>QRFJ01000256.1:496512-554012 GCA_006176705.1 Cocos nucifera | reverse complement strand
TTTTTTTAAAAAAAATAAAATATATCAAAAATTTTCTAAATCTACATCATCGTCGTCGTCATCCGAGAAGCCGGAGCTGGAAGTCTGAAGCTGAAGTTGGAGCTAGAACTGGAATGCAGGGCCAACATATCCTCGAAGCCCATGACTCCAAAATGCGCATGCTGAGCATCGACATCAATGTCTCTTCACGATATCCCTCCAGATGAGATGCGTGCTCCTCAGCCCGATCTGCCCGCATCGCAGTATGATCTGCCCCGTACCAACGCCTCCTCAAGCTTCCTTCCTGACTGACGACACCAAAAGTCTATGAGGAGATGCTCGCTTCGGACCAGTAGCTCATCGGTGTGTGTTCGGACCTGCATCGGAATCCTTCCAGAAGTGCTTAGGCCCCAAGACCTTTGAGATAGATGGTCATGAGGCCCAGAGATAATCCGGGCCCTCGCTCACGAGCGCATCTAACTGATCCTATAATTATAAATTAAAATAAAATTTTATAAGAAAATACTATAATACTAATCATATATATACTAATATATTTAATACTTACCAAAATATATCCCGATCACGATGGCATTCATCGGTCTGTCCGTCTTGTCCGTATGGCTTGGATCAGAAGAATCTCACTACGGCTGAACATCACTCCATCTCTCATTAGCTATAATAAAGAACTAAATTTATCAGAAAGATGATAAAAAATATGAATTTAATTTATCTAGTAAGATTTAGAATTAATTACCTCTCTATACACACGAACTGGCCATAGACTCGTGGCCTAGAGTGTGCGTATACTCCTAGGACTGCACAGTTCTTCTGATTCTAATGGAAGATAGTCTAACAAATATTTAAATAAATAATAAATATTTAAAAAATATTTAAATAAAAATTTAAACATATTGAGAAATTCAAAAGTTAGAAATTTTACCTCGAACTCTTGGCTTCCTCCAGTATCTAACCATCCTCTCCCACTGACTCGGAAGGACAGTCCTATATTTAGGGAACAAGCTCCTCTGGAGTGTCTCGTCGGTGCTCGAGCCATCCTCTATGGAACTTGACCTTGTAACCCCGGTACAACTCTTCCGAATCTTTCTTCAGTCGGACATCTCGAAGCCCTCTCGTGATCGAAAAATCGTACATTCTCTTGCACAAATTTATCAAAAATTAGTTACAAAATTATTCTTAATCAAATATATATAGTGTAAATATATAAAATGTATAAATATAACTAAGAATGCGCGTACTTATCCATATCTTCTTCCTATACCCGATCTTTGATGGCAACATCCATCAAATGTCAGTCTCTGGGCTCTATGGGAATGATGTCTGACCGTCTCACAAGTACTCCAAAAAAGGAATGCATCTTCTGCGCGGTGCGATCTCTCCTACTGGCCTTCCTCTCTACATCATAATAGACCATCACCTGATGCTGGCGGTTTCTCACATGTGTGCCATACGTATGGGAACCGCGAAAATATCCGATTGGATGATGCACCTACGAATGCAAATATATTATGCAAATATATAAGTATACAAATACTATATAAAAAATAAAATTATGATAATATAATAAAAATGTATACTCAGATGCCTGCATAGTAGCATGTGTCTCAGATATAGGCGATGGTAAAGGCTTAGTTGTCGGTGGAGTAGATGTCGCCGGTGGAGTAGATGTTACTGATGGAGTATATGCCGATGGTGGAGGTCCTTGAGCAGTCGATGTTGAGATGGACAGAGTATGTTCCGACTGCTCCTCGGATGTTGAACTGCGCATAATCCATCGAGGGGCAGGGGTGAAAGCTAGATGGCATTTCAGTGCCATCGTGATCTGCAGCGTTAATGAACATTAATCAATATAACATATTGAATAATAATATTAGTATAGGATCAATAAATAGTCTCTAATATGTATACTAATCAATTGACGGATTTATTGTTATGCAATGCAATAAATAAAAGTAATAAGATATAAATATCCAAAAAATATTATGCAATAAATTCTACAATATGAATTATATTCAATAAATAATTAAGGAATGAGCAACAGTCGTAGATTCGATCTCTTACGCGAACCTTGGTGTTAATCCAGAAAATCTGAAAAGAAGAACAAAGTAGATGATGATCGTGGCACCTTAGGGCTTAAAGTTCGGAACCTTAGAGAGACATATCAAATTCTATTCATTCGAAAGTCGAGCCAGCTCTGTGCCTGAGATAGCCGGCTCCATGCCTGAGACATTCCAGCTCCATGTCTGAGATCCTCCCCTAGCTCGGCTCAATCACGGCCCGAACCGGCTCGGCTATGCGTATCCGAGCCGAGCTCAGCTGTATGCCATTTTCCCTCGATCACTCTCCTCTCTCTCTCTCTTCTCGATCTCTCTCACCGAGTGACGACAGGTGAGGCCGAACCCCTTTCTTCCAACTTTTTCCATCACTCGATCTTCCTCTCTCCCTCTCTCGATCTTCCCTCGCTGGTGAGGTCCGGATTCCCATCCCTCCCTCTCTCACTCTCTCGATCTCCCTCATCGGCAAGGCCGGACCTCCATCCCTCCTAGTGATGCCGACGAGGTTGGACCCTCCTTCCTCCCTCTCTCGCTCTCTCGATCTCCTACTCTCCCTCTCTTGATCTCCCTCACCGATGAGGTCGGATCCCCTCCCTTTCAATGATGGCGGCGAGGCCGGATCCTCCCTTCCTCTCTCACGTACATGATGGCGGCATTAGATCCTCCCTTCCTCTCTTCGGATCTCGATATCCTCGCCGAGACGGCCGAGGTCGGACCCCCTCCATCCCACTCTCGATCTTCCTTGCCAGTGGCCGACGAGCGACCAGCCCTCTCTCTCTCAATCTATCGGTCTCCCTCTCAATCTCTCTATTTCTTAGTTTCGAATTCCAAAATTGGGTCCGGCCTTCCAATCCATTAGGACTGGATCTGGTACTTCAAGTCCAAATCCGACAGTATTCAAATTTGGATCAATACGCAGTAATTAAAATTGGATACCAGAGGCTGAATATCCATGTTTCGATCTAAAAACTACAGTATGCAGATAATTATAATATTTATAATAAATATATATAATATTTATTATAAATATTTTATAAATTATTATAAATATATATAATTAATAAATAATACTATAAAATTAAAAAAAATTATATCTGTGGCTATAGAGAGCGAGTCGCACCGAAAGGTCCGAGGGTTGCTGGCGATGATGCTAGAAGAGGATGACGGCATTAGAGGTAACCTGCGAAATAAAAGCAAGATAGTGAGATAGAGAAGAGAGAAAAAGAGAAAGAAGAGAGAGAGCAAGGGGCGGTCGAGGGATGGGGGGCCAGGGGGAGGGGCACAATGACGAGGAGTTCGGAAAGCACAGTGATGGAAGGATCGGTGATCGAAAGGAAGAGTGTGGGGGACCGAATGGGGTGCGGGGAGGGTGGCCGGGGATGGGGGTTGGGGGTGGGGGGTGGCAGGGTGGCGGGGAGGGCAGCCGGGGATGGGCGGAAGGAGGGGCGGTCGGGGATGGGGGGGCTGGGGTGGCAAGGTGGCGGGAGGGGTGGCCGAGGATGGGGGAAGGAAGGGCGGCCGGGGGAGGATGGGGTGGCCGGATGGGGGGTGGCAGGAAGGAGCGGTCGGGAGAGGGGAGGGTGGGGGGTCGGGTGGGGGTGGCGGGGAGGGGTGGTCGGAGATAGGGGGCTAGGGCTGGGATGGCAGGGTGGCGGAGAGGGACGGTCGAAGATAGGAGGCTAGGGGCTGGGGGCTGGGGGTGGCAGGGTGGCGGGGGAGGGGCGGCCGGGGATGGGGGAAGGAGGGGCGGCCGGGGGAGGTGGGGGTCGGGTTGGGGGTGGTGGGAGGAGCGGTCGGGGATGGGGGGAAGGAGGGGCGGGCAGAGGGAGGGTGCGGGGTAGTGGGTGGTGGGGAGGGGCGACCAGGGATGGAGGGCCGGAGGGAGAGGGGGAAGGAGCGCGGTGTCGGTCAAGGGGAAGAAGCTGGGGATGGGGGGTCGGAGGGAGAGGGGGAAGGAGCAGCGGTGCCGGTCGAGGGGGAAGAAGCCTCACCGACGACGGAGAGGAGAGGGAGAGAGAGAGATCAAGCATGTACGAAAGGAAAGCAGAAAAAATTTGAAGATTTTTAATCCAAAATACGACAGTGGTTATCGAATCGCTGTCATAGATCTACGATAGTGGTTATCCAAAATTACTGCCATAGATCTATAGCAGCAGTTCTATAACCGCTATTATAGATCTATAGTAGCGATTTTTGATAACTGCTGTCGTAGGTTGGAAATAATTTTTTTATTTTTTTAAATATTATATAATTTTAAAATTTAATGTTAATTTTTATCGTTCATTATTTAAATAATTATCATTAGAGTGTTGTCGTAAAAGATCGCTAGAAAAATTCGATTTCGATGATTACAAATAATGATGCAATGATCTGATAGATAGAGATCTTCGATGGATCCAAAAATCTGTAACGAAGATCTCGATGATGTTTGTAGCATACTATCAAAGTTTCACTTCAATCGGATATCGTTATCATAGTCAATTTAGTATGGAATGATTTTAACCGTTAAATTAGAAACAAGTGATCAAAGGGTTAAACGATGTTCGATTATGAGATAATTTTTTAGTTAAATGATCTTTATTATAATTTTAAATATTTTATACGGCGATAATAGTAAAATTTAAATTATTTTTGTATAAATTATTCATGTTAAGTAGATATTACAAAAGCACGAGCATAACAATCAGTAAAGTTTCAAAATGGTTATCAGAAGACGTATAGTTTTAGATCGTTCTTCATCTCACGAGTTGAATTTTATAATCACCACTATAAAAAATGATTAAAATAGTAGTCAAGATCATTTATAAAAAAAATTATCTCATAATCGGACACTGTTTGGTCCTTTGATCACTCGTTTATCATTTAATAGTCGAAACTAATTTATACAAAATTGATCAAGATAACGATATTTGATTGAAATAAAATTCTGATAGTATACTACAAACATCATTAAGATCATCATTGTAGGTTTTTAGATCCATCGGAGATCTCCATCTATCAGATCATCGTATCATCGTTCGTGATCATCGAAATCGAATTTTTTTGATCGATGAAGCTAGGGCCATTGGATCGAGGTGATCTTTTATGATGACACTCTAATGATAATTATTTAGATAATGAATGATGAAGATGGATATTAAATTTTAAAATTATATAATATTTAAATATATATATATATGGCAGCGGTTATAATTAACCGCTGCCATAAATAAGCTTATAGCAGCGGTTCATACTAATCACTATTATAGATCCAACTTATGATAGCGGTTACACTAATCATTGCTATAGGTCGATCTATGACAGCGATTTTTTATAACTGCTGCTATAGGTCCAATCTACGGCAGCAATTTTCGTTAATTGCTGCTATATGTTGGATCTATGGCAATGATTATAAAAGCCGCTGTCATAGGTTCGATCTATAGTAGCAGTTAACGAAATCACTGTCATAGTATACACTGTCATAGACCATTTTTTTAGTAGTGCTAAAAGCAAATAAAGAACTTCCATTCCCGTTAGTTGATATGGAATATATTAAATGGCTCTCATTAAATGGCTCCTGGGATGGACATATGAAGCACTCTGAAGGTGCCTTCAGGGAGCATGAAGATGACTTCAGGCTTCACGAAGGCATCTTCACGAAGGGTTCAACGCGGCTTATTCGAAAGTATTTATGTTTATTAGTGTTTATCAGTGTTTATCGGACTTGAGATCATCCAACTTGTGGATCTGAGTTTAAGTTTATTCTGCGAAATTTATGTTTTTTATTTTTTATTTATTGTACATATTTATATTTATTCTGTAAGGTTTGTGTTTATTCTAGGATAGTTTGTATTTATTCGATCTTGGATAGCATGAAGGCACCTTCACCCTTTATGAAGGCACCTTCATGGAGGGTTGAAGGTGTTTTGAGTTTGTGTTTATTCTATAAAATTTGTGGTTAATTTAATAAAGTTTCTATTTATTATATGCTATTTGTGTTTATTCTATGGGGTTTATATTTATTCTAGGATAATTTATGTTTATTCGATCTTGGATGGCATGAAAGCGCCTTCACCTTCATGAAGGCACCTTCATGAAGAATTGAAGGCGCCTTGAGTTTATGTTTATTCTATGTTTATTTTAGCAAAATTTTTATTTATTATATGTTGTTTGTATTTATTCTATGGGATTTATGTTTATTCTGAGATAGTTTATGTTTATTCAGCATTGGATGGCTTAATGAAGGTGCCTTCAACCTTCACGGAGGTGCTTTCATGGACGGTTAAAGGTGCCTTCACCCTTCATAAAGGCACCTTCATGAATTGAAGATGCCTTCATGAACCTCAATTTGTATTTATTCGACGTCAGTTTGTGTTTATTATTTGGTGTTTGTGTTTATCCTAGAATGATTGATATTTATTTCAGTAGAAGTTAATGTTTATTATTTTTAGTTGGTGTTTATTCTAGGAGAACTTTAGCTAGTGGGGGAGAGAAATTCGAAAAATGGGGAGCGTCGCATCAATATGACGTGCTTTCTTTCCATCGTGTCTTTTTTTTTTTTTTTTTTAACATGCTAGATCAACTAACGACGAGAAAAGTCCTTCGTTTGCTTTTAGGGGTCTCTTGGAGATGCTCGTCGATCCAATAATCGAGGATTCGACCGGATATAAACTGAAATCCAATCGATCGAAGCTCAGTCTCTCTCTCTATCTACACATACACATTTATATATAGAATATAAGGTTTCCTCACAAATCCTAACTAGGATTACAATATACATACATATGTACACACATACATATATACGTACGTACGTATACACATACATATGTACGTACACACATGCACGCACATACACACACATATGTGTGTGTGTGCGCACACGCGCGTGTGTACGTATGTACGTATGCATGTGTATATATATGTATGTATGTATATGTGTGTATATATCTATATGTGTACATATGTATGTATGTGTATACATACATACATACATACATACATACATACATATATATATATATATATATATATATATATATATATATATATATATATATATATATATATATATATATATATATATATATATATATATATATATATATATATATATATATATATGTATGTATGTATGTATCTATGTATGCGGATACATATGTATGTATGTATATTGTAATCCTAGTTAGGATTTATGAGAAAATCTTATATTCTATAATTTTTATATTTTTAGTAAAATTTTTGCATCATCTTTGTCTAGAGAAGTAGGCCAATTGATCGAGCTATATAAATATTATACATTTTTGTTTTCCTTTCTTATTTCATTTTTCTCGTGTTCGTCGCAACACAAGATATTTTAGCAACCTCAATATTAAATAGATAAATACAGAACAAAAATGACTAGCTCCAAACATGGGCACTACCAATGCAATGACAACAATGTTACTTGATTAATCATTTTATAGTTAATACAAAAGCACAAAAGGATGAAAAGAACAAGCCAAATTCCACAATTTGCGTGGGGAGAGAGACTAACGATTACCCTTTGCACAAATACACCATTGGATCACACAATAGTCATGTTGAGATCTATATAAATGTTCGAAAGAGGAGTTCGGAATGTTTTAAGATCTATGCATGATGCAATCCTGATATCGCAAAAAAGATGAATCATTCTTTTATGTACTGTTGCTAATGACCGGATACGATGTTGCCGGAACAATTTACTATGTGTTGGAGAGATTTGGACAAAGATTAAGAACACACTCCATCGCTGCTCGAGAAAGAAAAGCCTCTGTCGTTCACCGGTGATTCACTTCTGCTCCATGTTAATCTCGAAAGTTGGCTTCCTATGACACCATCACTTAAAGCTAATCCATTGCCTTTCTGCTTCAGGATGGGAGGGTCCGATTGGGAGTCGATTCAGCGGGACAGGAGCTCTATTCTAAAAATTTGGTTGCCTCCTTTCGATCAGATGACAACTTCTATTGTCCACAGGTTTCTCTTTTATCGCCTAAATACCTGGCTTCATTTTCTGTGGAGGGATTCTCACCATATTATTGGTGGAAAAAAAGGAAAAAAAAAAAAATCTACCCATGCTGTCTAGTTTACTCGAGTCTTTTATTTTTCACTGTGGTAATAAAAATTGAGTGCAGTAATCCTCCTTTCTATATATATATATATATAATCTGACTTAGTAATGCATAAAATTAATATGCTACCAAATCCATGAATCTGAATTCAGATCCTAATTCTATCAGTACGATCAGGAAGACATGGAATTTTAACATCCTGGAACATTTTTGGTTGTTGGATCAGAGAAGTGCAACTCATTGCTGGCTTAGATAGCAAGGTATGGTTGTCCTTCCAGCATCCTAAGTCGACCATGAAGCGCATGCAGATTTTTGACGATGCTATATGCTTCGGTCCACACGTCACTCTTAATAGGGTCCTTGAAAACAAAAACTTTGGACAACCACGTCATCTAATGCTTTGCTTGTCCATGACCATCCTCCATATGTGGCAAGGTGAGGTTCATCTGCAACCTTGATGAACCAGTTCAAAAGTTAATCGTGAGGACCAAGACCCTGATCCATTGGCTCTCAGATACCAACCTTTCTATAAAAATATAAAGAAAACAATAAAATCAATATGAATATAATCTTGTAATGGCTAGAGAAATTCTCCCTTCTTATAAAATAAACTGGAGAGAACTTCAACCCTTTTTAGAGGTTGTTTTTTCTTCTAAAGAAAATTCTTCCAACCCTCATCAGGTGTATTAGTCTACCCATTCGTTTCCACCAGCTTCTCATTGGATCATGATCCACAGCTTATGTATGCAATGTTCTAAGCAGCTTTCGTCGCTACATTTGATTTTTGAGTCCTTCTCAAGGCTCAAGCTCTTCCACATTTTCATGCAAGTTTCACATGCAGCATTTTGATGAACCGAAAACCAAGCCACCATCCTCCTTTTAATTTTTGCATCAACTTCCGCAGACATATTTCAACATCAACACTCGGATTCAACAGGTCCGTGGAGAGAAATCCAAATATCTGGATATATATGACATTCTGAGAGCATCCAGTACTTGAGAAACTCAAGATTTCAGGAGAGTTTGTATCGGACTGGTCGACTGGATGTCGAAATAGGTCGATGGAGAGCACCCCTTTATTTGTTCCATGTTCCCATGAATGAAAAATAGCTCCTGAATTTATTTAGCCACGAATTGAAGTACGTACATACCTAGATAAGTATGTATACATACATATATACATATAGAGCCAAACCAAGAAAGAGATTTATGACGCAAAGCAAACTACTGCGAATATTGAAAAATTAATGGAAGCAAGTCTCTCTTTTCTGTTTGGCGGAAGCTTTAATTTCCTTGTATTCATCTCAGTCAATGTGCGGAAAATGGCAATAGAACAAGTCCCCAGGAAATTAAGGAATTAAGAAGGTCACTAGGTTTTCTAGTTGTGATGCTGAAGATGATTATACGGGCTTCTCTATGGTTTTTTTGAAACTTCCGCTGCATGGGTTTCTTCATCCGATGGAAACTGCTTCACATTCTGCACAAAAGAACAGACAGAAAGTAAAATTATGTGGTGCAACTGATAGCAAGAAAGCTCTTGTATCTCAACTAGTTGCTGCTGGAAGAGTACGGTAAAGTAAGAGAGTGCGTTCGTTTTTATTATTCCCATATATGTCAATAAGACCCATGTCTTCCGCTGCAGACTAAACTTCAACAAAAAAAAAAAAAAAGTGACTGTGTTCCAAGTACCAATGCATCATTCCTGCAATCCTCTTACCCAAAGCCATAATGTGTTTAGGATAGACGAGTATAAGAAGGCAAGTTAGTAGTCTATAACAAAAATTCTCCATCAACTCTGCCTAAATGGCTTCTTACCTTTCCAATAACACTACCTCAAAATCCAGAGTATATGCTTCATTCATGAGGCACCCACCAATCATCCACCACACAAAACTTGCATCTGACGACAGAAGTGCATTGTGGGTTAAGCGCAATTCCATCGGAGCCCATTATGCTCTCGAATCCCAGTTATTCCGTCTCCATTCATCAATGCCTCCAGGACCTTTGGTGCAAGATGTCCGCCTTCTCACCATTATGGAAGTGCTCTCGAGCAGATGCGAGTGGAGTATCTTTTGTGAACATAAAATTTTAGGGAGCCTCAGCACCCTTCAGCAAGTCTTAAAAGTTTCGCAAGGGCAATGTGATAACATATATACAAGAATATCCACACGTGCAATTTAATCAACATATCTTCTTTTGAGCAAGTTTTGGTGTAGTGGCCTTTCCATCCACATTTTGGACATGTTCTGCATCTCGTTAAATTCCGAGCTGGAGATCTTTTGGCAATTTCAGTTTTGCGTTTTTGCAAGATTGTGGTGAAGGATCCTCTGCAAATTATTCCTTGATTAATTGATTTGATTGACTAAATTTGTGCATAAAATAAAGAGGCATGCAGCTTAATAACTATATTCCCAAGCTAGGATGGTCACAATCATAGTTCAGAGGCAGTTTTGCTGAAATATATATGGTTAACCTTGCAACAGCAAGATATTGAATTTTCATTTGGATAAATAAGGAAAGTGCAGTTGCTTAATAACTTGATTGGAGTAAGTGACACAACCAATGCTTCCATATCCTGCTATAGTAAGAAAAGAAAGGAGAATTGTGGGAACACAATTGAATGCACTGTCATCTATTTCAGAAATATGTTTTTTATAAGAATAAAGTGGGTAGTTATATGGTTTGCAGAAAGAAAATTAGAGATTGAAGAGAATAAAAAGACACTTTTGATCAAACACGCCCCGCTCTTCTTCTTTTTTTTTTTGAGAATAATTAGTACATAATATTATCAGACGCTAGGCAACTACAGTCTTACATTGTGATATGATCCATCGGCAATTGGTGAAGCAAGACCATGGAATAATAACCTAGCAATTTATGGGGCAGAATATAAATCCATCTTTCATTATTTGCCGAACAAGTTTGTTTGTTTTATCGTTTCTTCTACTTCTTTTTTTTTCCCCCTTTGTATTTTTCTGATAATTAATAACAAGCAGATTGTTAAGCTGCTACAAGATCATGGTTGCAAATTGGATGGATCGATCCGTGACCTGATGACAACCGGAATAGACTTAACTAATTTTGTTTTTAAGAATCCTTGGATCGGATTAGGTCAAAAATTGCACTTCATTTGAAAACTGGTTTAGTTTTAGATTTTTTAATTTCTTAGCTCATGCATCACTCTAGTCAAATTTGGGTCCGACAAAATTTGTACCCCCATATATAGTGTAAGACCTTTTTAATATAAATCTGTGAATTGGTTTGGCTCAAATTGGATCTGTTTATTGACCCTGTTCGTGAATCAAATCGTCTTATGCTTTAACACAAACCAACTGACGAGTTAGGATGGTGCAACTCATGCACGGGTTCATTTGTACCCCCATATTTCTAAAAGGTGAAAGTAAATTTTGCAAAAAAAATCCTCTAAATTATCAATTTTTAAAAGAAAATGATTGGACTTTTCTTGTCCATAACAACATATATTTAGAGCTTCTTGGATGGTTTTACCCTTGGATCGAAATATAAGATGGATGATATACATAAATTTAAAATGCCCATATATGTTCTAACAAACACCAATGTGTACATTTACTAAATATCTCACATATATTATATACACTAAACTAGTCGAAGACCCGGGTATTGCACGAGATGGATAATTACAGCTTATAAATATTAAAATTTTTAATAATAATTATTCATAATAAATATTTTTAGCATTTATTAATATATTATTATATTTATTTTATTTATTATATATATTTTATTATTTAATAAAATAAATTTTTTTTTCTATTTTCATATCTTCTACACATCCGTCAATGCTGCTGCACCCCACAATCATCCCATCAAGGCTTTTCTTTCTCTTTCGAAAAATGTCGATCTCGATCACACCCTTGCCTCATCTCTTCTTCTCATATCCTCTTCGTGCCCATCGGTGCTGTCCTACCCCTTACTGTCTCACCACCGCTCTCCTTCTCTCTCAGCAAATACTGATTCTGATCATACCTCTCGATGCCCCTATTGGTACCATCGCCTCCGACGCCACCATCACCACTGAAGAAAGAGAGAAAAACTCTCTCTTCTTTTCTTTCTTTTTTCATTTTTCTCTTCTTTTTCTTATTTTTTTTATTTTACTAAATAATATTTTATTACTTTTTTTTCTTCCTATTCTTATACCTTCTCTGTGTCCACTGGTGCTGCCTCACCATGGCTCTTCTTTTTTCTCAATAAACACCGATCTCAATTGCACCTTCGGCCCCTCACTTCTTCTCATATTTTCTTTGCATCCACTGTGCCGCCCCACCACCACTCTCCTTCTTTCGGCAAACGTCAATCCCGATCGCACTCTCGATGGTCCTATCGGTACCGCGACCCCCAGTGCCACCATTGAAGGAAGAGAGAGAAACCCTCTCATTTCCTTTCTTTTCTTTTTTTTATTTTTTATTTTTCTTTTTTCTTCTCATAATTATTATTAATTTTTTCTTTCTTAATTTTCAATCAGCACTTACCTTTTCTCGATTCTTTGGCCGCCGAATACTCGAAATACTATCATTTTCAATTCTTTGTATCATCCAAAAAACTAACTAAATATTAAAAAATAATAATTAAAAAATATTAAAAAATTATTTAGAAAAGATACTATTAAACTCACCTTTTTCTTGAAGGACAGAAGGACTTGGTTCCACCGTCCATCCCCTTGCTCGCTCATGATGCCCCTGCCACTAACCCCCAATCGAGAAAGATAGAAATTCGAAGAAAGAGATAGAAGGAATGGAAAGCGTCGATAATACTTCATCATTAGTATCTTGTAAACTTTTGGAGGCTTAAATGCAGAGATTTGACTTTCAAATTGATGGAGTATCATGCTCTATTTATGGATAATTTATTAGATTTATCTTGATCTGATCTGATAGATCGATTCAAATCTCAAAATATATTATTTTTAAAAAATAATAAAAATACTATTTTAAAAAAAATAAATTAGTATGTTATCATTTTTAAAATTAAAAAAATGATATATTATCTTTTTTTTTAAATAATAATAAATTAATTTTTTTAAAAAATATTATTATTATTTATAATATTTTATTTTTTAAAAATAATATTTTTTTAAAATACTATTTTCATCTCTTATCCCACCTATACTTTTATTTTTTAAATATTATTTTTAAAATTTTTAAAATACTATTTTATTATTATTTATAAATAAAATTTTAAATTATTAATAATAATAAAATAATAATATTTTTTCTTCCTCTTTTCAAATATTTTTTTTTCTTTTTTCTCCCCTCCCTTCTCTTTCCTTCCTCCTAACCCCTTCCCCTTCCCACCCCCCACCCCCACCACGTGAGGTGCGGCCATCCATGCTACCCCCACCGTGGTACCACCCTACCACCATCCGCACTGCACTTGCCCATGGTGTTGCTCCACCATTATTCGTGCTGTATCCGCCATCCATATGACCACCAAACCTCCTTCCCTCTCTACCCCTCTCCTGACTTCAGTATCTACTACTATAAAAAAGGGCTACGACAGCGGTTTGTAACCGCTGCCATAGCACAAAAAATTATTGTCATAGGCTATGGTAGCGATTTTCAAACTGCTGCCACTATGGTCGTCGCTGTAGCTTTATGACAATGGTTGTTGTAGCGGTTATTAGAACCGCTGCAATAGATCGATCTATCACAACGGTTATATAACTGCTGTCATAGGATATCTATGATAGTGGTTATGTAACCGCTGCCATAGGTAATCTATAGCAGTGATTTCTTAACCACTACCATAGGTCTAGTATAGCGGTTAACATCGAATCTATGGCAGCGGTTGGTACAGATATGGCAGTGGTTATAAAACCACCATCGTATATCTTGAATAATTAAAAAAAATAAAAATTTTATTTTTTTATATATTTTATCTGATAAATATGGATATATAACATAAGAAAATATAATAAATATAAAAATTATTCTAAAATACTAAAATTTTATTATCGAATAAAATTTATTATAATATTTTTTAAAAATAAAATACATCAAAAGTCTCCTAAATCTACATCATTATCGTCATCGTCGTCACCGAAAGCTGGAGCTGGAATACGGGCCAACATATCCTCGAAGCCTATGACTCCAAAAGGTGCATTGAGTGTCGACATCATGTTTCTCACGATGCCCTCCAGATGAGATGCGCGCTCCTCAACCCGATCTGTCCGCATCGCAGCATGATCTGCCCGTGCCAATGCCTCCTCAAGCTCCTTCCGACTAACGACATCGAAAGTCTGTGAGGAGATGCTCGCCTTGGACCAGTAGCTCATCGGCATATGTTCGAGCCTGCATCGGATCCTCTCAGAGTGCTCAGGCCCCAAGACCTGAGACAGATGATCATGGGGCCTAGAGGTATCCAGGCCCTCGCTTGCGAGCGCATCTAACTAATCTTTTAATTATAAATTAAAATAAAATTTTATAAGAAATACTATAATACTAATCATATATACTAATATATTTAATACTTACAAAAATACGTTCGATCGTGGTGTTCATTGGCCTTCCCGTCTTGTCCGTGCGGCTGGATCGGAAGACCTTACTATGGCTGAGCATCACTCCATCTCTCGTCAACCATAACAAAGAATAAATTTATCAAAAAGATAATAAAAAATATGAATTTAATTTGTCTAGTAAAATTTAGAATTAATTACCTCTCTATGCATACGACTGACCATAGACTCACGGCCTAGAGTGTGCGTATACTCTTGGGCTGTACGATTCTCTCGATTCTGATGGAAGGTAGTCTAATAAGTATTTAAATAAATAATAAATATTTAAAAAATATTTAAATAAAATTTTAAGCGTATTGAAAAATTCAAAAGTTAGAAATTTTACTTCGAACTCTTGGCTTCTCTATGTCTAACCATCCTCTCCTACTGACTCAAAGGATAGTCCTGTATCCAGGGAACAAGCTCCTCTGGAGTGTCTCGTCGGTGCTCGAGCCATCCTCTATGGAGCTTGACCTTGTAACCCCGATATAACTCTCCGATCTTCTTCAATCGGGCATCTTAAGCCCTCTCGTGATCGAAAAAATCGTACATTCTCTGCACAAATTTATCAAAAATCAGTTACAAAATTATTTTAATCAAACATATATAGTATAAATATATTATTGACGTAGAAACTGATCGTCGCCGAAGTTTGCTGGAGTGGAGGATGATGAGGTCGCCGCCGTGGATCTATAAAATAAAATCTCGTCCGGAGCCGATTGGGGTAGCTCCGGTAGGACCCTCCGATGATCAAGTCAGCTCTGGCCAACAGAAATGGAATGCTCGAAATGAGTTTCGAAGCTTGAAGAAGAAGAGGAGAGCTTAGAGATCAGAGAGTTTAGCGTATCTGGAGGGTCCCTTTTATAGCGAAGCTTGATGGTGATGGCTGCAGCCGCGTGCTGGCGGGCCGCTCGAGGTTCGGCGGAGTCAGTCTCTCGGGAAGGTGCTGTATGCGGCGGGATTGGTGGTGACAGCTGCAGCCGTATGCTGGTGGGTCATGGGCCGCATGGAGTTCGGTACGGAGAGGAAGGCGTTGTCAGGCGATTGGTGACAGCCATACTGGCAAGTCGTGGGCCGCATGGGACTGGTTACGGAGAGAGTGGCATCGCCAGTATTGGCGGCCATATCATCCAGTCTCGTTGTTCGTCCAGAGCAGTTCGGACTTCTAGGAGAGTTCGGCCAAAGAGAAAGCTTGGGAGCAGCTCAATCGTAGAGGAATTCAGAGGAGCTCGATCGATCGAAGGGACGGCCGCTTGGAGAGTTCGGCCGAGGGATGACTGCCGAGGAGTTCGGGCGCTGGAGGATTCTGTTAAGGCCCAACCGCTTGGAGTCCAAGGAGCTCGGGCGCTAGGAGTTTAAGGAGCTCGGCCGCTAAGTAGTTCGATCGACTTCAGTAGTTTGGCTAAGGCCCGTCCGGAGGGCGTTTGAGAGGAGTCCAGCTCTCGAAAAAGTTTGATTGAAGGAAAAGCTTGGAGGGGAGTTGGGCTCTCATAGGTGCTTGGCTGTAACGACGCGGAGAGAGTTCGGTTCTCGCGGGGGTCTGACTGAAGCTCGACGGTTGAGTTCGGATAGAGCCCGGCTACTGGGGTCCAAGGAGCTCGGCCGCTAAGTAGCTCGGAATGAGCTCGGTCGCTAGAAGTTCGGATAACCACTGAGGAGTTCGGTCACTGAGAAGTCCGAAGAAGCTCGGCCGGCTGGGCAGTTTGGTTGGCTATAAGGGTTCGGTTAAGACCCATCTGTTGGGCGTCCAAGGAGCTCTTCGATGGCTTCTGGTTGCATTAGGTAGGGCATCGAACTAGACTTCAGCGGAAGTGGGGTTTATCCCCAACACATATAAAATACATAAATATAACTAAGATGTGCATACTTACCCATATCTTCTTTCATAATCGATCCCTGACGATAGCATCCATCAAACGCTAGTCTCTAGGCTCTATGGGAATAATGTCCGACCGCCTCACAAGCATTCTAAAAAAGAAATGCATCTATTGCACGATCTCCCCTACTGACCTCCTCTTTACATCGTAATAGACCATCACCTGATGCTGACGGTTTCACATGCGTGCCATACGTGTGGGATCCTGAAATGTTCGACTGGATGATGCACCTATAATGCAAATACGTTATGCAAATATATAAGTATACAAATCTATATAAAAAATAAAATTGTGCTAATATAATAAAAATGTACACTCAGATGTCTGTGATGGTAGAAGCTTAGCTGTCAGTAGAGTAGATATCGCCAGTGGAGTAGATGTCAGCGGTGAAGGTTTCTGAGCAGCCGATGCTGAGGTGGATGGAGTATGCTTCGACTACTCCTCAGATGTTGAACTATGCATAATCCACCAAAAGGCAAGGGTGAAAGATAGATGGTATTTTGGTGCCATCGTGACCTACAACGTTAATGAACATTAATCAATATAACATCATGACATATCAAATTCTATTCACTCGAAAGCCAAGCCGGCTCCATTCTTGAGACAGCCGACTCCGTGCCTGAGACATCCAACTAGGGTCCTCCCCCAGTCGGCTCAATCACGGCCTGAGCCAGCTCGGCTGCATATCCAAGCCGACTTGGCTATGTGCCATCCCCTCGATCACTTCCTCTCTTCCTCTCTCGATCTCTCTCGTTGATGATGACGGCAAGGCCGAACCCCTCCCTCCCAGCTTTTCCATCTCTCGATCTTCCTCTCTCCCTCTCTCGATCTCCCTCGCTGGCGAGGCTGAAACCCATCCCTCCCTCTCTCACTCTCTCAATCTCCCTCATCGATAAGGCCGGACCCCATCCCTCCTAGTGATGTCGATGAGGCCGGACCCCCTCCCTCCCAATGATGACGATGAGGCCGGATTCCTTCCTTCCTCTTTTAAGTACAGACCCATCGGATATTCGAATTTGAATCCAATATCAGTAATTAAAATTAGGTTCAGATCTAAATATCTAGGTTCCGATTCGAACCCAACTCGTTGATAGATCTAGTCCATAACCACCGATACGGCACGGCCCAAGACTACTGCCACGGCACGGTCCAAAAACTACGACATACAGATAATTATAATATTTATAATAAATATTTATAATATTCTATAAATTATTATAAATATACATGATTAATAAATAATATTATAAAATTTAAAAAAATTAGACCTACGGCTATAGAGAGTGGATCGCATCGAAAGCTTTGAGGATCGTCGGCGACGATGCTAGAGGAGGACGACGGCATTAGAGGTAACCTACGAAATAAAAATAAGATAGTGAGATAGAGAAGTGAGAAAAAGAGAGAGAGCAAGGGTGATCGGGATGGGGGGCCAGGAGGAGGGGGCACAATGATAAGGAGGCCGAAGGAGGCTTCACACTCGATCGGGGGAGGGTCAGAATGGTGGTGGTGGTGGGAGGGATGGGGTTTTTTGGGGGTCGAAGGAGGGTCGATGGGGGTTCGCCTGGGAGGCCTTTGCTGGGGACGAGGGAGGGTCGAATGGAGGGATGGGGGGTGGGTTTCGTGGGGGGTCGAGCGAGGGTGGAGGTGGGTTCGTCGGAGGAGGGGGTTTTCGTGGGGGGCTGAGGGAGGGTCGGATAGAGGTTCGCCAGAGTGGGGGTTTCGCTGGGGCCGAGGGAGGGTCGGATGGAGGATGGGGGGCTGGATGGGGGGGTGGCGGGGAGAGGCGATCGGAGATGGGGGGGCAGAGAGGAAGGGGGAAGGAGGGGCAGCATCGGTCGGGAGGGAGAAAAGGTGACGTCGTCGGTTCGGGGGGAGGAAGGTCAACGTCGGTCTGGGGGAGGAGGGATGATGCAGGTCAGGGGGGAGGGATGATGAAGAGGAGGGGGAGAGAGAGAGCAAGAGAGATTGAGTGTGCACCGAAGAAAAAAAATTTAAAAATTTTTAACCTAATCTACGGCAGCGGTTCGATAACCGCTGCCATAGATCTGCGACAGCGATTTTTGAACCACTGCCATAGATCTATAGCAGCGATTTCTGATAACCACTGCCATAGATGAAAAATAATTTTTTTTATTTTTTTAAATATTATATAATTTTAAAATTTAATTTTCATCTTTATCATTTATTATCTAAATAATTATCATTAGAGTGTCATCGCAAAAGATCGCCTCGATCCGATGGCCCTAGCTTCATCGATCAAAAAAATTTGATTTCAACGATCATGAACGACGATGCGATGATCTGATAGATGAAATCCTTCGATGGATCCAAAAATCTACAACGATGATCTTGATGATGTTTGTAGCATACTATCAAAGTTTCACTTCAATCGAATATCGTTATCATTATCAATTTAGTACGGAATGATTTCAATCATTAAATTAGAAATAAGCGATCAAAGGATTAAATGACATCCGATTATGAGATAATTTTTTAGTTAAATAATTTTTATTATAATTTTAAATATTTTATACAGTGATGATAGTAAAATTTAAATTATTTTTGTATAAACTATTCATATTAAGCAGATATTGCAAAAATATGAGTATAACAATCAGTGAAGTTTCAGAATGGTTATCAAGAGATGTATAGTTTTAGATCGTTCTTCATCTTACGAGTTAAATTTTATAATCACCATCATAAAAAATGATTAAAATAGTATCCAAGATCATTTATAAAAAAAATTATCTCATAATCGGATACCGTTTGATCCTTTGATCAATCGTTTAACATTTAACGGCTGAAACTAACCTATACTAAATTGATTAAGATAACGATATCCAATTGAAGTAAAATTTTGCTAGTATACTACAAACATCATCGAAATCATCATTGTATATTTTTAGATCCATCGAAGGTCTTCATCTATCAGATCATTGCATCATCGTTCGTGATCATCAAAATCAAATATTTCTGATCGATGAAGCTAGAGCCATCAGATCCAGGCGATCTTTTGCGATGATACTCTAATGATAATTATTTAGATATTGAACGATGAAGATGGACATTAAATTTTAAAATTATATAATATTTAAAATATATATATATATAATAGTGGTTATAATTAATCACTGCTATAAATCAGATTATAGCAGTGGTTTCTACTAACTGCTGCTATAGGTCTGACTTATGACAGTAATTTTTTATAATTGCTACTATAGATCCGACTTACAGCAATAATTTTCATTAATCACTACTATATATCGGACCTATAGCAGCGGTTAATGAAAATCGCTGTCGTAGATGCTGTGGTAGCAATTTCAAAAATCACTGCCATAGTAAGCACTGCAATAGGCTATTTTTGTAGTAGTGATCACCAACCCATCCACGACTTTCATAGTCCATGGCAGAGCTCCGACACTGACGACTCCATCCCCATTGATTGCCGCCATCCCCTGCTTAACTGCTACCTCCCTAATAGTGCCACCAAGTCCACCTACAACTTTCTTGGCCCATGGTGGAGCTCCGGCACAAGCCGATTCCACCCCCAGTGATTGTTGCCATCCCTCGCTTGATCGCTACCTCCCTGCAGCACCATCGAGTCCGCCCATGACTTCCACCACCCATGATGGAGCTTCAACACTGGCCGACCTAGGTGATCATTGGTGTTGGTGGAGGAGGAGCCAGGAAGGGCCTAGACTTGTTAATCTATGAAAACCCTAAGGACATCTCCAATCACCGTTGGAATGGAAGACGTATGTTGGGGCTCAAAATCCTTTGGCCTCGATTGATGGCACTGCTTCTACCAAAGGAACCAGGGCTAGGGTTTCAACCACCACGGGCAGAGGGCTGGGAGTGGGTGATTGTTTCAAGCTTTCTCCATGAAGCATCCTTAAGCTCCAGAAGGGGGACATCACCACGTGGTTCATCGACGAATCGACCTGCAGGTAGGAGACGAGCAGGCGGAGAGCTAGGGGATGAGGGGGGTATCCAGAGAGCTGGGGATACATGGCGCATTAAGAAAATTTTAGCATCCTAAGTCGGCAACACCATTAATACCCTTCCATATAGTATTATTATTATTATATATATATCTTATATAACGATATAATATATAATGAAAAGATTAGAGAGACACAATGAGTGAACGAGAGAGAGAGAGAGAAAAAAGAAATTCTTTCACACAATCTCATTCTATTTTCAAGCCCTTTTATAAGCTTTTCAATCCAAATTACAAAAAAAACAATACCTCTCATTCATTTATAAAAGAAAATAATATATCTCAATCATTTATAAAAGAAAATAATATTTCTCATTCTATAATTCTTAGGAAGTCATCCATATGGGCTTCAATTGCCATTTATATCACTTCCCCTTGGATGACCCCTTCACGAAGAACGTGCCTCATTAAACCTTGCTAAAAAAAAATCCTATGGGAAAAAAAACTTAGCCAAGAAAAAGAACTACAACAATCTCTTGAATTGATTAGGACATACTGCCTCATTAAAATCTTACTTAGAAAACCCAATGGGACAAAATTAAGGTGAAGAAAAAATAGTACAGTACTCTCCTTGAAGACCAGTTCCACAATCAACTTAGGTCTTTGAGCCATCGCATCCCAATTTTATAAATTAATTTCTTAAATATCGTAGTTGGAAGTATCTTGGTGAATAAGTCAGCTAAATTTTTATAAGAGCGAATTTGTTGCATATTAATCTCACCCTTTTTCTGAAGCTCATGAGTATAAAAGAATTTTGGTAAAATATATTTAGTTCTATCTTCTTTAATAAATCCTCCTTTGACTTATGCAATACATACAACATTATCTTCATATATTATCGATGGGGTATTTCTTATACAAGATAATCCATATGATTTTTGAATATGTTGAATCATGGTTCTCAATCAAATACATTCACGACTCGTCTCATGGAGCGCAAGAATCTTTGAATGGTTGGATGAAGTTGCAACCATTATTTATTTTATAGATTTTCATGAGATGGCACAGTCACCATGAGTAAAAACATATTTAGTCTGTGACTTGCCATTATGAGGATCTGATAAATAACCAGTATCAGCATATCCTAATAATTGGTGCTCAGAATTTTATGGATAAAATAAATCCATATCAACAGGATCCCGTAGATAGTGCATGATATGCTTAATGCCATTCCAATATCTTCAAGTGGGAGTAGAACTAAATCTTGCTAATAAATTTATTGCAAAAGTAATATTACGTCGAATATAATTAGCAAGATATATAAGTGCCCCGATTGTACTTAAATATGGTACTTCAGGATCATGAAGTTCTTCTTCCTCTTCTTTGGGTTGAAAATAATCATTTTTTAAATCAAGCGATCTTACAACCATAGGAAAACTAAGTGGATGAGCTTTATCCATGTAAAAATACTTTAGAACCTTTTTAGTATATGCTGATTGATGGATGAAAATTCCACTTGACACATATTCTATTTGAAGACCAAGACAATATTTTGTCTTACCTAATATGCGTATCATTGTTGATCTCAGAGTCATTTATTAAAAGGTTGCAGCTCATTGCTCAACCATTATTGATGAAAACTAAATTGCCTGTATCTGTGAAAACCCTAAGGACATCTCCAATCGCCGTTGGGATGGAAGACGTATGTCGGGGCTCGAAATCCTTTGGCCTCGATTGATGGCACCGCTGCTATCGAAGGAACCAGGGCTAGGGTTTCAACCACCATGGGCAGAGGGCTGGGAGTGGGCGATTGCTTCAAGCTTTCTCCGCCAAGCATCCTTAAGCTCCAGAAGGGGGACATCACCTCGTGGTTCATCGATGGATCGACCTACAGGTAGGAGATGAGCAGGCGGAGAGCTAGGGGATAAGGGGGGTGTCCAGAGAGCTGGGGATACATGGCGCATTAAGAAAATTTTAGCATCCTAAGTCGACAACACCATAATACCCTTCCATAGGGTATTATTATTATAATATATATATATATATATATATATATATATATTATATAATGATATAATATATAATAAAAAGATCAGAGAGACATAATGAGAGAACGAGAGAGAGAGAGAAAGAAGAAATTCTTTCACACAATCTCATTCTATTTTCAAGCCCTTTTATAAGCTTTTCAATCCAAAATACAAAGGAAACAATACCTCTCATTCATTTACAAAAAAAAATAATATATCTCAATCATTTATAAAAAAAATAATATTTCTCATTCCATAATTCTTAGGAAGTCATCCATATGGGCTTCAATTGCTATTTATAACACTCCTCCTTGGATGACCCCTTCACAAAAAACGTGCCTTATTAAACCTTGCTGAAAAAAAATCCTATAGGAAAAAAAACTTAGCCAAGACAAAGGAGTACAACATTCTCTTGAATTGATTAGGACATACTACCTCATTAAAATCTTACTTGGAAAATCCAATAGGACAAAATTAAGGTGAAGAAAAAATAGTACAGTACTCCTCCTGAAGATTAGTTCCATAATCAACTTAGGTCTTTGAGCCGTTGCATCCTAATTTTATAAATTAATTTCTTAAATATCATAGTTGGGAGTGTCTCGGTGAATAAGTCAGCTAAATTTTTATAAGAGCGAATTTGTTGCATATTAATCTCACCCTTTTTCTGAAGCTCATGAGTATAGAAGAATTTTGGTAAAATATATTTAGTTCTATCTCCTTTAATAAATCCTCCTTTGACTTGTGCAATACATACAGCATTATCTTTATATATTATCGATGATGTATTTTTTATACAAGATAATCCACATGATTTTTGAATATGTTGAATCATGGTTCTCGACCAAATATATTCACGACTCATCTCATGGAGCGCAAGAATCTTTGAATGGTTGGATGAAGTTGCAACCATTATTTATTTTATAGATTTTTGTGAGATGACACGGTCATCATCAGTAAAAATATATCCAGTCTGTGACTTGCTATTATAAGGATCTGATAAATAACCAGCATCAACATATCCTAATAATTGGTGCTCAGAATTATATGGGTAAAGTAAACCCATATTAACAGGATCCTGTAGATAGTGCATGATATACTTAATGCCATTCCAATATCTTTGAGTAGGAGCAGAACTAAATCTTGCTAATAAATTTATTGCAAAAGCAATATCAAATCGAGTATAATTAGCAAGATACATAAGTGCCCCGATTGCACTTAGATATGGTACTTCGTGATCAAGAAGTTCTTCTTCCTCTTCTTTGGGTCGAAAATAATCATTTTTTAAATCAAGCGATCTCACAATCATAGGAAAACTAAGTGGATGAGCTTTATCCATGTAAAAATACTTTAGAACCTTTTTAGTATATGTTGATTGATGGATGAAAATTTCACTTGACACATATTCTATTTGAAGACCAAAACAATATTTTGTCTTACCCAATATGCGTATCATTGTTGATCTAGGAAACTAAAAGATTGCAGCTCATTGCTTGACCATTATTGATGAAAACTAAGTTGCCTGTATCTGTTTGGGGGCATGCTATTTTATATCCTGCATCATTGATTCAAATAAGACCAATTGCTTACCACACATATTCCCCACTACAATTTATAGTTGGTCAACAACTGAACATCTCACATTTAAGAATTTTTGGTTGTGTTGTGTACATTCCAATTGCTCCACCCCAAAAATCTAAGATGGAACCTCAATGTAAACTTAGAGTTTATGTTGGTTTTGATGGTCCATCTATCATTAGATATTTTGAACCTTTGATAGGTGATGTATTTACTGCTCGATTTGTAGATTGTCAATTTGATGAAACAGTATTTTCATCATTAGAAAAAAATAAAAATATATTAGAAGTATAATGTAAGTTATCATGGAATGTACCAAACTTATCATTTCTTGATTCAAGAATGAATCAGTGTGAACTGAAAGTTCAAAAGATTCTTTATTTACAAAGTATAGCAAATAATTTACCTGATGCATTTACAGACACAAGAAGGATATGCAAATCTTATATTCCAGCTGAAAATACTCTAGCTTGGATAGAAGTTTCAGTAGGACAACGATTCATATGATTGCAGAACAACCTGCACCATGCTTGAAGCATGGAAGACTATTTGGTGCAAAAAGTAAAGTTCCAAGAAAAAAAATTTAAGTAAAATGGTACATGAGGAAAATAAAATTTTTGAAGCAAGATAAACTATTGATGATATAGCTTCTATGGATAACTAAATTGTTAGAAATAAAGAAATTTTAGTTGAGGCTCCTAAAGCATTCCAAGTGCAAGAAAATAATGAAAATTCAATTAACTATACATCAAAAGATGAAATATGGGATCAAAAAAAATTATTGTTGATAATGTATTTGCTTATGCAATAGCATCTAGTATTGCTTGTGGTGATCATGAGCCCAAAAGCATTAACGAATGCCAACAACGGGATGATTGAAAAAAATGGAAAGAAATAATTCAAGCAGAATTAAATTCTCTCCATAAATGTAAAGTATTTGGACATGTAGTTCAAACTTCAAAGGACATTAAACCAGTTGGCTATAAATGGGTGTTCACAAGAAAGCAAAATGAATTAAACAAAATCGTAAGATACAAAGCATGATTAGTTGCACAAGATTTTTCATAAAGATCTGGAATTGAATTTGATGAGACATATGCTCATGTGATGGATGCCATGACTTTTAAATTTTTGATAAGTTTAGCAGCTAAAAAAAGGCTTGATATATGTCTTATGGATGTAGTCACAGCATATTTGTATGGATCATTAGATATGCGTATCATTATTGATCCAGGATGATCAAGTCGTTCATACTAGAGAATAAACATTTCTTTGTTAGTGAACTTCTGGTTCAATACTATATTTGTCTCAATTGCATGAATCATTGTATAGTACAATCCAGATGAAAGAATAAAAAGTTTTTCTAACTTAAGTTTTTTGTTTGAATGATAAGAAATGATGCACAAAAATTCTTTACCATGTTTACTTTTTGTCTCAATATGATATCCATTTTGGTGGATATCCTTAAAGCTCAGTAAATTTCTTCTAGACTGTGCTGAATAAAGGACTTTCCTGATTTCTAATTTTGTACCATCTGATAATATAATGGTTGCTCTTTCGGAGCCTTCAATTATATTAAAAGTATCAAAAATTATACTTATATTTTTATTTGTAAAGGTTAATTATGAAAAATATTTTTGATCCCAAAGTATGGTGTGGGTTGTAGCATTATCAGCTATACAAAATTCTTTCATATTTATATTCGAGTTTAATCTAAAAAATGAATAAAATTTTGATTTTATAAAATAGTTTATTTATTGTTGGTGCAGAATTTGGTTGACGCCGAATCGAGCTGGAGTCGAGGAAGATGAGGTCTCCATCAATGACTTGCAAAATAAAGTTCCGTCCGAAGTTGGTGGTGGTGGCTCTAGTAGGACCCTCCGACGATCAAGTTAGCTCTTCAGACCAACAGAAATAGAGTGCTCAGAGAGAAGTTTGGCAGAATTTTGGAAAGAAAAAGAGAACTTAGAAAAAATGTATCTGGAGGATCTCTTTTTATAGACGGAGCTTGTTGTAACTATTTTGATAAATGACCATCGTAACCATCCTGATAAATGACAATCATAGTCATCCTGATAAATGACAATCGTAACTGTTCTGATAAATGATAATTATAATTATTCAGTAATAGGATTGTCTGTAGGAATCCGTCTGAAAAAAAAGTCTAGAAGGAGTTTGGCTCCTGTAGCAATCTGACTGTTAGAGGAGTTCGAAAGAAGTTTATCTCCTAAAGAAATTCGACTGTTGGAGGAGTTCGAAAGGAGTTCGGCTCCTAGAGGAATCCGATTGAAGAAGAAATTTAGAAGAAGTTTGGCTTTCGTAGAAGCCCGACTGCTTGAGAAGTCTGAAAGGAGTTTGGCTTCCGTAGAAGCCTGACTGAAGGAGTTCGAAAGGAGTTTGGCTCCCGTAGAAGCCCGATTGAAGGAGAAATTCGAAAGAAGTTCGACTCCCGTAGTAGCCCAACTGAAGGAGAAATTCAGAAGAAGTTTGACTTTTATAGAAGTCCGACTGCTGGGGGAGTTCGGAAGGAGTTTGGCTTCCATAGAAGCCTGACTGAAAAAAAATCCGGAAGAAGTTTGGCTCCCATAGAAGTTCGACTAAAGAAGAAATTCGAAAGAAATTCGACCATTGTGGAAGTTCGATTGGAGCTCAGTTGTTGAGGAGTTCGATTGGATTTGGAGTCCAGCTGGAGGAGTTCAACCACTGGATGAGTTCGATCGCTGGAGGAGATCGAATGGGGTTCGACCGCTAGAAAAATAATTTTTCGATCGAAACTCTTCCATGATTACCAACTGTATTAGGCTAAGCACCAGGCGGAACTTCGGTGGGAGCAAGATTTATCCTCAATAATAGTCCCCCCACTTTTAAATTCAAAGTTCGAAGGAAGGAAGTACCAAAAAGGCGACTGTCGAAGTCTTTGTTTGGGCTCTACACTCGTTAAGGTTGAAGCACAGGGGAGATCTTATCTCCGATCGAGGTTGATATTAAAGTAAAAGTTCGAAAGAGATCTTGTCTTCAATCGAGGTTGAAGGAGATCTTATCTTCTGTTGATGTTGAAGTTGAGGCTCAGACATAATAGGATTGTTGTTGGGGCCTCTCCTCTCACCACGTCTAAAATGAATGAGGCCTTCGACTTTGCTCACGTTAGGACGAGATTCTTCTTCTATTTCTAACAGACTGTGGGGGCACATAAGGGCCATTGTCAAGGCCTCTCCTCCCATCTCGTCTAAAATGAATGAGATCTTTGACTTTGCTCGCATTAGGATGAGGTTCTCTTTCCGTTCCTAACGGACTATGGGGATACATAAGGGTCATTGTCAGGGCCTCTCTCCCCATCTCATCTAAAATGAATGAGATCTTCGACTTTGCTCGCGTTAGGATGAGATTCTCGTCCTATTCCTAATGGACTGTGGGGGCACATAAGGGTCATTGTTAGGATCTTTTCCTCCATCTCGTCTAAAATGAACAAGGTCTTCGACTTTGCTCGTGTTAGGATGAGGTTCTCCTCCTATTTCTAACGGACTATGGAGGCACATAAGAGCCATTGTCACGGCCTCTTCCTCCATCTCGTCTAAAATGAATGAGGTCTTCGACTTTGCTCGCGTTAGGACGAGGTTCAACTTCTGTTCTAACGGACTGTAGGGGCACATAAGGGCCATTGTCAAGGCCTCTCCCTCCATCTTATCTAAAATAAATGAGGTCTTCGACTTTGCTCGCATTAGGACGAGGTTCTTCTCCTATTTCTAATATGACCACTTTCGATTGTATCTTTTCTATTATCACATAGTTCTTACACCAAGAAACAATGATGTTGAAATGGAGTTTTATTGAAGGAAGATTACTAGTAGTACATCCTCAGATTTTTTGAGTTTTCAGTTCATGAAAGCGTTATTCCTCCAAGCTCCTTCAGACGATAAGTCTCGGACCAGATGACTTTCTCTATTTTATATGGGCCTTCCCCATTCGGGACAAGCTTCTCCTGACTCTGAGGCTAAGAGATGGCGACTCGCCAAAGTACTAGACCTCCCAGAGATAGCATCGATGATGTTAAAAGATGGTCGATCTCCTTGTTGTTCCTTGCTCATTGATGGCTCTAGTTGTGGTAGCACCTTTGGCTTGCTTCAGGCTGACGTCTGTGGAGCATTGATGGGGGCGTATTTATGAAATCTTCTAGGGAAAACTTCTTCACACCATTTTGTTGGAGCTTCTTTGATGATGAGCTC
Source organism: Cocos nucifera (assembly GCA_006176705.1). Lineage (NCBI taxonomy): Eukaryota > Viridiplantae > Streptophyta > Magnoliopsida > Arecales > Arecaceae > Cocos > Cocos nucifera. The sequence continues at coordinate 525,713 of QRFJ01000256.1, read as the reverse complement.
GAGGAGGAGTTCGATCTCGTTTGCACTCGAGGAGAGTTCGTGAGTGTGGCCGAGCTTCATTCAGCCCTCCTGTGAAAACTCCTAGGTGGAGAACTTTATGCTCTTTTATCGAAGCTTCTTTGACGATGAGCTCGAAGAAGAGTTCGACCTCGCTTGTGCTCGGAGAAAATTCGAAAGCATGGTCGAGCTTCATTCAGTCCTCCTGTGAAATCTCCTGGGCGAAGAACTTTATACTCTTTTGTTAGGACTTCTTTGATGATGAGCTCGAGGAGGAGTTTGGCCTCGCTTGCATTTGAGAAAAGTCCATGAGCGCGGTCGAGCTTCACTCGGCTTTCCTTTCTCGGTGGGCCTATCCAGCTCGTCGATTCGCCGCTTACCAAAAGCTTCATCATCCTTGGCCTTGAAGGCCTCTTCAGCTCAGGCGTAACCTTCAGCCCGAGCTAGCAGATTGATAAAGTCCTTGGGATATTTGTTTTCTAGGAAGAACACCAAATCATTCTTCTGGAGGTTGCCCTTGAGTGCGGCCATTGCGATTGATTGGTCTAGATTCCAGACCTCCAATGCAGCGGTATTAAATCGGATGACATAAGTCTGGATGGATTCTCTCTCCTTCTACTTGATGTTCATCAGAAAATGCGAATCTCGACGTGGACGTCGGCTGCTGATGAAGTGAGCCATGAACTGATGGCTCATTTGATCAAAAAAAAAGATGGTACTCGACTTAAGTACCGAGTACCAATTTCTGATGGCTTCCTTGAGGGTGGATGAAAAAGTTTGGCATAAAATAGCATTTGACGTGCGGTACAGCAACATCATTATCCAAAAGACCTCCAGATGATCGATCGAATCGATGGTTCCATCGTAACTCTCGAACTATAGAAGCTTGAAGTTCGGTGGGATTGGTTCCTGCATGATCCTCTGAGAAAAAGGAGTGTCAACGTAAATATCATTACCGTATGTGGAGGGAGTATGACAGAGTTTTTCGATTCATCGACTCATTTCTAGGAGCCTTTAATCCAGGAGATCTTCACAGTCATTGATCTTCAGGATTTTCTGGTGGAACGAACGTGAAGCTTTCCCTTGGGTCGAGTCGTGATTCGAGCAAGGGTCCTCCATCCTTTGCTTTCCCTTTTCAAAGATCAGAGGTTGGACGAGGTCGATCATTCCCAAACCAGACCATGGGGCTCCAAAGACGCCTGCTTCGGCCAAACTAGTATCGGAGCCTGCCGATGTATGGCCTATATCACCTCCGCGAGATCACGAACCTACTAGATCAGTAGGTTCAACTGCTCTGCATCCACCATGGCTGCAGATGAAGCTCAAGTTACTAAAGCTAGAATGGATGTATCTGGACGAAATCTGGCTACAGAGGTCGTTGATCGTTGGATCGAAGCTTTCCTGCAAGATATTTTTTCTAGAAAGAACTATAGAGAGAAAGAAGAGAGATCGCTGCTGAGCACTTCTTTAAGATCAAAGAAATCTCAGGAACAGAGGTTTCTTCCTCCAGCGCTAATTCTATTGGTGCAGAATTTGGTTGATGCCGGATCGAGCTGAAGTCGAGGAAGATGAGATCTCCGTCGGTGACCTGCAAAATAAAGTCTCGTTCAGAGTCGGTGGTGGTGGCTCCGGTAAGATCCTCCGATGGTCAAGTTAGCTATTCTGGCTAAGAGAAATGGAGTGCTCAGAGAAAAGTTCGGTAGAGTTTCAGGAAGAAAAAGAAAACTTAGAGAAAATATATCTGGAGGATCCCTTTTTATAGATGGAGCTTATTTTAACTGTCCTAATAAATGACCATCGTAACCATCCTGATAAATGATAATTGTAATCATCCTGATAGATGATAATCGTAACTATCCTGATAAATGATAATTGTAACCGTTCAGTAATGGGATCGCCTGTAAAAATCCGTCTGAAAGAAAAGTTCGAAAGAAGTTCGGCTCCTATAGAAATCTGACTGCTGGAGGAGTTCGAAAGAAGTTCGTCTCCTGAAGAAATTTGATTGCTGGAGGAGTCTAAAAGGAGTTTGGCTCTTGGAGGAATCCGATTGAAGGAGGAATCTGGAAGGAGTTCGGCTCCCGTAGAAGTCCGACTGAAGGAGGAGTTCGAAAGGAGTTCAGCTCCCATAGAAGCCCAATTAAAGAAGGAATCCAAAAGGAGTTCGACTCCTATAGTAGTCCGACTGAAGGAGAAATTCGGAAGAAGTTCGGCTCCCGTAGAAGTCCGACTACTGAAGAAGTTCGGAAGGAGTTCAGCTCTTGTAGAAGTCCAACTGAAGGAGGAATTCGAAAGAAGTTTGGCTCTCGTAGAAGTCCGACTGAAGGAGAAATTCGAAAGAAGTTCGGCTCCTATAGAAGTCCGACTGAAGGAGGAATCCGGAAGAAGTTCGACCGCTATGGAAGTTCGGCTGGGGCTCGACTGTTGAGGAGTTCGATTGGGTTCGAAGTCCAGCTGGAGGAGTTCGGCCATTGGATGAGTTCGGTCGCTGGAGGAGATCGGATGGGGTTCAATCGCTGGAGAGAGAATTTTCAATCGAAGCTCTTCCATGATTACCAGCTGCATTAGGCTAAGCACCAGGCTGAACTTCGACAGGAGCAAAATTTATCTTCAGTATTTATTAATTTTAAAATATAAGTACATAGACAAGATACTTTATTGAAGTAAAAAAAGTATAATAGAAATTATTCTTTGACTATTTCTCCATCAATGATCATGTGGTCAATTTTTCCTTCAGGATGGGCAAAAAAATTGGAGACATCAAAAGGAGGTACATTTGGATTGCCATCATCATCATTAAACAAATCTGCAAAGTTTGTTTCAGACTTTTTTTTCTTTTCTTTCATGGAAGCTTGATATAGATCTACTAGATGCTTTGGAGTACGATAGGTACGTGACCAATGACCCTTCATTCCACATCTATAGCAAACATTCTCTCTAGACTGTATCTTTTTCTCTTGATCAGAGTTTATACCGATTTTTGGATTCTGCCACTTCAAGTGGCTTGCCCCAATATTCTTGAAACCACCATGACCACGGCCACGACCACATCCACGTCCACGGCCTTGGCCATGACCTCGTTCATATCCATGCTCATTATTTTGGGATGACACAATATTTACTTCAGAAAATAGTGTAGAGCCGGTTGGACGAGACTCATGATTCTTTAATAATAATTCATTATTCTGCTCAGCTATCAGAAGGTATAAAATTAGTTCAGAATACTTTTTAAATTGGCATTCTCGATACTGCTACTATAGGAGCACATTTGAGGTATGAAAAGTAGAAAATATCTTTTCCAACATATCCTCATCTGTTACATTTTCTCCACATAGTTTTAATTATGAGCTTATCCAAAACAAAGCAGAATTATATTCAGATACGGTTTTAAAATCTTGCAACCTCAGGTGCATCCAATTATACCATGCTTTTGAAAGAATGACCATCTTCTGATGGTCGTATCTTTTCTTTAGATTATTCTATAATATTAGTGGATCTTTCATAGTAAGGTATTCAACCTTTAAACCTTCATCAATATGATGCCGAAGGAAAATTAAAGATTTTGTGCGATCCTGCAGGGATGCAGTATTTTCTTCTTGAATCGTGGTTCCAAGATTCATAGCATTAAGATGCATCTCAGCATCTAGAATCCAAGATAGATAATTTTTGCCCATAATATCAAGAGCAATAAATTACAGATTTGCCAAATTCGATATATTTAAACTAAAAATTATAAAGTAAATAAATATCAATAACTATGTCTCTTATAAATCTATTCTACAACCAAATAGCCTGTGAAGGCTTCTAGAAATAATCCTCAAGATTTTCTTAATAGAGGTTGAGGAGGGGGATTAGCCCAATAGATTGTGAGGATTGAATATTTTTAAAAGAATATAATTAAAATTTAAAATATATCTTCAAGAATAAATCAAAGTGGATTCAAACTTGGGACCTCCTTCTCCTTGGAGATGCCTTGCACGACTAGATTGGAAAGTTTTTCGTGCTAATAACGTAATATATAATAATATAATATATAATGAAAAGATCAGAGAGACACAATGAGAGAACGAGAGAGAGAGAAGAAATTCTTTCATAAGATAATCATACAGTCTCATTCTATTTTCAAGCCCTTTTATAAGCTTTTCAATCCAAATTACAAAAAAAACAATACCTCTCATTCATTTACAAAAGAAAATAATATATTTCAATTATTTATAAAAAAATAATATTTTTTATTTCATAATTCTTAGGGGGCTTCAATTGTCATTTATAATAATATAATAGATACTTGACACATATTTCCTAAACCTACCTTGTATTTAGATATAGGGGCAAAATCATCAAGATGTGTTTTGTTTTGTCAAAAACAGAAAAAAAGAATCCATAGTTTCTTGCAAAATCAATAATGAGGTGATCTTTTATGCAAAATCCAAAAATTGGGGAGCATGATTGATAATGGATTTTGCTTCACTGTTGACTAAATGATTTCTGAGTAGTTTAGTACCTTATTTATTGGATTAAAAGCAATACATAACATGGTCGTTAGGAAATAAAATAAATAAATTAGAGTAATATAAAGAGTTAAGGCAGAACTAAACCTTGTCATCGAAGAGAAGAATTAGATGATTTTGAGTATATTGGTTTTTTCTAAAAATGTGATTGGGGAATAAAGTTAATGAGTTTTGAGTAATCTAAAATGGTTGAAGGCAATATTAAACGTTGAATTGGGGAAAATTGTTCATTTATTAGTTTTTTAATTAAAACATTTTGAAACAAAAAAATAAAAAATTTGTTTGATGGAAAATAAAATAAATTAGTTTGAGTTGTTTAAAATGGTTAGAAGCAATACTATACATTGAATTGAGGAAAATATTTCTCATAATTTGTTTTTTTCTTAAAAAGGATGGTAGTGCTTTTCAATAATTTGTTTTGCCAAAAAAAATTAAAACAATATATGTTGACAGTGGGATTCAAAAATAATTTTAGTTTGTTTTTTGTTAAAATGGATGGGAGGAGAAATTCTGTTAGTAATTTATTTTAGTGAAAATATGATTAAAAGAAAAAGCAATACGAGACATTGAATTGAGGAGAATATTCCTAGTAATTTGCTTTTCCTTAAAAAAATATTAAAATGGGTTTGTTTTAGTAGTGCTTTTTAGTAATTTGTTTTATCAAAAAAATATTAAAATAATATATGTTAACTGTAGGGATGCAAATGGATTGGATCGGAATGAGTTATGAATGATCTCGATCCATTCTGATTTCTTGATCGGATTTGAATATTGGATCTAAATCTAGTCCAATAGAAGATTGGGTCGAATTGGATTGGATCCATGATCAAATTTCTTGCCTAATGAATCATTCGTGTTGGATTGGATTCATATATAACTTGGTTCTGATCCATAAAATACAAGTTTGGATTTGGATCGATTCAGATTTAGATTATGAATAATAAAATTAATAAGTAGAATATGTATAAGCAATTTTATTTGCATTACTATCAGATTTAATCAATATTTTTTTTGTTAATGAATCAATTTTTTTCTTCATTTATAGGAAACAAGTAGTTGAAAAGCTTATTATATTCAAATTAGCATACTTTTATTATTTTTATAATATTAGATGAATAAATATATTAATTTTATTTTTATTATATTTTTTTAATATATATTTAAAATTTTGAATAAGATTGATGGAGCGGCAGAAATATGAGTTTAAAAGAACCATTTGACCCAAAGAACTGGAGGAGCATAATTATAAAAATAAATAAAAAAATAAAAGATATAAAAAAATAGAATTTTAAAAATTTTAATAAATAGAAAAGAATAAAATCAATGATGTCACCATTTTGTTTAGAAGAGGAGATTGATTGGAAATTAAAAAAAAGAAAAGAAAAGTTGGGGAGAGAGAAAGAAAAATGATTAGGGATGAAGAGAGAGGGTTATTTTATTTTAAAAGAATATTTAAAAAGTTAAGAGAGAGAGAGATTCGGATGGATTTAAGAGAATTTATGAGAGAAGTTGGGTTAGTTAAAAGGAGAAGGAATTTGGGCCACGTGGAGAGAATTTTTGAACAGTTTGCGTGGAGAAGGGAAGACATAGGGAAGAAGGAATTGAGTTAATTGTTTTGGAGTTCTCTTACGTGAGATGAGAGGAGAGAAAATTTGAATTGCATTAAATATGGGGGATCGTGGCTCTAAAGACGAGGGAGCTCTCCAAGAGTTTATTTGTTACGTGAAAAGGTTGTGGGTGCCGCGCGCGAGGAATTTGGCTGGAGAGAAAAACAGTTGAGATGAAATAATGGTGGAAGAGCAAGTGGAGCCGCGTGGATTCGTGGAGAGACTTTTGAGGAGTTGAGCTGCTGTGAAAACTTAATGACGTGGAGGAGGATGTCATGTTGGGTTTGAAGCAGGATGGATCATTTATATCAAAATTTATATTAATAATATTTAAAATAAAAATTAAATTTTTTTAAAAAATATTTTTTTAAAAAATATTTATTTTAAAAAATAATTTATTTTTAAAAAATAGTAGAAATAGTTTTTCTGCTATGAAGAGAAAGTAGAAAATTAGAGAAGTAAAAAATTAATTTTTTTAACATAAAAATATTCTTACTCAAAATCATTATTTATCATAACTACTCCTATTTATTTTTATCTAATCTTTTCATTATTTAATGAATGATATATTTTAATATATTTTGATATATATATATATTATCATATAAAAATATATAAAATATTCAATATATATTATTTTTGGTTCAATTATATTTATATTGATTAAAATTTTAATATATTTTTTATTTTTTATTTTAATTAAATAAAAAATAAAAAATTAAATTAAAATTAATTATTATGAATATTTAAAATTATTTATTTATTTTAATAATATTAATTATAAAGTAAATCTATATATATATATATTTTTATAATTTAATAATCAAAAATATTTTTTTTAAATTTTTTTTTAAATATAAATTACTTTTCAAATACTGATAAAAGTGCTTATCAATTAATTTTATCAAATATAAATTATTTTTTTCTCAAAATATTTTTTTTTAAATTTTATTTTTAAAAAAATAATTTAAAAAAAATTGATTTTTATAAGTTGGTCAAACGGGCCCTTAAACTTACGCCCTTTTGGACCGGAATCTTAATCCAGCGCCTTAGACCAACTCGGCCATCTCAACAGAACCAAATAGCAATGTCCTTAACTAATGTCATACCGTTAGTTTGCGGCATCCAAAACTCTGGAAACAAATGAATATTTACTTTTTTATTAAAATATGATTATAAAGGAAAAGGTTAAAAGAATTCTTTTGTTGATCATTCGATTAACGTTGTCAATAGAAAATAAAATAAATGAGTTTGGGCAAGCGAAATGGTTAAGCACCGCTAAAAAATTGAATTTAGAAAAACTATTTTTTTAATAATTTATTTTTTAAATAAATAAAAAGAATTTAGTAATTTATTTTTTATTAAATAATTTATTATTATTTTTTTTTTTTTTTTGTGCATTTGGACGATTGGTCCATGCATGGAATTGGAGCGTGACGTTCAAAAATAATATTTTTTTTTGGAGACCTGCATGGCCTATGGTGGATAAAGTATTTCTCTTTCTCTTGAAATAAGAGAAGCTTAGTGGATCGGCTGCAGACAAGACTTGTTCTCCCGAAGAATAATGCAAGGAATGGTTTGAATGGCCACCAAATCAGGCAAATCAGAAAATGGGAACAAAGAACAATGCTATGGTAAAACTCAAAAAACAAAAAAAAAAAAAATCGAAACAAAATCACCATTAACGTTGCTTCATCATGTGCCGCATTTCATGATACCTATCCAGAGGGAGCAAATTAAGAGGATACAACACGCCAGCTGAGTGACTTTTTTGAGCTACATCTAAAGCATTTCGCACCTTAAACCAGCTAGCCACCTCCAGAGATCTGTGGTGAAAGTGCCAAATTGGTTCACAATAATGATGCATCCAAAACTATGATCGCTCCATTCAGAGTAGATTTCAAACCACGGTGAGAACCTGCAGTTCTGTTCTCATGCTAACCATCTGCAACACCTTTCTAGATACTGAAAAGATTAGGTCCAGTCCATCTCAAGTGAAAGGAGAGGAGAGCAAAGATGATACATGAAGTGTTTCTTACTTCAAATCATTGATCCTCGTTGAGAATGCTGTCTCAAGGAAGTTCTCCATGGCTTTGAATGAAGAACCCTTGAGCTCTCCATCTCCCTTCAGTGCTCCTGCCATCATCTCTCTGATCTCACTTGCCTTCCTCCTCATCTCCCTTGCTTCCTCGGCACCTCCCATCACCAACTCAGTTGCCTCCTTCACACACCTTTCCATCCATTCCTCAATGCATCAGTCCCCCTTCCTCTAGCAATTTCCACACAGACACCCATCTCTTTCTCCATCATCTCGGAATTGAATAGCTGATCGCCTAGCAGCGGCCACCCGATGATCGGCACGCCTCGACTCAAGCTCTCGAGCACTGAATTCCAACCACAGTGGCTAAGAAAAGCACCATTCGATGTATGCGAAAGAATTGCTGGTTGAGGTGCCCATCCATGCTCCAAGAATCCCTGCTTCTTCTCTGTAATTCTTTCTTCGAATCCTTCTGGTAACCACACTATTCTATCATCTTCTCCATCTTCAATCTCGGAGGGGGGCCTAATAACCCAAATGAATGGTTTCCCACCTGCCTCCAGACCCAGCGCCAGTTCCATCATTAGCGAAGCTGGGATTGTACACTGAGAGCCAAATGATACATAGAGAACTGAAGCAGGTGGATTGGAATCCAGAAATTTCATCCAACTATCACCATCACTGATATGATTAGAAGAAGGAAGACTCACTAATGGCCCGATGGACCGAACAGGAAGCCCGGAGATATTCCTTAAGAGTCTCAATCCTTCTCTCTCGAGCTCCCCGACGGTGTTTAGAAGAAGTCCATTGGACTGGAAGCTGAGGATTATCTGCTGCCTCAAAAAAGCGGTCGTCGGGTCCATCCCATCACTCGAAATGATCGTGTTTATAAGCTGGGAGTGGTCAATTTTTACTTCCGGGAAGTCAATCAATGGAACCTCATCGTAGGATTCGGGAAGGAGGGGCGTGTGCAACCAGAGGGAGAAGATGATGGCAGAGGCATAAGCTCCACTGGTGACAAACACCGAGTGGAATACTCCGAGCTTCTTCGCGCTCTCCACCGTCCAACCTAAGAACATGTCTGAGACGATGCAGAGATGATTGTGCCCCTGTTGCTGAATTATGTTCGAGACGAGGTGCTCGAAGGAGGGTCGAAGGGTCTCGGTGGCTTCGAAGAAGGTGGTGTGGAGGTGGAGAGGCAAGGAATCGGTGTTCTCGGAGTTTGGCGGGAGACCATGTTCAGAGCTGGAGAAGGGGAGCTCAATGAGACGGATGGCAGAGTTTGGAGGAAGAGATATATAACTGAAGCTTGGCGATGTTGAGAGGAGTGTTTACAATTGTGATCGCGAAACGCTTTCTTTGCTCGATCAACTTTGCCAAGTTGAGGAAAGGGATAAGATGGCCTTGGGCCATGGATGGGAACAAGAGAAGATGCTCCCTATCTATGGCTCGACTTGGTGTGTAAAAGAGAGGGAGAGTCTTGTGGTGGAAGAGATTGACGGGAGGAAGAAAAACAATGATGGCATGGGCTGCTCCGCGTCCGCGGGCAAATATGTGGTCGATCGTTCATGTACTACCGTTCCTGATCATGTTATCGAAAGTAGGCAAGGAAATGGGTCAAACTGTTCGTGAGCCGCTCACGACCTATTTTAGCCTCGCTTGATTTGATTTATTTATCTAATTAAACTAAATTTTGACCAAAAAAATATTTTTTTATTTAAACAGACCTGATCTGTTTATGTTTGGTCTAACTCGTGAGTCTGATAGACCGATCTGTATAATTAATTATATATACAATATATATTTTAAATATAATTTATATTATATAATTATATATAAAATTTTTATATAATTTAAATAGATTTGGTCTAATAGACTAACAAGTCAAACCAAGTCTTGTTAATTTTATAAATAAACAAGATCGAGCCTAATTTCTGTCATAGGCCATGAGTCGGGCTTAGACTAGTAATTTCTATAATAGGCATAGTCTTTTAAAGTCTGGGCTTGGCTCGACAGAAACTTGGTTATGTTGCATTAAAACTGCAAGACATCGATGTTTCAACTACTTTGTAACTAGTAGCATACATTATTTTGATGGATGCTAGAAATAAGATGGGGACTAGGACAGCCTTTCTTTGCTTTTTTTTTTTTAATATTATATATTATCTTTTTATATTAGTTATTAAATTATATTTGAAAATTAAATGATTTAATTAGAGATTTTTTAAATTATAAAGGTCATATAAAATATTTATAAAATTAAATAATCAAAAATATAATTTATAATATATAAGTGATGATACGATGTATGAATGATAATATGATATATAGATGATGATTTGGCATATAAATAATGATGTGCTATATATATAATAATGAGATATATTATTTTATTTATAATTCAGATGTTAAGTTACGTTTGGTGCATCATCAAGCAGTGGTAATCTAGATTACCTATAATATTGATAGATTGTCAGTAATATTGATTACTATATTTGGTACATGCAGGTAATGTTGTAGTAAAATTACTGAAAATCTTGATTGAAATATTTGGTATGACAATCAGATTACTGGTAATGCAACGTCAAATTTTTAAAATATCCTCAAATCAAATTTATTAAAAATCACACCCAATATATAAAATATAAATATATATTATATAATATATTATATTCTAATATATATTTATATTTATAATATATATAAAATATAATATTATAATATTATATTATATTATATTATATTATTATAATATATTATTATATATTATAATATATTATTATATTATTATCATATATTATATTATTTTTTTATTTTTTATATAAAAATAAATTATTAATATTTTTAATAAATTATTATTATTATTATTTATTTTATTTTATTTATTATTATCTTTTTTTATCCTTTTTCCTCCCCCACATGCCTTCCATGGTCGTCTCCATCGCCGCCCTCACCCATCCAACCAGTTCCTTGCACCCCACCCTCGCACTACCCCCTAGCCATTGCTCTGCACTGCCCCCGGCCACTGCTCCACATCTCCAGCATTGTGCACCCCGGTCCTCCGACTACCTATGCCATCGTTGGCCGCACCCCATTTCCCGATGGTGGAGATGGGTAGCAAGAGATGGCAAGGAGAAGGAGAGAAGGTTCGATGGGGGGCCGTTGTGAGCAAGCCGACAAGGGGAGGCCATTGCAAGCGAGCTCCAAGGAGGGGAGAGGGGTTCGTCAAGGGCAGGCAGGCGAGGGGAGGCTGAATGGGAGGGGGGTAGATGCGGGCGGGCCGACAAGGAGAGGTCGTTCCGAGCGATCGTTGGGGAGGGGAGGAGATTTGTTAAGGGCAGGCAAGTGGGGGAGGTAGGAGAGGAGAGGGACAGTCGTGGGCGGGCTAGCAAGGGGAGGCTGTCATGGGCAGTTGCCCGGAAGGGGAGCGGGGTTCGTCAAGGGTAGGCAGGCGAGGGGAGGTCAGAGGGGAAGGAGGCCATCACGAGCGGGCCAACAAGGGGAGGCCATTACGGACGGTTGTCATAAAAGGGAGGGGGGCCGTCGCAGGCGGGCTGGAGAGAAGAAATTTCGATCTCTATGTTAATCGATTACAAAATTCAAACATATTTTCTTGAGGACATTTTTATATAAATATGATATTATCAAATTACCAAATATTTGGTAACCTGAATAGCTATCATTTTTTTTGATAATCCAAATTATCTTTCATGAGATAATTTGGATTACTTGGCTATCTGAATTACCAACTTAAAAAGTATACCAAACATGGTATCTGATGAGGCTCTTTTAAATTAGCAGCAATTTGGATAGATTATTGGCTACCAAACACAATCTTAAACTAATCCTCTATATACATATATACTTAAAAGATACTTTGAGCGGCTCCATTAACATTAGGAGATTAACACACCTATAGACCTGTTAGAAACAGCTAGTAATTTAAAACTCCCGAAGGACATATAAAACAAGATTAATATACTGCACAAAATTTTAGTATTTTGATTTTCCAAACATGTTGACTGTCAACAAGTATAGACCTACATATCCGAACAAATGTGAGAAAACTCAAAAAACACCCGTGAAGTCCTGGTGAAAAAAGGTCAAATAATAGGTTGACAGATTAGCTTCTAAAGAAATTCGTGATAGATGATCGGTGATATGGCAACTCAAAGCATCACCAGTTTCTCTTTCTCGGAAGTTCATAAAGACACCAACTTAATTAGCATGGAAAGACATCATCAGTACAGTAGCTAGTGGAGGATATACATTTGATAATAAAATAATACTAAAATTGTCCCAGGAGCAAATTGGTGCAATTCATGAATTTATTGCCAACCATGGTAGGTTGGTTAATTATAAAGTCGCCAAGTCCACATTCTTACGAAGAAAAAGAATATACATATGTGGGCTGGAATCTTGAGTGCAGGGGATGTGTAAACCGTTAATTTGCGAGGTTAGGAACATCATGACACTTTTCATTTTCATATTATAATCTTCCTGAGCTTTTCCTCCATTAGCTATAGAAAATCTAGAACCTTAATAATTCAGTCAATGCAATCATTCGATTTTTTAAAATTATTGAATGAATGCTTGAAAATTCAAATAGAGCATCTCAGTCCAAAAGAGGTCCTCCAATCCCTTGGCAACCAGTTTCGTTTCTTGAAAGTTGATTAAGACACCAACTAAGCAAACTTTTTATCATGGAAGGACATCATCCGTGCACTAGCTAGCAGAGAATATACTTTTGATGATAAAATAATACCATACAGCTTCTGCTGAGTACACATAAAAAGTTTTCTTGCATTACCACAGAGCAAATTGTTATTAGATTAATTGGCTAACCCACGAGTCGGCATCCAAAAAAGATTACTTCAGATCATAGAATTATATTATTATTACTTGATTGTAATGCCATATTATATTATGTTATGGTAAAGAAATGTTTTGTTTCACAAGATGCTTATTATAAATTATTTTTATTAAATAAGAAGATATGTAGTATGTGCATCAACATTTTATTAAGCTTATAAATTGTGGTAAATGATTACAAGCAACATAGACACCAAAAAAAATAAAAAAAAGCTTAGATCAATGCAAAATTTAGAAGAATTTTGATGACCATCGACTCCAGAAGAATTCTCCAAAACTAAAATATGGACTTCATCAAAGAATTTAACCATCATGAAGTTTCTTTCCATCCAAAATCCATCGAGGCAAGAATATCTCAACCAATTATCTGCATTTTCTTAGACTCCTTTGACTTTTCAAACACTCCAATAGGACAATGATGAATCTGTCCATCTAATGTGCTAAGAGAACAGAATTGCGGAGACGAATCTTGGAGTCCATATTGATGTAAGCTCACTTTTATGTTGGTGCTAGCTCATGTCCTGATAGCATATTTTGGCGAAAGAAAAAGGATTCCCCAGCCCTCTCTGTCCCCCTATGAGGTGCATATTTCATTGCAGCGTCTTGGCTGCTGCTGCCAAGGTGAAGAGAACCAAGCGAGCAATTTCCACATAAATGTACGGTCCATCCATCGGCAACTGTACTTGAATTGGTTGGGAGGGAGGTAGTTAGCTATATACGCATGTATGTGTGTATGTACGTATGTTTCCACGATCAATGTCTCGCCCGCGTGGATGCCAGAGCCCCTTCTTTCGGTGGTTCCATGGTTGCGCTGTGATGCAACTTGCATTCGGCAATTGGCTGGTTACCCACTTGCGCGCCCACCCACCACACGTGCCCGTTGACTCCACCTCTTCAGCTCTCACATGATGGTCCCCACTATCAAGATGGACCCACCTCTTCTTCTCTTGGTATTTGCAACTAGCTGCGCATTTTCTTATGGTGGACCACCTCTTCACCTCTAGATATTCGATAGGATAGATGTAGAAGAAAGGATAGATCGATCCATCTCCTCGTATACTTAATGAAATAAAGAAGAATAGATGGAAAGAATTTTCTTTTTTGTTTTCAAAAAAAAAAAAGAATAATATTTATATAATATTTTTATTAAATTATTATTTAATAAAAATTATTATTATCAATTTATAATATTTATTTATATTAATAAATAAATAATATATAAATTTATAATATTTATAATTTATAATTATATAAAAATATAAATATATAATTTAAATTTAATCTAGTATATAATTTTATACATTAATTATTAATTAATTATATATAATAATTAAATAAATAATTTATAATTAAAGCTAAATAATTACTTAATATTATATAATAGTTAATTAAAAATAGTAAATATAAATAGAGAAATAGAAGATAATTCTAATTATTTAGTTATAATTATAGAAATTATGTAGTGAAATTAATTAATTAGTAATAGAATTTAATGACATGTGATTAAGTTATATATAAAATATATAAATAATATCAATGAAAAAATGAATAAGTATTATATTTTTATCAAAAAAAATAATTTTATCAATATAAAAATTTATTAATTAATATTTCATTCATATCTGAAAGAATGTAAATTTGTGGATCATGATAAACCGACAACACTCCTTTTAATCCATTCTTCATATAATTTTTTGAACCAAAGAAGAAATAGAGGCCGTCCATTTTTTTCAATCCTATCCCTCCATCATCCTCCGAGGACCCCAACTAAATACAGGATCATAACCGATTTATATGGATTTTTTTTTTTTCAAAACATGATTCACCTCTTCAGGTTGCATCCAATAAAAGCTTGTAGAGCTATTAATGGTTCTCTGGTACATCATTGTCAACTATGCTTAGTAATTAATAAGAAATCAAGTTTTTATTGGCTGTTTGTGCTTATATGGTACAATAATTCAATTATGATTAGCAATTAATGAAAAATAAGCTGACTTGTGGGCCCCACCTCCCTCGAGTCTTCCGATTTGTATCTTAACAGTGACACCTGTGCCGATAACGCCACCGGTTTGCTGGAAAACTAAACTGAAGTTTTTTTTTTTTTTTTTTTTTAGTAAAAAGTAAACTAAAGTTAGGAATGGGAATCCGGAAGAAATAGAGTAAAAAACAACAAACGCAACCCGACCGCTTGCTCTCTTTTGATAAAGGTTGCTTAATTTGTCCTCCCCCTAATGTGAAAGATGGCAGAGGACCAGCGAACCGCCATGCTGAGAAATCTACAAACCAATCCATCTTGGTGTCCAAACCCAACTACAATCAACCTCTTTTGGGTGGGTGAAAACATGGAACCTCAATAATCTCTGCAAACCTCGTATCAAAGGCTGCACCACTTCATTTATACCCCTTCTTTCTGTATTCTCTAATCTCGTGTTTCTTAGCATTTTCTGTTCCCGGTTCTGTTTATTTCTCGATGATGCTTGTATCTCGATGATGTCTATTTCTATACATTTCTTTATTCTTCTATTGGTGCAGAAATTGGTTGACATCGAATTGAATTAGAGTGGAAGAGGATGATGTCACCGTCGATGACCTATAAAACAACGTCCCATCCAAAGCCGATGAAGGTGGCTCCGGTAGGACCCTCCGAAGCTCTGGCCAACAAAAATGGAGTGCTCAATGTAGAGTTCGGCAGAGTTTCAAGAAGGAGAGAAGAGTTTTAGAACCTAACCTAAGCGTATTTAGAGGGTCCTTTTTATAGGTGGAGCTTGTTGTAACTAACTTGATTAATGATTGTCGTAACTATCCTGATCAATGCCGATCGTTATTGACTTGATAAATACCGATCATTATTGTCGTGTAACCGTTTAGTAGTGGGATCGCCTGCAGGAATCTGTCGATAATCTGTAAGAAGTTTGGCTTCTATAGAAGTTCGGCCACTGAAGAGTTTGGCCACTGGAGGAGTCCGCAAGGAGTCCGACTTTCATAGAAGTCCGACCACTGGAGGAGTCCGCAAGGAGTCCGACTTCCATAGAAGCCCGACCGCTGGAGGAGTCCGCAAGAAGCTCGGCTGCTAATAAGCTTGACTAAGGCTCGTCCGCTGAAGCTTTTTCGTGACTATTGGTTGCATTATTGGCTGAGCATCTGATTGGATTCGGTGGGAGCGGGGTTTATCCCAACAATAGTCCCTCCACATCCGAGTTTGAAATTCGAAGGAAGAGAGTACCAAAACAGTCCCTCCACATCCGAGTTTGCACCCATTGAAGTTGAAGTTCGGGGGATCATATCTCCGGCCCCAGAGGTTACCTCGGGGGAGATCTCATCTTGCGGCCGAAGTTGATGGAGATCCTATCTCCTGTAGACTTCGGAGCTCGGACTTGGATTTTGCTCACATTAGGATGAGGTTCTTCTCCGGTTCCTAATGGACTATAGGAGCACATAAGGACCATTGTTAGGGTCTCTCCCCCCATCTCGTCTAAAGTGAATGAGGCCTTCGACATTGCTCGTGTTAGGATGAGGTTCTCCTCCTATTTCTAACAGGCTGTAGGGACACAAAAGAGACATTGTCAGGGCCTCTCCTTCCATCTCGTCTAAAGTGAACGAGGTCTTGTTTAGCTTTTTGAAGTCAATGCACATCCTCCATTTGTTATTCGCTTTTTTGACGAGGACCATATTTGAGACCCAGGTCGGATAATTAACCTTCCGGATGAATCCGGCTTTGAGAAACTTGTTTACTTCTTTAGCGATTGCTTTCTACCTCTCCGGGATGTGGTGGCGTATATTTTTTTTATCGATCGATGCCTCAGATCGACGGCCAGTCGATGTTCCATGATCTCGGCGTCAATCCCTGGCATATCTGCTGAGGTCCAGGTGAAGACTTCTGCGTTTCTTCTGAGGAAGGTAACGAGTTGCTCCCAAACTTCGTCTGCCAAGTTGGAGCCGATCTGCACCGCCTGCTCGACGTTTTCATTGTCTAAGGGCACAGAGACGAGGTCCTCCATAGGCTCGCTCCGTTCTTCAGTGAGGTCGTCTCGGACATCCAATTCGTCAACAAGATAAGAGTCGGACTGCTCTCCCTTATATAGGGTGATCGAGTAGCAGTGCCTCGCCAAAGCTTGGTCTCCCCTGATCTCTCCGATTTCGTGACTTGTCGAAAATTTCATCTTCAAATAATAGGTCGATACCACTATCCGAAGTGCAATTAGATTAGGTCGGCCAAGAATGGCATTGTAGGCAGACGAAGTTCTTACGATTAGAAAATTAACTTATGCTTTGGCCAGTTTCGGGCGTCGCCCTCCTATCACAACCAAAGTTATTATGCCCTCAACTGGTATGGCATTGCCGGTGAATCCTATCAGCGGGGAGTTCATAGGCCCCAAGTGGCCATCGGATAAGGACATTTTTGAGAAGACATCGTAAAACAACACCCACTAAAATGCGGCGTACATCATAATCGACAATATTCAAAGAGATTATAACCGCGTCGTTGTGTGAAAATTGGACCCACTGGACGTCTGCCTCGGTAAAGGTCACAGGTTCCTCGATCCTCTATTTCTTCATCGGTCCTTCAGATCCGCTGACATCTTCTTGTTGATGTCCCCCTGAGATTGTATTGATGACACCAAGAGGCGGCCGATCTCCTTGGTCCTCCTCCCTCGGTGGTAGCGCTCTTAGCCGATCCTCTTGCCCTTCAGGCCGTCTCCGTAAGAATCGGCCAAGTCTATCCCGCCTAACGAGCTCTTCGATCTCGTCCTAGAGTTGGATGCACTCCTCAGTATTGTGGCCGTGGTCATGATGATAAAGGCAGAATTTATTGGGATTGCATTTGCTGGGGTGGGAACGCATCCTCTCAGGTCTTGGAAGTTGTTTCCTGATTTTCATCAGTACTTGGATCTTCGGAGAGTTAAGGGGGGCGTAGTTGTGAAATCTCCATTGGGGAGAACCTCGGCGCTGGAAAGAACCTCGACGTTGGGAAGAACCTCAGGGCTGGGGAGAACCTCAGCATTGGGAAAAACCTCGGTGTGTCCTTCCGTCGGGACTTCTCTGCCTCCAGGCCCGAAGGAGAGTTCGGGCTCGCCTGCGCCCAGAAGGAGTTTGGAAATGCGGTCGAACTTTACTCGACTTTCCTGCTTCTGTGGGCTTACCTAGCTCGTCGACTTGCCGCTCGCCTTCGGCTTCATCATCCTTGGTCTTGAAGGCCTCCTCAGTCCAGGCATAACCTTCAGCCCGAGCTAGCATGTCAGCAAAATTTCTGGGATATTTCTTTTCCAGGGAGAACAGTAGGTCATTTTTTTAAAGGCCATTCTTTAGCGCGGCCATCGCAACGGACTGGTCCAGATTTCGGACATCCAATGCCGCAGCGTTAAATCGGGTGACATAAGCTCGGATGAATTTTTCTTGCTTCTGCTTGATATTCATCAAGGAATTCGAACTTCGACGTGGACGCCGACTACTGACGAAGTGAGCTGCGAACTGCTGGCTCATCTGATCAAACGATAAGATGGTACTCGACTTAAGCACCGAGTACCAATTCCTGATGGCTTCCTTAAGGATCGAGGGAAAAGTTCGACATAAAATAGCATCTGATGCGCCATGGAGCAACATCATCATCCGGAAGGCTTTCAGGTGGTCGACTGGATCGGTGGTCCCATCGTAACTCTCGAAGTATGGAAGCTTGAAGTTCGGTAGGACCAGTTCTTGCATAATTTTCTACGAAAATGGAGGGTCAGCACAAACGTCATTACCATGAGAGGAGGAATTGTGATGGAGTTCTTCGATCCATCGGCTCATTTCTAAGAGCCTTTGATCCAAGAGATCTTCACGGTCTTTGATCTCCAAGATTTTCTGGTAGAATGGGTGCGAAGCTTCCCCCTGGGTCGAGTTATGGTCCGAGCAGGGGCCTTCCCTCCTCTGCTTCTTCCTTCCGGGGATCGGAGGTTGGGTAGCCTAAGTCGGCCATTCCTGGATTGGACCACAGGGCTCTAGAGAATCCCGCATCGGTTGAGTCGGTGTCGGGGCCTGCTGGTGCATGGCCTGCATCGCTTGCATCACCTCCGTGAGGCCACGAACCTGCTGGACGAGTATGTTGAACTACTCCGCATCCACCGCAGCTACAGATGGAACCTAGGTTGCCGAGACTGGAGTAGAAGCGGACGGATCTGAGCGGGATCGGACTGTGGAGGCCGTTGATCGTCGGGTCGAAGCTTTTCTAGGAGGCATTTTTGTGGGACGAACTTTAGATCACTGCTGAGCACTCCTTTAAGATCAACGGAACCTCAAGAACAGAGGGCCCTCCTTCTAGCGCCAAATCTGTTGGTGCAGAAACTGATTGACGCCGGATTGAACTGGAGTGGAGGAGGATGAGGTCGCCATCGATGACCTACAAAACAACATCCCATCCGGAGCCGGTGGGGGTAGCTCCGACAAGATCCTCCGACGCTCAAGTTAGCTCTGGCCAATAGAATTGGAGTGCTCAGTATGGAGTTCGGCAGAGTTTCCAAGAGGAGAGAAGAGTTTTAGAACCTGACCTCAGCATATCTGGAGGGTCCTTTTTATAGGCGGAGCTTGTTGTAACTGTCTTGATTAATGATTATCGTAACTTTTCTGATAAATGTCAATCATTATTGACTTGATAAATGCCGATCGTTATTATCGTATAACTATTTAGTAGTGGGATCGCCTGTAGGAATCCGTCGACAGTCTGTAAGAAGTTCGGCTTCCATAGAAGTTCGGCCACTGAGGAGTTCGACCGCTGAAGGAGTCCGCAAGGAGTTTGACTTCCGTAAAAGCCCGACCGTTGGAGGAGTCCGCAAGAAGTCTGGCTTCCGTAGAAGCTCGGCTGCTGGAAGAGTCCGCAAGGAGCTCGGTCGCTAAGAAGCTCGGCTAAGGCTCGTCCGCTGAAGCTTTTTCGTGACTACCGGTTGCATTGTCGGCTGAGCATCTGATTGGACTTCGGTGGGAGCGGGATTTATCCTCAACAATAGTCCCTCCACTCTCGAGTTTGAAATTCGAAGGAAGAAAGTACTAAAATAGGTATTGGAGTGGAGGAGGATGAGGTCGCCGTCGATGACCTACAAAACAACGTCCCGTCCGGAGCCGGTGGGGGTGGCTCCGGCAGGACCCTCCGACGCTTAAGTTAGCTCTGGCCAATAGAAATAGAGTGCTTAGTGTGGAGTTTGGCAGAGGAAGAGAATAGAGTTTTAGAACCTGGCCTAAGCGTATTTGGAGGGTCCTTTTTATAGGCGGAGCTTATTGTAACTGCCTTGATTAATGATTGTCGTAACTATCCTAATCAATGCCGATCGTTATTGACTTGATAAATGCCGATCGTTATTGACTTGATAAATGCCGATCGTTATTGTCGTGTAATCGTTTAGTAGTGGGATCGCCTGCAGGAATTCGTCGATAGTCCGTAAGAAGTTCGGCTTCCATAGAAGTTCAGCCACTGAGGAGTTCGGCCGCTGGAGGAGTCCGCAAGGAGTCCGACTTCCGTAGAAGTCTGACCGCTAGAGGAGTCCGCAGAAAGTCCGGCTTCCGTAAAAGTCCAGCCGCTAGAGGAGTCCGCAAGGAGTCTGACTTCCATAGAAGCCCGGCCGCTGGAGGAGTCCGCATGGAGCTTGGTCGCTAAGAAGCTCGGCTAAGGCTCGTCCGCTGAAGCTTTTTCGTGACTATCGATTGCATTGTCGGCTGAGCATCTGATTGGACTTCGGTGGAAGCGGAGTTTATCCCCAACATCTCCTATTAAGGCCAATTTTATTCCTATAATTTACTGAAAAAAAAAAAAAAATGGCTGCACTACTCTAAGTCATATTCTTCGAGTCAAGATTTATCTCATACCAATATCATTCAATTACAGTATCGACATATGGTATGATATAAAATAGCGGGGTATATTAAGTATTGATATGATATAAGATTGTTTGTCGATATATATCCGGTACAATATGGTATGCTATCAATCATGGTAAGTTTTGCTCAAAGTTATGCATGGTTGGTAGATGTGATTTGATTTTTTAGAATCATGCCCCACATTATATGGTGTAAATCATGGTTACTGTTGGGGATAAATCCCGCTCCTGCCGAAGCCCGGCCCGACGCTCAGCCCAATGTAACCAGTAGCCGCTGAAGAGCTTTAGCGTCAGGCGCCAGGTCGAGCCCCTACCACGGTCGAACTGCCTAGAGGCCGAACTCCCCTGCTCCAAGCTCCGGGCCGAACTCCCTCCGCCCACCGAACTTCCCATGGCCGAGCTCCTTCGGACCGACCCCAGGCGAGCCCATGCAGCCGAACTCCCTCGGCAACCGTCCCACGGCCGAACTCCTTCGGACCGACCCCAGGCGAGCCCATGCAGCCGAACTCCTTCGGACTTCCCACGGCCGAGCTCCTTCGGACCGACCCCAGGCGAGCCCATCCGGACGGCCGACTCCTCGGACCGACCCCAGGCGAGCCCATGCAGCCGAACTCCTTCGGACTTCCCACGGCCGAACTCCTTCGGACCGACCCCAGGCGAGCCCATGCAGCCGAACTCCTTCGGACTTCCCACGGCCGAACTCCTTCGGACCGACCCCAGGCGAGCCCATGCAGCCGAACTCCTTCGGACCCCACGGCCGAACTCCTTCGGATCGACTTCAGGCGAGCCCAAGTGGCCGAACCCCTTCGGACCGACCCTAGGCGACCGAACTCCTCAGCGAGCCCGGGGCCGAACCAACTAGCAACCGAAGTCCTTCAACTGGCCAGCCGAGCTTCTTCGGGCCTCTCAGCGGTCGAACTCCTCGGCAACCGTCCCACGGCCGAACTCTACAGATGGCCGACCCTTCAGCCAGACGAACTCCCCCAGCTTCCCCCTCGGCCGAACTCTGTTACAAGTCCGAACTCCATTGGACGAACTGTCGCCTGCAGCAAGATCGGACGGCGCCTTCCTCTCCGTACCGGACTCCATGCGGCCCACGGCTCACCGGTATGGCTCCCACGATCTACCGGACGACGCCTTCCTCCCCGTACCGGACTCCATGCGGCCCACGACTCGCCGGTATGGCTCCCACGATCTACCGGACGACGCCTTCCTCTCCGTACCGGACTCCATGCGGCCCATGACTCGCCGGTATGGCTCCCACGATCTACCGGACGACGCCTTCCTCTCCGTACCAAACTCCATGCTGCCCGACGACTCTCTGCCAGACGGCACAGCCGTCACCATCAACTAAGCTCCGCTATAAAAGGACCCCTCCCGACATACTAAGGCTAAGCTCTCTGGACTCTTAACTCTCTAAGCTCTCCTCCACATCTCTAAGCTCCGGAACTCATTCCGAGCACTCCATTACTGTTGGTCGGAAACTAACTTGACCGTCGGAGGGTCCTGCCGGAGCCACCACCCCACCGGTTCCGGACGGAACTTCGTTTTGCAGGTCCCCGGCGGCTTCCAGCGGCCTCGATAAGGGCGACCTCCGGCGGCGACGGATTTCTGCACCAACAGATTGGCGCCGTCTGTGGGAACGAGGGACTGAACCTTCGAGGTTCCCTTGTTCTTCAAGGAGTGCTCGGCGACGATTTCCCTCCCCTGCTCCGGATCTCTCTCCTCCCTCTTCAGTATTCCTTTTCTGAAAAGAAAGATGCCTCCCAGAAGAACCTCGACCCGGAGGTCGGCAGCCTCCGCGGCCCGATCCCGTTCGGGTCCGTCCGCTCCCATTCCGGCCCCGGCGACGCGGGCCCGCTCCGTACTCGCGGTAGATGCGGAGCGGTTCGACCTGCTTGCCCAGCAGGTCCGCGATCTTACGGAGGCGGTGCAGGCAGTGCAAGCCACGCATTCGCGAGGTCCAGCGCCCACTCGACCGGCGCGGGGTTCCCCGGAGCCCGGGAATCCAGTCCAGGAGCGACCGATGTGGGCTACCCAACCTCCGGCCCTCGGGAGAGAGGGGCAGCCGGCAAAGAGCCCCTGCTCGGACCGCGGCTCAACCCAGGGAGAAGCTTCGCACCCTTTCCGCGAGAAGACCTTGGGGATTAAGGATCGCGAAGATTTCCTGGACCAAAGGCTCATGGAAATGGGACGGCGCATAGAAGAACTTCGTCATACTCCTTCCTCCCGCGGTAACGATATTTGCACTGATCCTCCCTTCTCACAGAAAATTATGCAGGAACAGGTACCACCGAACTTCAAGCTCCCGCATTTCGAAAGCTACGATGGGACCACTGACCCGGTCGACCATTTGGAGGCCTTCAGGACGACGATGTTACTCCATGGCGCGCCTGATGCCATTTTGTGTCGGGCTTTTCCTTCTACCCTCAAGGGAGCGGCTAGGAATTGGTACTCGGCGCTTAAGCCGGGCACCATCCTGTCGTTTGACCAAATGAGTCAACAATTCGCGGCCCACTTCGTCAGCAGCAAACGGCCGCGCAGAGGCTCGGATTCCCTGTTGGCCATCAGGCAAAAAGAGGGGGAACCCATCCGGGCTTACGTCACCCGGTTCAACACTGCCGCGCTGGAAGTCCGGATTCCCTGTTGGCCAAGGCAAAAAGAGGGGGAACCCATCCGGGCTTACGTCACCCGGTTCAACACTGCCGCGCTGGAGTCCGGAACCTGGACCAATCAGTTGCTATGGCCGCCCTCAAGGGCGGCCTTCAGAAGAACGACCTGCTGTTTTCCCTGGAGAAGAAATATCCCAGGGACTTCGCTGACATGCTAGCTCGGGCCGAAAGCTATGCCCGGGCAGAAGAGGCTTTCGAGGCCAAGGATGGTGAAGCTCGCGACAAGCGACGAGTAGGCAGAGCGGGAAGGCCTGCCGAGGAAAGAAAGCGCACCGAAGCCTGGCCGCGTTCCCGAACTCCCCCTGGTCGCGGGCGTGCCCGGACTCCACCTCAGGCTCGGGGGCGGGAAGCCACCGACGGAAGGGCGCGCCGAAGTTCTCCTCGGCACCGAAGTCCCACCCGACGCCGAAGTTCCCCCCGGCGCCGAGGTTCTCCCTCGCGACGAGGTCCCTCCCCGCGCCGAGGTTCTCCCCTCCGACGGCGTTTTCACAGCTACGCCCCCCTCAACGCCCCGAAGGCTCAGGTGCTGCTGGAGATCAAGGGACGACTTCCGGAGCCGGAGAGGATGCGTTCCCATCCCAGAAAACGCAACCCCAACAAGTTCTGCCTTTACCACCGTGACCACGGTCACGATACCGAGGAGTGCATCCAGCTCCAGGACGAAATCGAGGAGCTGGTCCGGCGGGGCAGGCTTGGCCGATTCCTGCGAAGACGATCTAAAGAGCAGGAAGATCGGCCGAGAATGTTGCCGCCGATTGGGGAAGATCGGCAGGAGGACCGGCCGTCTCTTGGCGTCATTAACACCATCTCGGGAGGACCGCAGCAGGGAAAGACCGACGAATCCCGAGGGATCGGCAAAGAGGCAGAGGACCTCGGAGCCCGTGACCTTCACCGAAGGCAGACGCCCAGGGGATCAGATTTCCGCATAACGACGCGGTTGTAATCTCTTTAAACGTCGCTGATTATGATGTACGCCGCGTTTTGGTGGATAATGGAAGTTCGGCGGACATATTGTTTTACGATGCCTTCTTAAAAATGTCCCTACCTGACACCCGCTTAGGACCTGTAAATTCCCCCCTGGTGGGATTTGCCGGACACGCCGTTTCGGTCGAAGGCATGGTGACTTTGGCGGTGACGGCGGGCCAATCCCCAAAATCGGCCAAGGCGCGGATCGACTTCTTTGTCGTGAGGACCCCGTCCGCCTATAATGCAATCCTTGGGCGACCAGGCCTTAACGCGCTACGGGCGGTAGTGTCAACCTACTACTTAAAGATGAAATTCCCGACGAGCCATGGAGTCGGCGAAGTCAGAGGAGACCAAGCCCTGGCAAAGTACTGCTACTCAATCGCCCTGCGCGAGGGAGACCGGCCCGGCCCTTGCCTTGTTGACGGACTGGATGTCCGCGACGACCTCACTGAAGAACGGGGCGAACCTGCGGAAGACCTCGTCCCTGTGTCCTTACGCGATGGAGACCCAGGGCATGAGGTGCGGATCGGCTCCAACCTAGCGGCCGAGGTCAAGGGACAGCTCGTCGCTTTCCTCAGAAGGAATGCAGACGTTTTCGCCTGGGCCCCAGCGGATGTACCAGGGATCGATGCCGATGTCATAGAACATCGGCTGGCCATCGACCCAAGGCACCGACCCGTCAGAGAAAAATTACGCCGCCAAGCCCCAGAAAGACAGAAGGCGGTAGCCGAAGAAGTGGATAAGCTCCTTGAAGCTGGACTCATCCGGGAGGTCAACTATCCGACCTGGGTCTCGAAGTGGTCCTCGTCAAAAAAGCAAACAACAAATGGAGGATGTGCGTCGACTTCAAGAAGCTGAACAAAGCCTGCCCAAAGGACAGCTACCCCCTGCCGAGGATCGATCAGCTGGTGGACGCAACCTCGGGCCACGAGCTCCTCACTTTTATGGACGCATTTTCTGGTTATAACCAGATACGCATGGCGCCCGAGGATGAAGAGAAGACCACCTTTATTACTGACCGAGGTCTCTATTGTTACAGGGTCATGCCTTTCGGACTCAAGAATGCAGGAGCCACCTACCAGCGCTTGGTCAACAAGGTCTTCAAGGGGCAGATCGGCCGCAACATGGAGGTGTACGTGGACGACATGCTGGTCAAAAGCCGAGCCTCGACAGACCACCTCGCCGACCTTGAAGAAACTTTCGGTGCGCTTAGGAGGCACAAGATGAAGTTGAACCCGACCAAATGCGCCTTCGGCGTGACCTCCAGAAAATTTTTAGGATTCATGGTGTCGAGACGCGGAATCGAGGCAAATCCTGAGAAAATCCGAGCCATCCAGGAGATGACTGCTCCGAAAATAATTAAGGAAGTTCAGCGCCTGGCTGGGAAGGTGGCGTCCTGAACGCTTTGTCTCAGGTCGTCGAGCGGTGCCTGCCTTTCTTCCAGGTCCTCAGGCGACCGAAAGATTTTTGCTGACAGCGGAGTGCAAACAGGCATTCGAGAGCTTAAAAACTACTCGCGCGCCCCATTGCTGGCAAAGCCCGACCTGGAGAAGGGCTGCTCCTATACCTAGCTGTCTCTCCAATGGCCCTGGCGGCTGTCCTGGTCAGGGAAGATGCGAAGGCGCAACAACCTCTACTACGTGAGCCGAGCCTTGAGGACGCGGAGACCAGGTACTCCAAGTTAGAAAAACTAATTTACTGTCTTCTGATCGCAGCCAGGAAGCTCCGACCTTACTTTCAGGAGCATACCATCACGGTCCTCACGGACCAACCATTAAGAGCCGTCCTCCACCGCGCAGACGCTTCAGGAAGAATCGCCAAATGGGCGATCGAGCTCACGGAGTTCGACATCAACTACCGGCCCAGGCCATCGATCAAGGCTCAGATACTGGCGGACTTCGTGCTGGAATGCACCGCACCAGTCGAAGCCGAGCTTGAATCAAGCGAGACTATCATCAAGCGGGAGACCGGGCCCCGACGAAGCCGAGCTGTGGCGTCGAGCTTCCCTGAAGAAAGGGCCGACCTTCTTGAAGGCGCCTGGGTTCTGCATGTGGATGGCTCATCCAACTCTAGCGGGGCCGGCGCAGGGCTGGTCCTGGTTAGCCCCGAGGGGATCGTCACCGAGTACGCATTGCGCTTCGAGTTTCCCACAACCAAAATGGGGCCGAGTATGAAGCGCTGATAGCCGGGCTGCAGATAGCCAGGGAATTGAAGGTGGGTCGGCTTCAAGTCTATAGCGATTCCCAGTTGGTGGTCGGTCAGGTCGGCGGCAGCTACGAGGCGCGGGAGGAAAGCATGGTGATGTACCTCGGGAAGGTGAAGAACTTAATACCAGCCTTCGATAGCTTCGACATTCGGCACATTCCCAAGGACCGGGAATACAAGGGCCGACCTCTCTCCAAGTGGCCACCTCTGCCCCGGCCGAACTACCAAAAGAGGTGTTTCTGGAAACTCTGAAGTGCCCGACCACCGAGGAACCTCAGGCCGTCCTGCGGACGGACTTCGAGCCCAGCTGGATCGATCCGCTGATCGCCTACCTCGAAGAAGGGGTCCTCCCCACGATCGGAGAGAAGCTCGGAAGCTCAGGAGTCAAGCCTCCGCTACGTCTTGTACGAGGGCAGGTTATATAAAAGGTCGTACTCCCTCCGTTGCTGAGGTGCCTCCGACCCCTGAGGCCTGCATCGCGCTACAGGATGTCCACGAAGGACTCTGCGGAAGTCACGCGGGAGCCAGATCCCTATCGCAAAGACTACTTCGGCAAGGGTACTACTGGCCGACCCTACTTCGTGATTCCACGGAATACGTGAAGAGGTGTGACCGCTGCCAGAAGAACGCCAGCGTGCAAAGGCAGCCGGCGTCCGAACTCACTCCGCTCACTGCACCTGGCCCTTCGCGCAGTGGGGGATGGACATCCTCGGCCCCTTTCCAACAGCGTCCGGACAACGGAAGTTCCTCCTGGTCGCGATCGACTACTTTACCAAGTGGGTCGAGGCGGAACCACTAGCGAAGATCACCGAGGCCAAGGTGCAGGACTTCGTCTGGAAGACGCTGATCTGCCGGTTCGGTCTGCCTCGAATTCTCATAATCGATAATGGGTGATAGTTTGTCTGGGGCAAGGTTCGCCGAGTTCTACGAAGGACTAAACATCTTCCACCGCTTCACATCGGTGGCTCATCCGCACAGGCCAATGGGGAAGCTGAGATAACCAATCGAACCCTTGCTGCAAGGAATCAAAGCGAGACTCGACAGGACAAAAGGGGCCTGGGTGGACGAACTCTACCACGTTCTCTGGGCATACCGAAACTACTCAGAGGGTGCCAATCGGAGAAACACCCTTCGCCTTGGCCTTCGGTACTGAGGCAGTTATCCCGATCGAGCTTAAGCTTCCGTTCTGCATCGAGTCGTGGGCTTCAATGAGCAACACAACCCCCAGGACCTCAGAGTCAACCTCGACCTTCTGGAAAGAAAAGAGGGAGGAAGCCCGCGTCCGGATGGCAGCCTACAAACAAAAGGTAGCTCGGTATTACAACTCCAGGGTTAAAAGCAAGACGTTCAGAGTGGGGGACTTAGTGCTCTGGCGAGCCGCTGTCTGCTCAGCCTCAGAGTCAAGGGAAAGCTCGTCCCAAATTGGGAAAGATCCGTATGAAGGTGACGTAGAGGTCATCCGATCCAGAACCTTATCGTCTGAAGGAAACTCGGAGGGACTAGTGCTTCCCCGACCGTTGGAACTCAAAAAATCTGAGGATGTATTATCAGTAAACTTCCCTTTAATAAACTTCTTTGCTCTGCACTTATTGATTTCTGGTCACTGGGAAAAACGGGATGACAGGAAAGAAATGAGTAAAAATAGCCCGTTAGGAACAGGAGGAAAACCTCGTCCTAACGCGAACAGGTCAAAGACCTCAAACCTCGGCTCAGGAGACAAGGTCCTCCCCGGGTCAACATCGACCGTGGATTTAATAAGACCTTACCAAAATCGAAGGCCTCGTTCGCAAAGGATGAGATGGGGGAAGGAGGAGACGACGGTCCCATTCAGCATGGTGCCATCTATAACCATATTGCCATGTTAGGAAATAGGAGGAGAATCTTGTCCTAACATGAGTAAGTCGAAGGCCTCATTCATTTTAGACAAGATGAGGGAAGAGGCCCTGACAATGGTCCTTATGTGCCCCTACAGCCTATTAGGAATAGGAGGAGAACCTCATCCTAATAAGAGCAAAGTCGAAGTCCTCTGATTTTTAAGATAGGAGGAGGGAAGAGGCCCCATCAATGCCCCTATTGTCATGTTAGGAACAGGAGGAGAGCCTCATCCTAGCATGAGTAAAGTCGAAGGTCTCATTCATTTTAGGACGAAGATGGAGGGAGAGGCTCGGACGAATGGTCCCTTATGTGCCCCTACAGTCCGTTAGGAAAAGGAGGAGGACCTCATCTTAATGTGAGCAAAGTCGAAGACCTCCGAATATTTAAGATAAAAAGAGAGGAGAGGCCCACTCAACGGCCCATCTATGACCCTATTGTCATATTTAGAACAGGAGGAGAACCTCGTCCTAGCATGAGCAAAGTCGAAGGCCCCGTCCAATCGATTTTAGGACGGGATGGGGGGAGAGGCCCTAGGACGACGGTCCCTCATGTGCCCCCACAGCCGGCTAGGAACAGGAGGAAGAATCCTCGTCCTAACGCGAGCAAAGTCGAAGGCC
>QRFJ01000256.1:312804-495512 GCA_006176705.1 Cocos nucifera | reverse complement strand
ACGACGGTCCTCATGTGCCCCCACAGCCGGCTAGGAACAGGAGGAGAACCTCGTCCTAGCGTGAGCAAAGTCAAAGGCCCCGTTCGCAAAGGACGGGATGGGGGGAGAAGCGAGGACGACGGTCCTCATGTGCCCCCACAGCCGGCTAGGAACAGGAGGAGAACCTCGTCCTAGCGTGAGCAAAGTCGAAGGCCCCGTCCACAAAGGACGGGATGGGGGGAGAAGCGAGGACGACGGTCCTCATGTGCCCCCACAGCCCGCTAGGAACAGGAGGAGAACCTCGTCCTAGCGTGAGCAAAGTCGAAGGCCCCGTCCACAAAGGACGGGATGGGGGGAGAAGCGAGGACGACGGTCCTCATGTGCCCCCACAGCCGGCTAGGAACAGGAGGAGAACCTCGTCCTAGCGTGAGCAAAGTCGAAGGCCCCGTCCACCAAGGACGGGATGGGGGGAGAGGCGAGGACGACGGTCCCCATGTGCCCCCACAGCCCGTTGGGAACAAGAGGAGAACCTCGTCCTAACGTGAGCAAGGTCCAAGGCCGAGCCCCAGAGTCTACGGCAAGCTTCACTGCAGAAGACGAGGTCTCCTTCGGACCTCAGCTTCAACTTCGGTGTCAGCATCAGCGGGAGACGGGATCTCCCCCAAGCGATCATAACCCTGACTGCAAAAAAGGAGGTCTCCCCCGAGTCGACTTCGGTTGATTTAGGCAATGTCAACTCCGACCCTGATCATGGGGGGCGACATTGACCCCGGCCTCAACATCGGCTTCACCAATTTTGGCTGGAAACGAGTCCCACTTCAACTTCAGCGTCAATATTGGCTGGAGATGAGACCTCCCCCGAGCTTCAGCTGCAACAAATGCGGAGCCTGGAAGAAGACTTCGGCAGTCGCCTGTTTTGGTACTCCCTTCCTTCAATTTTTGAACTCGGGAGTGGGGGGGCTACTGTTGGGGATAAATCCCGCTCCTGCCGAAGCCCGGCCCGACGCTCAGCCCAATGTAACCAGTAGCCGCTGAAGAGCTTTAGCGTCAGGCGCCAGGCCGAGCCCCTACCACGGCCGAACTGCCTAGAGGCCGAACTCCCCTGCGCCAAGCTCCGGGCCGAACTCCCTCCGCCCGCCGAACTGTCCCACGGCCGAGCTCCTTCGGACCGAGCCCAGGCAGACGGCCCATGCAGCCGAACTCCTTCGGCGTCCCACGGCCGAACTCCTTCGGACCGAACCTCCAGGCGAGCCCATGCCAGCCGAACTCCTTCCGGACTTCCCACGGCCGAGCTCCTTCGGACCGATCCCCAGTGCGCAGGCCTTCATCGGCAGCCGGAACTCCTTCGGACGCCCGTTCGGCCATCCGAGCTCCTGCGAACTCCTCTGCGGACCGAGTTCCTCCCGGCGAGCCCTTTGCAGCCGAACTCCTTCGGACTTACCCACGGCCGAACTCCTTCGGACCGACCCCAGGCGAGCCCAGGCGGCCGAACCCCTTCGGACCGACTCCTAGGCGGACCGAACTCCTCAGCGAGCCCTGGCCGAACCAACTAGCAACCGAAGTCCTTCAACTGGCCCCAGCCGAGCTTCTTCGGGCCTCTCAGCGGTCGAACTCCTCGGCAACCGTCCCTCGGCCGAACTCTACAGATGGCCGACCCTTCAGCCAGACGAACTCCCCCAGCCTTCCCCCTCGGCCGAACTCTGTTACAAGTCTTGTCGAACTCGGCATTGGACGAACTGTCGCCATTGCCACCACTTCTGGCAAGCCACTCCGGACGGCGCCTTCCTCTCCGTACCGGACTCCATGCGGCCCACGGCTCGCCGGTATGGCTCCCACGATCTACCGGACGACGCCTTCCTCCCCGTACCGGACTCCATGCGGCCCACGACTCGCCGGTATGGCTTCCCACGATCTACCGGACGACGCCTTCCTCTCCGTACCGGACTCCATGCGGCCCACGACTCGCCGGTATGGCTCCCACGATCTACCGGACGACGCCTTCCTCTCCGTACCAAACTCCATGCTGCCCGACGACTCTCTGCCAGACGGCACAGCCGTCACCATCAACTAAGCTCCGCTATAAAAGGACCCCTCCCGACATACTAAGGCTAAGCTCTCTGGACTCTTAACTCTCTAAGCTCTCCTCCACATCTCTAAGCTCCGAAACTCATTCCGAGCACTCCATTACTGTTGGTCGGAAACTAACTTGACCGTCGGAGGGTCCTGCCGGAGCCACCACCCCACCGGTTCCGGACGGGACTTCGTTTTGCAGGTCCCCGGCGGCTTCCAGCGGCCTCGATAAGGACGACCTCCGGCGGCGACGGATTTCTGCACCAATAGTTAACAACAATCCTATTGAATTTAGGAGAGCTGCGAGCACGATTACGAAGTAGTTCGCGTGTGATGAAGTAAATTCATTACCCACGATGCAATACTCCTTTTCATAAAAAAAATAAAAAGATGCAACACCCTACAAATTTCCGACCTAGAATTGCATAAGCAGAATCTATTTCAATACTAATTAAACTGATGTCTTGGCATCTTCACCCATCATTTAATAATATTTTTGAAAAAAAGAAAGATTTGTTTGGACAAATTTTGACAACAATATAGTGCATCACAACCACCAGTAACCTAGCACTACCAAAACCGCTCTCCTACCTTAACAGCCCATTGGGAAACGAAAAAAAAAAAAAAAAAAAAAATTATACAGCCCCATCATTAATAATTTTTTTTTTAAAAGAAAAAGTTCCTTTGAACAAAGTTTGACAGCAATGCAGGGGATTACAGCCACCAACCTAACACCACCAACACACCCTCCAACCTCGCCAGCCCAGTGAGAAAAGGCAAAAATATATATATAACAAAATACGACGTTAAACTCCATCGTAATATTGCCTTAACCATAGCTAACAATTTTTATTTTTACTATATATTTGCCTATGATTTTTTAAGGGCTAACTTGGGCATCTGCGTTAGTTTCTTTGAGATACTTTTATATCTCTCATCCATGTTAACTATGGCATGCAATATCTAGAAAATCACGCCCAGCTCCAAGAATTTATATCAAATACGTTAAATTAGATACATGATATAATTTTCATGGCTATGCACACAAACAGGTTTCTTCCGCAAGAGCAAATTGGTGCAATTCTTCAATTTGCTGCCAAACATGGTAGGGTACATAACTGTTAAGTTGCCAAGTCAACATTTAAACCTGACGAATTTTTCATGCGCGCATTAATATTACATGCACGTTTTCCTTTTTGTATAAATGCAACTCGATATTAATGCAGCCCTACTACACTAGATATGGGCTACATATCTTCTTAGCAAGAACAAGAATATATGGGCTGGAAAAATGGGTGCAGGCGATGCGTGAAGCGTTAGTTTGCCACACCATGACATTTTTCATCATCATATTAGAATCTTAATGAGCTTCTGCTCTCCTGGCTATAGATTAAAAAATTCAATCAATTGCAATCATAGGAAAAGTAGCCAATCATCCATTGCCACATAAACCTTAATTTTAAAATTATTGAATGAGTGCTTGAACATTCAAATAGAGTTTCTACAACAATTTATGACCCACGTATATTTTTGGGTCCTGTAACTTTCATCTACTGATAAGCGCATCTCGGTCCAAAGAGGTCCTCCAATCCCTCGGCATGCAAACATTTTCGTGCCCATGATATCAACCACCTTATCTCCTCAGCTCTTCTTGTCATCTTCCTCCCTTTCTCTATTTACCTCGTGACCAGCTGCCGCTGCTCGATTCAATTAAGATCCGAAGGCGGGTGATGGAACTTTGCATAGTGATGCTGGAATAACCTGCAAACTAAGTTCAGATAGAAGGTTTGTGCTCCGACGAGAATTCTTTGACGTTCAAATCATAAAAGCAGAGAACAATAGAAGCAGCAACTAGTTCTTCGAGGGAAATTGGTTACCTGGGTTCTTAGGACTTTAAGTATTTATAAAGAAAAAAATGATCGTCGAAATATGCAGTTTCGAAAATCTCGGTTCATTAATCGTGCCATTATGACATTATAGTCCTTTTTTGCTCTTCTAAAATGAAGAGGTTGTTACTAACAAGATTTGAATATCCTTTATCTACTCCTACAAGATCATGAGGAGTTGACTATAGTTTCGTTATAGAAGGGTTATAGCTTATTTGTAGGATGGATTGCTCCATGTGTCGAAAATTCGACTGATTGAAATAACTGAAAAAACTCACGTGCTGAACGAGCCGCTGATCGGACTGAAAGCAAATAACTCAGAATCATATACTTCAACTCAGAATTTGGGTCGACAACCATAAAAACAACTCAAGTGGTCAGAGATGTTTAAAATAGCATGCTAATCCAATGCATTCACAAGACCATCACAATCGATCCAAGATATTTTTGTTACTGTTGATGCAGAAACTGGTCATCGCCGGAGGTCGCTGGAGTCGAGGCCGAGGAGGTCGCCGCTGGGGACCTGCAAAATAAAGTTTCGTCCGGAGCCGGTGGGGGGTGGCTCCGGTAGGACCCTCCGACGATCAAGTCAGCTCTGGCCAACAGGAATAGAGTGCTCGGGAATGAGTTCCGGAGCTTAGAGAAGAAGAGGAGAGCTTAGAGAGCAGAGAGCAGAGAGATTGGAGTTAGCGTATCTGGAGGATCCTTTATAGGCGGAGCTTAGTTGATGGTGATGGCCATACCGCTGCATGGAGTTCGGCATGGAGAGGAGGGCGTTGTCAGGTGGATGGTGACAGCCATACGGACGAGTCATGGGCCGCATGGAATTCGGTACGGAGAGGAAGGCGCCATCAAACGGATGGTGACGGCCATACTGGCAGGTCGTGGGCCGCATGGGGCTGGTTACGGAGAGAATGGCTTCGCCAGTAGTGGTGGCCATATCGTCCAGTCTCGTTGTTCGTCCGAAGGAGTTCGGACTTGTAGGAGGCTTGAGAGCAGCTCGACCATAGAGGAATTCGGAGGAGCTCGATCGATCGAAGGGACGGCCGCTTGGGGAGTTCGGTCGAGGGACGACCGTCGAGGAGTTCGGGCATTGGAAAATTCTGTTAAGGCCCAGCCGCTTGGAGTCCAAGGAGCTCGGGCGCTAGGAGTTCGAGAAGCTCGATCGCTAAGTAGTTCGGCTGACTTCGGAAGTTCGGCTAAGGCCCGTTCGGAGGGCGTCTGGGAGGAGTCCGGCTCTCGAAGAAGTTCGATCGAAGGAAAAGCTTGGAGGGAAGTTGGGCTCTCGTAGACGTCCGGCTATAACGACGCGGAGAGAGTTCGGTTCTTATAGGGGTCTGACTGAAGCTCGGCGGTTGAGTTCGGCTAGAGCCCGGCTGCTGGGGTCCAAGGGGCTCGGCCGCTAAGTAGCTCGGCCGTTGGGAGTTCGGAATGAGCTCGATCGCTAGAAGTTCAGACGACCGCTAAGGAGTTCGGCCGCTGAGAAGCTCGAAGGAGCTCGACCAGCTGGGCAGTTCGGCCGGCTGTAAGGGTTCGGTTAAGACCCGTCTGCTGGGCATCCAAGGAGCTCTTCGATGGCTTCTGGTTGCATTAGGCTGGGTATCGAACTAGACTTCGATGGGAGCGAGGTTTATCCCCAACACTAGCCCCCCCACTCCCGAGTTCGAAACTCGAAGGAAGGGAGTGCGAAAAAGGTGATTGCCGAAGTCTTCTTCTGAATTCCGTGCTGGTTCGGATCGAAGCTTAGGGGAGGTCTCATCTCCTACCATGGTTGGTATGGGTGCTCGGGGGGGATCTGATCTACAGCCGGGGTTGTCCCCGCTCTTATTTTCGGTCGAGCCTATCGCGGACCTTATCTCTAGCCGAGGTTGTCTCCGTCGGTCGGGAGAAATCCTATTTTCTGCCAAGGTCGAAGTTGAAGCTCTCCAGCCGAGGTTGACACGGTCGCCTTCTCCAGCCGAGGTTGTCATGGTTGTTTGGGAGAGATCTTATCTCTTGTAGCCGAGATTGATGCGGGCGCTCCCGTTAGGATGAGGTCCCCCTTTTGTTCCCACGGGCTGTGGGGGCACATGCGGACCGTCGTCCGAGCCCTTCGACCTTGCTCGTGTTAGGACGAGATCCTCCTCCTGTTCTTAATAGGCTGTGGCAGTTCAACCTGCTGGTCGGGTTCGCAGCCCCATCGAGATGATGCAGGCCGTGCGACAACCTCTAGCGAGGACTTTGTCAGTGAACCCGCCATGAGGATGCGAGGAACCGACCTTGAGGAAGAGCATTTGGGCATACCGATCGTCCTTAGGAAGAAGAAACGGAGAGCAGAAGATCTCCCGCAGAAGGTTTCACCAGGAGGATGGAATGAAGTTCAGCGAAAGAAAAGCCGAACTCCCTCCAAAAGCTCATCGTCGGAATGAAGTTCTGCTAAAGTGAGGTATGTCGTCAACGAAGCCTCCTACAAAGAATTCACCAGAGGCAGAGTGAGGTTTGGGCAAGCAAAGCCGAGCTCCCCATCAAAGCTCATCATCGAGGAAGGGGCATAAAGTCCTCCCATGAAAACTTTCATGGGAAAGCGGAGCGAAGTTTGGCACAAGTAAGGCCAAACTTCACCTCAAAGCTCATCATCAGACTGAAGTTCGGCGCACGTAAGACCAAACTCTCCCCTCAAACCTCATCATCAGAACGAAGTTCGGCGCAAGTGGGTCGAACTCCCGCTCGAGTACGTCACTAAGGAAGCCCCCTACAAAGATTTCACACGAGGTGAGACGAAGTTCGGTCGAGCTCACAACCGCCCCAGGGCAAGCAAGGGCTCCCTCTCGAGTATGACTCCAAGGAAGCCCCGACAAAGTGGCATGAAGTTCTCCCGCAGGTTTTCCAAAAGTACAGAATGAAGTTCGACCGCGCTCGCAGACCCCCTCCGAAAGCAAGCGGGCCCGAACTCCTCGAACTCGCCACCGAGGAAGCCCCGATAGGGGGGCGCAAAGAAGCCCTCCTCCCAAAAGGTTCCATGGCTGCGCCCCCCTCAACGCTCCTTGAACTCAAATTCTGACCAGCTGCCAAGATCGGAAGGACCACGGCCTCCCCAAGCATGCGCGATCGAAGCGAGTAATGCCCCTACCATCGCTACTGAGGAATACATTCAGCTCCAAGATGAGATTGAAGAGCTCGTCAAAAAGGGGTGGCTGGGTAAATTTCTCTGGCACCAGCCTGAAGCAGGAAAAGATCGGCCAAGGGCGCTGCCATTGCCAAAGATTGTAGGAAGGTTGGCCACCTTACTGCATCATCCACATTGCCCCTGAGAGGATCTCGGTGCATCAGCGATTCGTCGTCTTTCAGCGACAAGAGCTTGCACCAAATTGAGGAGGCCAGCATGAGGAGGTCATCCATCCCGGGACTTATTGCCGGAGAAACATGGAGGAACAACGCTACCACAACCTCGAAATATAGAATTTAGGGATGCGCTGCTAGTAACTTTCTTTCAATAAAATTCTTTCCTTTCGATAATATTATTTCTAGATGCGAAAACTATGCGATGATAGGGAACAAGCAATCAATAATTGCCGCGTTAGGAATAGGAGGAGAACCTCATCCTAACACGAGCAACAACCTCGGTTAGAGATAAGATCTCTTCCGAGCGAAGGCCTCGTTCACAAAGGATGAGATGGGGGGAGAGGCCCTGACAGCGGCCCTTATGTGCCCCCATAGCCCGTTAGGAATAGGAGGAGAACCTCATCCTAACGCGAACAACAACCTCGGCCAGAGATAA
Source organism: Cocos nucifera (assembly GCA_006176705.1). Lineage (NCBI taxonomy): Eukaryota > Viridiplantae > Streptophyta > Magnoliopsida > Arecales > Arecaceae > Cocos > Cocos nucifera. The sequence goes on along the minus strand of QRFJ01000256.1, from coordinate 487,820 downwards.
GATCTCTCTCGAGCGACCGAGTCAACCTCGACTAGAGATAAGATCTCTCCCGAGCGACCGTTGATAACCTCGGCTAGAGATAAGATCCCTCTCGAGCGATCGAGTCAACCTCGGTTAGAGATAAAATCTCTCCCGAGCGACCGTTGACAACCTCGGCTAGAGATAAGATCTCTTTCGAGCGACCGCAGACAACCTCGATAGGAACAGGAGGAGAACCTCGTCCTAATGCAGCATCAACCTCGACTAGAGATAAGATATTTTTCGAAGCGACTGTTGATAACCTCGGCTAGAGATAAGATCTCTTCCGAACGACCGAGTCAACCTGAAGGCCTCGTTCACAAAGAACGAGATGGGGAAAGAGGCCAGTGGCCCTTATGTGCCCCCACAGCCCGTTAGGAACAGGAGGAGGACCTCGTCCTAACGCGAGCATCAACCTCGGCTAGAGATAAGATCTCTCTCCGAGCGACCGTTGACAACCTTGGCTAAAGATAAATCTCTCCCGAGCGACCGGACAACCTCGATTAGGAATAGGAGGAGAACCTCATTCCTAATGCGAGCATCAACCTCGGCTAGAGATAAGATCTCTATCGAGCGATCGTTGACAACCTCGGCTAGAGATAAGATCTCTCCTGAGCGATCGAGACAACCTCGATTAAGAATAGGAGGAGAACCTCATCCTAATTCGAGCATCAACCTTGGCTAGAGATAAGATCTCTTCCGAGCGATCGAGTCAACCTCGATTAGGAATAGGAGGAGAACCTCATCCTAACATGAGCAGCAACCTCGGGTAGAGATAAGATCTCTTCCGAGCGATCGTGGACAACCTCAGTTAGAAATAGGAGAGAACCTCGTCCTAATGCGAGCAACAACCTCGACCAGAGATAAGATCTCTCCCGAGCGACCGTAGACAACCTCGACTAGAGATAAGATCTCTTTCGAGCGATCGACACAATCTCGATCGGAGATAAGAATTCTCTCTCGAGCGACCGTGGTCAACCTCAGTTAGGAACAGGAGGAGAACCTCATCCTAACACGAGCATCAACCTCGGCTAGAGATAAGATCTCTCCCGAGTGACCGTGGGCTCGTTAGAAAACAGAAGGAGAACCTCGTCCTAACGCGGAGCAACAACCTCGGCTAGAGATAAGATCTCTCCCGAGTGAAGGCTTCATTCACAAAGGACGAGATGGGGGGAGAGGCCCTAACAGGGCCCTTATGTGCCCCCACAGCCCGTTAGGAATAGGAGGAGAACCTTGTCCTAACGCGAGCATCAATCTCGGCTAGAGATAAGATCTCTCCCAAGCGACCTTGGGCCCATTAGGAAAAGGAGGAGAACCTCATCCTAAACGCGAGCAACAACCTCGGCTAGAGATAAGATCTCTCCCGAGCGAAGGCTTGTTTACAAAGGACGAGATGGAGGGAGAAGGCCCTGACAGCGGCCCTTATGTGTCCCTACAGTCTGTTAGGAACAGGAGGAGAACCTCGTCCTAACACGAGCATCAACCTCGGCTAGAGATAAGATCTCTCTCGAGCGACTGTGGCCCATTAGAAATAGGAGGAACCTCATCCTAATGTGGGCAACAATCTCGACTAGAGATAAGATCTCTTCCATGAAGATTCGGCAGAGATAAGATCTCCCTCAAGCGACTGTTGCCCCGTAGTCTGTTAGGAACAGGAGGAGGACCTCATCCTAACGTGAGCAGATCGAAAACTCGTTCACCCTAGACGAGAATGGAGGGAGAGGCTCGGACGACGGTCCGCATGTGCCCCCATGGCCCGTTAGAAACTGAGGAGACCTCGTCCTAACGCGAGCAAGGTCAAAGGCTCGTTCACCCTAGACGAGATGAAAGAGGCTCGGACGATGGTCCGCATGTGCCCACCCTAGGAAATAGGAGGAGGACCTTCGTCCTAACACGAGTAAGGTCGAAGGCCTCATTCACCTTAACGAGACAGGGGAAGGCTCGGCGACGGTCCGCATGTGCCCCCATAGTCGTTAGGAACAGGAGGAGGACCTCGTTTCTAACGCGAGCAAGGTCGAAGGCCTCGTTCAACCTTAGACGAGATGGAAGAGATCGGATGATGGAATGTGCCCCCTAGCCCGAATTGGATCGTCCTAATACGACAAGATCGAGGCCTCGTCACCCTAGATAGATGGGGGAGAACCGATAGTCCGCAGGTGCCCCAGCCTGTTAACAGGAGGAGGACCTCGTCCTAATACGAGCAAGGTCGAAGGCCTCGTTCACCCTAGACGAGATGGGGGGAGAGGCTCGGACGACGGTCCGCATGTGCCCCCACGGTCCGTTAGGAACAGTAGGAGGACCTCATCCTAATGCGAGCAAGGTTCGATAGGCCTCGTTCATCCTAGACGAGATGGAAGGAGAGGCTCCGACGACGGTCCTCATGTGCCCCCATGGCCCGTTAGGGAACAGGAGGAGGACCTCGTCCTAACGCGAGCAAGGTCGAAGGCTTTCGTCATCCTAGACCGAGATGGGAGGAGGAGGCTCGGACGACGGTCCGCATGTCCCCACGGCCTATTAGGAATAAGGAGGAGGACCTCGTCCTAAACGCGAGCAGGTCGATAGGTCTCGTTCATCCTAGATGAGACGGGGGAGAGGCTCAGACGATAGTTCGCATGTGCCCCCAACAGCCCATAGGAACAGGGAGGACCTTGTTCTAACGTGAGCAAGGTCGAAGGCCTCGTTCACCTTAGAAGAGATGGGGGAGAGGCTCGGACGATGGTCCGTATGTGCCCCCATAGCCCGTTAGGAATAGGAGGAGGACCTCATCCTAATGCGACCAAGGTCGAAGGCCTCGTTCACCCTAGACGAGATGGAGGGAGAGGCTCGGACGATGTTCCGCATGTGCCCCCATGGCTCATTAGGAACATGAGGAGGATCTCGTCCTAACGCGAGCAAGATCGAAGGCCTCGTTCATCTTACACAAGACGGAGGGAGAGGCTCGGACGACGGTCCGCATATGCCCCCACAGCCCGTTAGGAATAGGAGGAGGACCTCGTCCTAACGCGAGCAAGGTCGAAGGCCTCGTTCACCCTAGACGAGATGGAGGGAGAGGCTCGAACGACGGTCCGCATGTGCCCCCACGGCCCGTTAGGAACAGGAGGAGGATTTCGTCCTAATGTGAGCAAGGTCAAAGGCCTCGTTCACCTTAGACGAGATGGGGGAAGAGGCTCGGACGACGGTCCGCATATGCCCCCACAGCCCATTAGGAACAAGAGGAGGACCTCGTCCTAACACGAGCAAGATCGAAGGCCTCGTTCACCTTAGACGAGATGGAGGAAGAGACTCGGACGACGGTCCGCATATGCCCCCACATCCCATTAGGAATAGGAGGAGGACCTCGTCCTAATGCGAGCAAGGTCAAAGGCCTCATTCATCTTAGACGAGACGGGGGGAGAGGCTCGGACGATGGTCCGCATGTGCCCCCACGGTCCGCTAGGAATAGGAGGAGGACCTCGTCCTAACGCGAGCAAGGTCGAAGGCCTCGTTCACCTTAGACGAGATGGAAGAAGAGGCTCGGACGATGGTTCGCATATGCCCCATAGCCTGTTAGGGAACAGAAAGAGGACCTCATCCTAACGCAACCAAGGTCGAAGGCCTCGTTCACCTTAGACGAGATGGAAGGAGAGGCTCGGACGACAGTCCGCATGTGTCCGCACAGCCCGTTAGGAATAGGAGGAGGATCTCGTCCTAACGCGATCAAGGTCGAAGGCCTCGTTCACCCTAGATGAGATGGGGGGAGAGGCTCGGACAACGGTCCGCATGTGCCTCACAGCCCGTTAGGAATAGGAGGACCTCATCCTAACACGAGCAAGATCGAAAGCCTCGTTCACCCTAGACGAGATGGGAGGAGAGGCTCGGACGACGGTCCGCATGTGCCCCCACATCCCGTTAGGAATAGGTGGAGGACCTTATCCTAACGCAAGCAAAGTCGAAGGCCTCGTTCACCATATAGACGAGATAGGAGGAGAAGCTCGGACGATGGTCCGCATGTGCCCCCACAGCCCTGTTAGGAACAGGAGGAGAACCTCGTCCTAATGCGAGCAAGATCGAAGGCCTCGGACGACGGTCTGCATGTGCCCCCATGGCCCATTAGGAATAGGAGGAGGACCTCATCCTAACATGAGCAAGGTCGAAGACCTCGGACGATGGAGGGAGAGGATCGGACGACGGTCCGCATGTGCCCCCACAGCCCATGGGAACAAAAGGGGGACCTCATCCTAACGGGAGTGCCCGCATCAATCTCGGCTGCAAGAGATAAGATCTCTCCCAAACAACCGTGACAACCTCGGCTGGAGAAGGCGACGGTGTCAACCTCGGCTGGAGAGCTTCAACTTCGACCTTGGCAGAAAATAGGATTTCTCCCGACCGACCGAGACAACCTCAGCTAGGGATAAGGTTCGCGACAGGCTCGACCGAAAATAAGAGTAGGGACAACCCCGGCTGCAGATCAGATCCCTCCCGAGCACCCATATCGGCCATGGTAGGAGATGAGACCTCCCCCAAGCATCGACCCGAACCAGCATGGAACTCAGAAGAAGACTTCGGCAGTCCCCTTTTCCGCACTCCCTTCCTTCGAGTTTCGAACTCGGGAGTGGGGGGGCTAGTGTTGGGGATAAACCCCGCTCCCACCGAAGTCTAGTTCAATGCCCTGCCTAATGCAACCAGAAGCTGTCGAAGAGCTCCTTGGACACCCAGCAGACGGGTCTTAACCGAACCCTTACAGCCGACCGAACTACCCAGTCGGCCGAGCTCCTTCGGGCTTCTCAACGATCGAACTCCTCAGCGGTCATCCGAACTTCTAGCGATCGAGCTCATTCCGAACTCCCAGCGGCCGAGCTACTTAGCGGTCGAGCTCCTTCGACCCCAGCAGTCAGGCTCTAGCTGAACTCAACTGTCGAGCTTCAGTCAGACCCCCGCGAGAACCGAACTCTCTCTGCATCGTTACAGTCGGACGTCTATGAGAGCCCAACTTTTCTCCAAGCTTTTCCTTCGGCCGGACTTCTTCGAGAGTCGGACTTCTCCCAGACGCTCTCCGGACGGGCCTTAGCCGAATTCCCAAAGTCAGCCGAACTACTTAGCGGCCTAGCTTCTTGAACTCCTAGCGCCCGAGCTCCTTGGACTCCAAGTGGCCAGGCCTTAACAGAATTTTTCAGCGCCCGAACTCCTCGACGGTCGTCCCTCGATCGAACTCCCCAAGCGGCCGTCCCTTCGGTCGGCCGAGCTCCTCCAAATTCCTTTACGATCGAGCTGCTCCCAAGCCTCCTACAAGTCCGAACTCCTTCGGACGAACAACGAGACTGGATGATATGGCCGCCACTACTGGCGGCGCCACTCTCTCCGTAACCAGCCCCATGCGGCCCATGACCTACCAGTATGGCCGTCACCATCCGCCTGGTGGCACCTTCCTCTCCATACCGAACTCCATGTGGCCCATGACTCGCCCGTATGGCTGTCACCATCCACCTGACAATGCCCTCCTCTCCATGCCGAACTCCATGTGGTGGTATGGCCATCACCATCAACTAAGCTCTGCCTATAAAGGACCCTCCAGATACGCTAACTCCAATCTCTCTGCTCTCTACTCTTTAAGCTCTCCTCTTCTTCTCTAAGCTTCGGAACTCATTCCCGAGCACTCCATTTCTGTTTGCCAGAGCTGACTTGATCATCGGAGGATCCTATCGGAGCCACCCCCCACCGGCTCCAGACGGAATTTCATTTTGCAGGTCCCCGGTGGCGACCTCCTCAGCCTCGACTCCACTGACCTCCGGCGACGACCAGTTTCTGCACCAACAGATTGGCGCTAGAAGGAGGGCTTGAACCTTCGACCTTGTGGTTAACAGCCCGAACCTCACTTTAGCAAAACTTCATTCCGACGATGAGCTTTTGGGAGGAGTTCGGCTTTTCTTCCGTCGAACTTCATTCCGTCCTCCTGGTAAAACCTTCAACGGGAGATCTTCTGCTCTCTATTTCTCCTTTCTAAGGACGATCGGTATGCCCAAATGCTCTTTCTCAAGGTCGGTTCCTCGCGTTCTCATGGCGGGTTCGCTGACAAAGTTCTTGCCAAAGGTTGTCGCACGGCCTGCATCATCTCGGCGGGGCCGCGAACCCGACTAGCAGGTTGAATTGCTCTACATCTGTGGTGGCTTCGGATGGAGCCCGGGCTACAACGGAAGCAGATGTACCTAGTGCGCAGAACGTCGATCACCAAGTCGAAGCTCTCCTGAAGGCATTTTTTCTTTAGAAGAGAAAAGGAAGATCTCTGGAGTGGGAAGAGAAGAGTCGTCGAGCACTCCTTTAAGAACAAGGGAATCTCGAAGGTTCAGGCCCTCCTTCTAGCGCCAATCTGTTGACGCAGAAATTGATCGTCATCGGAGGTCGCTGGAGTCGAGGCCGAGGAGGTCACCGTCGAGGACCTACAAAATAAAGTCCCGTTCGGAGTCGGTGGGGGGTGGCTCCGGCAGGACCCTCCGACGATCAAGTCAGCTCTGGCCAACAGGAATGGAGTGCTCGAAAATGAGTTTTGGAGCTTAGAGAAGAAGAGGAGAGCTTAGAGAGCAGAGAGCAGAGAGATTGGAGTTAGCATATCTGGAGGGTCCTTTATAGGCGGAGCTTAGTTGATGGTGATGGCCATACCGCCGCATGGAGAGGAGGGCTTGTCAGGTGGATGGTGACAGCCATACGGGCGAGTCATGGGCCGCATGAAGTTCGGTACGGAGAGGAAGGCGCCACCAGGCGGATGGTGACGGTCATACTGGCAGGTCGTGGGCCGCATGGGACTAGTTACGGAGAGAGTGGCCCCACCAGTAGTGGCGGCCATATCGTCCAATCTCGTTGCTCGTCCGGAGGAGTTCGGACTTGTAGGAGGCTTGGGAGCAGCTCGACCGTAGAGGAATTCGGAGGAGCTCGGCTGACCGAAGGGACGGCCGCTTGGGGAGTTCAGTCGAGGGACGACCGTCGAGGAGTTCGGGCGTTGGAAAATTCTGTTAAGGCCCGGCCGCTTGGAGTCCAAGGAGCTCGGACGCTAGGAGTTCGAGAAGCTCGGCCACTAAGTAGTTCGGCTGACTTCGGGAGTTCGGCTAAGGCCCATCCGGAGGGCGTTTGGGAGGAGTCCGGCTCTCGAAGAAGTCCGACCGAAGAAAAAGCTTGGAGGGAAGTTGGGCTCTCGTAGATGCCCGACTGTAACGACGCGGAGAGAGTTCGGTTCTCGCGGGGGTCTGACTGAAGCTCGGCGGTTGAGTTCAGCTAGAGCTCGGCTGCTGGGGTCCAAGGAGCTCAGCCGCTAAGTAGCTCGACCGCTGGAAGTTCGGAATGAGCTCGGTCGCTAGAAGTTCGGACGACCGCTGAGGAGTTCGGCCGCTGAGAAGCCTGATGGAGCTCGGCTGGCTGGGCAGTTCGGCCGGCTATAAGGGTTCGATTAAGATCCGTCTGCTGGACGTCCAAGGAGCTCTTCGACGGCTTCTGATTGCATTAGACAGGGCATCAAACTAGACTTCGATGGAAGCGGGGTTTATCCCCAATAGTTACTATTGTAAATTATCTCTCTAATCACGTGGAAAAGCCAGTTAGGTCCATTTGAAACCCTGAACTCTTCTTGAGGAAAATTTGAGAACTCTAACAAAATAGAGATCAAATGCGAGCAAATACAATAATGCCCAATCTACAATATAGAAAACTAAGTAAAGCGGCAAGGCCAAAATTCTTCTTCTTATTTGCGCACCTGGGTGCCATCCATTGATGATGTTGATTAGTTACGACCATCTATTAGTTCGATGTCATGCAGCATACGTATGATTCAAGATAAAAAGAGTTTATGTGATTTGGACATTTCCCATTTAATGGCTTTCACGACCATCAGGATATATGTCATTTAAAATTTATTTTACATATATAACTTCTTGATTTATTATGATATAATATTTATTTATGTTATTTATAATGTCATATGTTATTAGATTGTCCGACCTGCAATCAAATGGCTGACATACAACTTGGAAACTGAGATAAGATTCTCTGGGTCATAGAATTATTATTATTATTATTTTCATTTGATTGCAATGCAATGTTATATTTTGCGTCTTGTTTCACAAGGCGCCAATTCTAAATTATTTTTATTAAACAACAAGATATGTAGTATGTTGATCAATATTTTATTAAGTTAGATTACAAGCAATATAGACACCGAAAATGGCTTAGATCAAGATAAAATTTAGAGGAAATTATTGATAATCTTTGACCATAGAAGAATTCTCGGAAAGTAAAATATGGACTTTAGAAGTTTCTTTCCTTCTAAATTCCATGGAAGAAAGAATATCTCAATCAATTGTGTGTATTTCCTTAAACTACTTTTGACTTCAGACACTATAAAGATAATAGTATGTCAAACCAACCATGTACCTGTGCTAAGGTAGTGCACCGATTATGCACATGGTGTGTAGGATATAATTTTCTCTTAGGGATGACAATTATAGCTGACTGACCAAATACCCGATCTAACTTAAATGGGATGGGTTTTATTAAATCTATTGAAATTTTAAAATGGGTATGGGTTTTAGACAAAATATTTGAAATATGTTTGGATCGAATTTAAGTAATTATATGTCTTGCTCTAAATCTAATCCAATAAAATTTTAATCTAAATCTCTCTCTTTTAAAATTATAAATATTTTAGAATATTTACATGATGAGTTTCTTGTCTGATCTAATCCATCTTATCATATTGACTAACTTGATCTGCACCGAACCATAATGGATATAATTATGGGGTTTTTAGTTGTAAGACCAATATCCATATTCAATCTATTGCCATCTTTGTTTCCCTTCCCAATTAGGCAAGCTAGGTCTTGGGCCTTAGTTATAAAAGAAAGGAAAATTCTTTGCTCACGACGGGTGGTGATCTTCCGCACTCACCAACCATGATGGTTAGCTCATGCATGGGTTTAGAAGGAAAATTTTTTCTTTTAGCATCATGCTTTTTTTTTTTTTTAATGTTTACGTGAGTAAATCACTGCAAGTGATGAGCACTGAAGCTTACCGCCCATGATAAGCAAAGTATTTCCTAAAAAAACGGTCAAGCTATAAAGAACAAGTCCGAATTGGATCCAAAATTTTTAGATTACCAAACTATGATGTTGACAAAACCTAGCCTAGGTTGGCAAATGACAAGATGTGACAATAAATGAGAGCATAAGATTTTAGTGAAAGAGTCCATCATTCTTAACATCACAAATAAATAATAAGCATGCAACCAACCACAAATTTTATCACCAAGATCGATCATGGCCAAACCTATTGAAAATATGTAATATTCAACCAATTTTTTTCAACACTAGCATATTTACACAGGGTGCGAGTTGTATCTTTCGAAGAAGGACAATACTTTCTACACCACGCACAGTGTGGCAGGCACGCATCGTATGCGGTAATTGGCACTCGTGCAGGACTCATATAGGCCTAAAAGAAAAAAAATATTTATTTTGGATGCTGTGCGCTGGCCCTGTGTGAGTGCCAATCACCACGTGCGATGCACATCATGCCGCACCGCATGCGGTGTAGAAAGAATTTTCCTTCGAAGAAATAATTGATCTTCTTTCGCTGCGTAGCTATTGGATTGCAATTTATATACCTTCCAAAAGGTCATGTCTGTCTCATGATCCGTGCTGATGCGTGGATAAGATCGGAGTGTTTTGAAAGCTACGCAAAGGATGGTATCAACTTTTGTATCAACTCGAACCCCTAACATGAATACTTCTATATCAACTCCCTCAATTCAAGCAAACTACCTGCCATCCTTTCTTTTGCCAGAAGTCGAAGGCTTAATTAATTTACTCACAAACTTGCAACAAAACAAACTCTCTACCATTATAATTTGGCATCCATATCCATCAAAGAAAAACCTCGCACTCAAGATGCCTTTCTCATGGAACCCACAGTCCAAAAGAACTCCAATCCCTTGATCGATGACTCCACTCCCTCTGTCCACACTCCCATCATAACCTCCCTTATCTCCTCCACATCTCCTTCTCCATCTCCATCTCACCCATCACCATCTTTACCACCCTCAACACCTCCCCTCTCTCCACCTTCGTGCTCTCTAAGTTCATTCTCGCCACCTCCATGCACACCCCCACCTCCTCCACCAGCATCTTCAAATTATATTGGTTCGCCGTGACGGGCCACCTGATGATCTGCATGCCCCAGCCGAGGCTCTCGAGCACCGAATTCTACCCACAGTGGCTGAGAAAAGCCCTAGTGGATGGGTGCGATAAGATCTCTAGTTGAGGTGCCCACCGACGCAGCAATATCCCTGCTGTTGTGGTGGTAACGAAAATGCCTCAGATCGCCCGATCGATGTTCAAAACACCCTAGCCCAGTTGAAATTCACCAACATTTTGGGGATAAAGAAATTACCATAACACCCTTTGAACTGATAGTCGGTCCCCAAAAGAAGATCCGAGCCATTTTGACAACACATCGGATAGCGTTAATAACTTATGGATCACCTCAGATATGTAGCTCATCCATATTCTTATCAATTTATTTTGTAGAATAATGGTTATACAGTTGTATCCTCGCTATGAGTAAGCTATTTTTCACTCAACCTCGACTATCGAAAGCAGATAAGGCATCCCAATCTCTTTGATAACGGCCTTCCTATTCGAAAAGGTGCTTCAGATCTCGCCACTACGATATTATCAGCTCAAGATTAGCGGAACAACATAACAGCCACATAAAGCTTCTTTTCAAATATCAAAAACTCTGAGGATCCGGATAAGCAAGAAATTTCTCTCAGAGAATACATTGTTGCTTGATCATTCTCTACTGACTTGAGCATCAGAGGATCCTCATTGGAGTCAACTTCTTTAGCTTGAACTTTATTTTGCAAGTCACTTCAGCATCTTTTGTGAGCAGCCGATCGCTCTGCTTTTGAAGCACACAGTTTTCAGCAATAATAGATAGAGGAAGGGACTTATCTCTTGAAAATGTCTCCTAAGAAGATATCATCACGTCTCAATGACATTATTGATGCCGCTTCTCAACAAGTAGATCTTCGGGTCGAAGATCGTACTCAGTCCCTGGTGGTGGAAGCCTCTCCATCGGTTCAATCGACTTCTATTATCATGGACCAGTTCAACTTGCTTTTCTAGCAGGTCCAATCTTTGATGGCTGCTATTCAAGCAGTCCAAACTGCATTCGCGCCTCCACCAATGATGTCATAGCCAAGCCAGACTGCACCCACACAATCCACCATGGTGCAGCCAATATTTTCTTCAGCAGTTCCATCCGCACCCCCAATTGTGATGCCTTTTCAACTGTCAACTTTCCATCTACAGTAACAAGCCAAACCTCCTCGAGCACTTCCACAAAGCCCTAAGAGGAGGTAGCCCCAGCGGCGATCTCTAAGCCTACAGCTAATATTTCCTCAGCAGTCTGAGGCCTGCACCATCCAAAATTTAATTATTGAAAAAAAATTTCAAGAGTTCGATAAGAAGCTTGAGGCCCTAAATAAAACTTCTTCCTTCCGTTCCTTTGATAGGCTTAGCGGCAAACCTTCTTTCGATGAAAGAATTATGAAAGAGTTATCGCCATCCAACTTCAAGTTGCCTTAGATCGAGACATACAATAGGACAATCGATCCTATCGATCATGTTGAGATCTTCAAGACAGCATTGCTCTTTTATGGAGCATCGAATTCTATTCTCTATTGAGCATTTCCTGCCACTCTTAAGGGAGTAGCCCGACGATGGTATTCCAGTTTGAAATTGGGCTCGATCCACTTCTTCGAAAAGCTGAGCCGATCCTTGGCTATGCATTTTATCAGCAGCCGTAAGTAGCAGAAATGGTTCGACTATCTAAACATCGTTCGTCAGAAGAATGGTGAGTCGATCCACGATTATGTTAGCTATTTTAATGCGAAAACCTTAAAAATCTGCGACCTGGATTAATCGATCATGATGACCGCCTTTATGGGTGGATTACAGAAGAATGATCAGAAAAGATTGCTAATAAAATTTTTTCCTCAGAATTATGCTGGTATACTGAAGCGGGTGAGAAAATATACCAACATCGAAGAAGCCTTTGTTGAGGACACCCCTGCCGATTCTATACCGGCAGGATCAAATAAGGAGCGCCTCCCATCAAAGAAGGAGGCTTATCGATAGTGCTCCCGCTCTCCACCTAGGAAGCAGAAGGACGGAGGTTCTCTTCGAAACCACGAATCTCCAAGCCCCTAAAGAAAGGACTGACGGCGGTCTCCATTGAGGCATTTCCATAACTATATGCCCCTTAATACTACTCGAGGGGAGGTCTTAATGCAAATCCAGAATCAACTCCCCTAGCCTCCTAAAATGCGGATGAATTTGGAGTGCCACGATCGATGAGGTACTGCTTCTATCATCATGACCACGATCACGATACGGAAGATTATCGCCTCCTCCATGATACCATTGAAAAGCTCATTCGAGAGGAAAGATTGGAATGCTTCATCTGCAGATGAACTCCCCCATGATGACCTCCTTCAAGAGCTCGACAACTGCCTCACCAACCTCAGTGCCTAATGCAGATGCCTTTGCAGGAAGAAGGGGAACCAGCAACAGCTGAAGAGTGACCTCTCCATGGTGAAATTCATATGAACACCGAGGGATCGTCCGAGGTAGTGGCAATGAAAAGGCCAAGACATGAGGATAAGCTCAGAGAAGCAATAACCTTCACTGAGCAAGATGTAGAGGGTGTACAGCAACCGCATAATGATGCTGTGGTTGTCTCTTTAAATGTTTCTAATTATAATGTACACCGCATACTTATTGGTAATGAAAGCTCAGTTGATATTTTATACTTTTTTGCTTTCTTCCTTATGAGATTTTCTCTCGATCAGTTAAGTAGATCTGATATATCGATTCAAGAATTCTCTGAAAGCTCTATACTTTCGAAGGGAATAATCAAGCTGTCCATCACAGTAGGTACCCCACCTCAGTAGATAACGATGCAAGTAGACTTTTTTGTTGTGAAGCTTCCTTCGGCTTACAATGCCATCCTCGGTAGACCTAGTCTATGGAAGCTCAAAGCTATTGTGTCTAGCTACCTCCTCACCGTCAAGTTTCCAACAATCTATGGAGTGGGAAGAATTCGAAGCAACCAGACTATGGTGAGACATTGTTTTGCTGCTAAGCTTCAAACAGATGATCAGGTGAAACTCCAGTTCGAACTCCCAACAGGACTGGACACTCGAGATGATTTGATGGAAGAATGGGCTCAACCATCCGACCAGCTTTAGGAGATTCCATTAAGGAAGGAGAGCCCTAATCAAATCATGAAGATTGATTCTTGCCTCGACCTGGTCACAAAAAGTTGATTGATTGTTCTTTTGCAGGCGAACGTGGATATTTTTGCCTGGTTGGCTATTGACATACTTGAAATTGATCCGAAGGTGATGGCCCATCACTTAAAAGTAGACCCTACTTGCCGTTCGATCAAGCAAAAGAAGCAAAGCTTTGCCCTGGAGTACCAAAAAGTCATCATCTAGGAGCTGGATAAATTGATTAAAATCGATTTCATCAAAGAACCAATGTACTCAGAATGGTTGGCAAACATCATCCTAGTAAAAAAGACAAATAAAAAGTGGCGCATGTGTATCGACTTCACCAACTTGAACAAGACCTATCTGAAAGATAGTTATCCGCTACCTTGAATCGATCAATTGATTGATGCTACTTTAGGGCACGAGCTTCTTAGCTTCATGGATACTTTTTCAATTACAATCAGATCCAGATGGCCCCTAAAGATAAGAAGAAAATTGCTTTCATAATTGATCAAGAACTTTTTTGCTACAGGATAATGCCCTTTGGAGCCAATCAAAGGCTAGTTAACAAAATCTTCAAAGAATAAATTGGCAAAAATATGGAGGTATATATTGATGACATGTTAGTTTAAAGTTGATCGGTGCCTGATCACGTTGAAGACCTTTGAGAAACCTTTGACACACTTTGCCGATATTAGATGAAGCTAAATCCTATGAAGTGTGCCTTTGGAGCGACTATCAAATTTTTTTTTGACTTTATGATCTCCCGTAGAGGCATTGAAGTGAACCCTGAAAAAATCAAAGCAATTCCAAAAATGTCACAATCGAAAACAGTCAAAGAAGTATAGCATTTGACTGATAAAATTGCCTCTTTTAATCATTTTATTTCTAGATCAGCTGAGAGGTGCCTCCCATTCTTCCAGATTCTCAAGCAACCAATAAATTTTCAATGGACCTTAGAATGCAAAAGAGCTTTTCAAGAACTAAAGAAATACCTCGGTTCTCCACCATTGCTTCCTAAGCCACTATTGGGCGAAGAGCTCCTTCTCTACCTAGCCATTTCACCAGTAGTGATCAATGCAGTTCTTGTTCAAGAAGAAGCACGGCTTCAAAAGCTCAAATGCTATGTTAGCAAAATCCTCCATGATGCAGAGACCAGATATGCCAAGATTGAGAAACTAATCTTTGCACTGGTCATCGCAGCAAGAAAATTTTGATCTTATTTTCAATCCCACACTATGGTACTACTTACAGATCAGTTCTTGAGGGTGGTCTTGCATCGCCCAGATACTTTGGATCGGATCGCAAAGTAGGCACTAGAGCTTTCAGAATCGAACATATGCTATCGACCGAGGCCTTCTATCAAAACTCATATCCTAGCTGATTTCATCCTCGAATGCACTATCCTAGATGCAGAAGCCCAAGGAGAGAATTTAAAAAATAAATTGAAAGACCCTATGAGTTCAGAAGGTGATGAAAATTTTGGGCCAAATCCAGAAGAAACATGGATCCTTCATGTTGATGGCTCATCAAACTTATCAGGGTTAGGAGCTGGATTCATCTTATCCAGTCCGAAAGGAGATGTGACAGCATACACTTTGTGTTTTGAGTTCTCAACTATCAATAATGAAGTGGAGTACGAAGCCCTAATCACTAGACTAAAGATTGCCTAAGAAGTTGGGGCTCAATTTCTGAAAGTCTTTAGTGACTCTCAACTAGTGGTTAGACAAATCAAAGAAGAATACGAGACTCAAGAAGAGAATATGAGAAAATATCTTCAAAAAATAAAAGATTTAACTTCATCCTTTACGTATTTTAACATCCAATAGATTTTAAGGACAGAATTCTAGAGCTGACGCTCTATCCAAGCAGGCATACCTACTGCTCGTTGATCTGGACAAAGAGACCTACTTCGAAGTCCTAAAAACTTCAATCTTAGAGGAGTCCACTATTGTTCATCAAATTAATGAAGAGCCCAGCTGGATGGATCCAATCCTAAAATATTTAAGGTCAGGAGAATTACCGCCTCATCGAAAAGAAGTCAGAAAGGGAATCAGGCCACCAGATACATATTACTTGACAATAATTTGTATAAGAGGTCTTTCTTTTTGCCACTTTTAAGATGCCTGCGTCCATCTGAAGCTGAATATGCCTTGCGAGAGGTCCATGAAGGAATCTATGGAAACTACTTGGGGGGTCGATCATTATCTTATAAGATTCTTCGATAAGAATATTACTAGCAAACCATGCAACAAGATGCACATGATTTCATTAGGAGATACGAGCAATATCAGCGCAATGACCAGATTCAACGCCGACCTGCAGTGCTTCTAACTTTTCTATTGAGGCCCCATGGCCATTCACTCAGTAGGGACTGGACATTCTAAGCCCATTTTCTCGAGCCTCGGGTCAGCATAAGTTCCTACTGGTAGCAATTGACTAATTCATAAAGTGGGTAGAAGCCGAACCCCTGTCTCAAATCACAGAATCGAAAGTTTGGGATTTCATTTGGAAGTCGATCATCTATCGTTATGGTCTTTCAAAAGTACTGATCTCCGATAATGAAAGATAATTCAGTGATGCTTGGCTCCGCGAATTCTACGGAGATCATGGGATCGAGCAACGCTTCACCTCGGTAGGCCACCCACAAGCAAATGGAGAAGTAGAAGTCACCAATAGGACTCTCCTACAAGGTCTCAAAGCTAGATTGGATCGAATTGGAAGGTCCTGGATAGAAGAATTCTACCATATACTCTGGGCCTATCAAACAATCCAAAGAGTCCCGACCAGTGAGATGTCTTTTAATTTGACATTTGAAATAGAAGCAATCATATCCATGAAATTTGGACTTTCCTCTATCAAAATCAAAGAATATGATGAAGATACTAACCCCACATGGCTCAGAGCCAACCTCGATTTGATGGAGAAAAGCAAAGAGCGAGCAGCAGTGAAGATGGTTGCATATCGATAGAGGGTAGCTAGATACTACAATGCCCGGGTTAAAGCTAAAGAGTTCCGAGCAGGTGATCTCGTTCTTCAAAGGGTAGAAGTCTCAAAGCCCACCAAACAAGAAAAACTTTCATCCAATTAGGAAGGCCCCTACTAGATCGATGAGGTGATATAATCAAGAACATATCAGCTAAAGCAACTTAATGGGACTCCACTTTCGAGGTCATGAAATTTGGCTAATCTTCGTATGTATTATCAATAGTTCAGATAAATAAAAAGAATTTGCAAATTCACCTTCTCATTCTATCAATAAATGCTTATGTAATGAGAAAATTTGAAAGAAATCAATCTAAGATTTCTTTGATCGGGATAAATTACAATATATTTCTCAGATCGGAACTGCTTCAATCTAAGATCTCTTTGATCGGGATAAATTATAGTACATTTCTTAAATCAAAATTATTTTAATCTAAGATCTCTTTGATCAGGATAAATTATAATATGTTCCTCAAATCAAAACCATTTCAATCCAAGATTTCTTTGATCGGGATAAATTGTAATACGTTCCTCAGATCGAAACTATTTCAATCCAAGATTCCTTTGATCAGAATAAATTACAATACATTTTTTAGATTAACACTATTTCAACCTAAGATCTCTTTAATCGAGATAAATTACTATACATTCCTCATATTGAAATTATTTTAATCCAAGATCCCTTTGATCGAGATAAATTATAATACATTTCTCAAATCAAAACTACTTCAATCCAAGATCCTTTTGATTAGAATAAATTATAGTAGTTCCTCAGATCGAAATCATTTCAATCCAAGATCTCTTTGATCGAAATAAATTACAATACATTTCTCAGATCGAAACTACTTCAATCTAAGATCCCTTTGATCGAGATAAATTATAATATGTTACTCAAATCAAAACTACTTTAATCTAAGATTCTTTTAATCGAGATAAATTATAGTATGTTTCTCAGATCGAAACTACTTCAATCTAAGATCTCTTCGATCGAGATAAATTACAATACATTTCTTAGATCGAAACTATTTTAATCCAAAATTCCTTTGATCGGGATAAATTATAGTATGTTCCTCAGATCGAAACCATTTCAATCCAAAATCTCTTTAATCAAAATAAATTACAGCACATTTCTTAGATCAAAACCATTTCAACTCAAGGTTCCTTTGATTGGATATGCGTTTCTCAGATCGGAACCACGTCCCTCTAGTCAACGAAGCACTGAGGGATATGACCTAGTTCGGAATAATTCCAAAAAGTTCAAAGAAAAAGAAGATGATCTTTCATTAAAAAAGAATTCTTACAAGAGTAATAATGCTATTACTTTTATAAGAAATAATAGTAAATATTCTTTGATAAAATTATAGTAGGAGCTATGAAATCAAGACTCTATCTATCATTTTCACTTTGGAGATAAAGAGACATGATCAAGAAGCCCGATAAAATTAATGTCATTCTTATAAAATTTGTTTCTCTGTAGCTCCGAGGCTTTGGGCTCCCATAAAGGATATCCAAACCAAGGGGAGTGCAACGTTGGAGGTGTTCGAGATCCCGCTGAAGTTGAAACCAGGTTTGCTTGAAATTCAATTCTCCCCCCCTCTGGCAAGGTGGCACAACCTCAAGCATCACCAAGAGAACCACAAATCAGAAGTGATGGGGAAGATCCCATCGAGGTTGAAGCAGCATTCGCTTGAGGATCAACTCTGCACAATCTCGAAATAAAAAACTCCTCTATCAAATGTAAGTGCATGATAGATAATCGAAGAAACGCCTAAGAATGGCATCAAAACACCCCTCGAAGCCTTAGAACTGTAGTCTTGGATGATACCATAGCTGAGAGAGCGTTCGAGGCATAAAATGCAATCCTCATTAGTATCCCCAGCCATGGTTCAACTTCTTCCTACTCCCATGCAAGGGAGGCACGACCTCAGGCCCCTTTGAGAGAGTCATGAAATCTTGACCTCTCAGGATAGGAAAACTATATCAAAGCTCTCAGGGCCGAGCGAGAGACCATCCTCTATAAGAAGAGCAAGATGGTAAAGATCTTAGGATCGAGAGTAGAAGTAACCCGATAACGAAAACCCCATCGTCGACGTCCTTGAATTGATTGAAGCCAATCGGTGCTTGTTAGTTCCTTGGATCGAGCGGCGGTTACCATAATGAAGAAAAAACTTCATCCCCATCTGGAGAATTAAGCAGCCTTGCAGGCATTCCATAAAGCAATTCTCGACACCGAAGATGGAAAAATTGACAAACAGAAGGTTGTTATAAATAGACAAACTCGTTATAATTACAAAGTGTCAAGTCGTGCTATGTGTAAATTATAGGTTGGACATTTCTGCCACCCCACAACTGCATTCCAAATTTTGCATGGGACTCACGATTATGATGTTTCTAAAATCATATGTATTCAATGCCGCGCAGAAAAATAGATACTTGAACACAAAATGAAAAGATCGGTTCATGGATCCTTGAATAAAAAATCAAAAAAAATATATGTCGCCTATTGAGCCAGAGTAACGACTCCCCAGATTGGAGTAGAATAGAAAGACAAGATCAAAAGAAGAAAATAACATGAAACAAATTAAAGAAACCTTTAAAAGAATTCTTCTTTGTACAATAATCTCTAAGTATGCCGAAATATACAAAATCTCAAGAAGTGTCTTCTGAGTCAGAAGTGGAAGCTTTCGGGATCTCATCCAAAAAACTCAGATCCAATCCCAGATACTTAGAATCCACTTCTTCACAAATGATGCGCTTTCCTTCATTGTAGGCATTCAATGCAAATGAGGTTTTATCTTTCTTGAATTCTTTCGATATTAGAAAATCATCAACAGCTCTCGAAGCCTTCTCTTCCGCTGATTTCACCGTAAGTAAGGCCTCAGCCTCAGACGCTTCGGCTTTGATAACTCGGGCCTTGAGCTCCTCAGTTTCGACCTCTAAAATCTTGTTGATGCCAAGTAGTCGAGCATTTTCTTCCATAGATTTTATTAATGCCATCTCGACATTCTGAAGTTTCTTCTCGATAGCTTCAACTTTATTGGAAGTCTTTCTGACCGCTTTCTACAATTGATCCTTGGCCTTCTTAAGCAATGCTACTTTCACTTCAAAATCTGTAGCCTTGAATGAAAGATCAGCGGTATTTTTCATGAATCCATTCAAATAATGGGCGAGCTATCAAAGAATTTCACAAAACGTGTGACAAACAAACCCTGAAATAAAAAGATAAAAATAGGATGGAATGATTATAATCTTAGCCTACCCGAATAAAGTAGTCTAGAGTCTTTCGCCTCCTCATCTTCAGGGGCTCGACCAATAGTTTGGACGTATCAGCAAGATAAAGAAAATTGATAAAAGCTTTACACGCCGGACTCTAATCATCCAGGGCAGAAGCTTGAACTTCCACCCCGATGGGCGCAGTTCTAGAAATTTTGGCAACTTCGATAATGCTCTCTTTGCCCTTAGAAGTACCACCTAGTGCAGTTTTGGAAATTCAGCACCCTCAGTAAGTGGTATCCCATCCACCATCATTTTGGCAGTTTCTTCTCCATCAGCTGGCTCCTCCTCCGAAAAAAGATTAGAGATATTAGAAGTCGGCAAACTCAAAATCACCTTAATGAATAAGCATTCAACAGAGGCCTCATGACTCCCTTCAGGAGCCATCGGATCCAAGCTACATGGAACCGGCACAAATCTGAAGATCTTCAGCATTGTAGGAATCGAATCCTTCGACTTCGAAAGCTGGCGGTGCAGAAAGTAGCTCGACTCGAGGACAAATAGATCTGCCTACAGTAGAATCAACCCATCTCTTCCGAAAAGCCTTTGGTTCCGGTGCTTTGGGCGGACTTGGAACCCGCTCTGTAACCCATGGCACTGGTCGATCAATATCAGATTTTGAAATCTAAATATACATTAATATAAAGGACAAGTACGTACCTAAGGGGTTAACTTGACTAATCTCCGTGTTAAATAAATTCTGCTCAGATTGAAGTTCCTTTAGCTTCGGAACCTCAAAACCACGCAAAGTATCCACATCTTGCTTCAAACATGGCCCAAATGATGGATCCTTCAATAATTTTTTTTGAGGTTCCCTCAAATCAATCAAGCCCCAATCTTTGTCCTAAGTGCGAGATAGAAATAGAAACCATTTCTTCCGACTATAAATGACAGAAGGAGCATCTCGAATCAGTGGAAGAATATCTTTTCTAACCCTAGAGGTTACATACCATCAGCCATGAACAACAGGATGCCTCTTGACCATGAAATAATAATGAAAGAGAGTAATAATCGGCTCTATCCATTAGATACCTTTTCTAACTTTCATTGCCAATCTCTGTATTAATACAATGTCGGAGAGATGTCTCAACATAAAAAACACCATGTGATCGGTTGAAGATTATGATGTTTAAAAACCTCCAGTACAAGGATTCCATGTGAGACCATTAAAACTGACATCCAACCATAGAGAATCAAAATAAGTGAAGAACAAGTGGATGTGAACATAAAAACTAGCTAGCCATGTATAAGTTCATAATTTGATCATTCCGAACTACTGGTCAAAACATGCCTGCCGGTCTATCATCTTTCAATGACAAGGCAAAAAATGAAAGAGAACGAAGGCAGGAGAAGGAAATGATGGTTGACTTTGTAACAAGATCCTGATAGAAAACAATTTTATTCAACTAAACTAGAAATTCTGATAACGGCACGATAAGACCTAAAACATGAATATTTTAGAAGTATCGATTAGTCCCCATTTGCATCCACGCAGTTTGCAAGCCTCATGGCTCTAGGACCTGGGCTCAAAACATCGGCGATGCCCTATCATGGCCTTCACCTAGACGCTGGCCTCCTGAAATTGTCATGCCGGGACCATGATCCATGTCCTCCCAATCCACATGGTTTGGTAAACCTTGCATCAGAGGCCGCACCGCCCTGCGTCTCGTACTGGTATCATTCAGCATTAAAACATGGTATAGTATGAAATAGCAACATGTATCGGCACAGTATAAGAATGTATATTGATATGGTATCAATGGATACGATAGATCTTGCTCAAAATTATTCATGGTCCATAGACAGACGTGGTTCCATTTCTTGGGATCATGCCCCACATTATATTATATAGTGTAGATCATGATTAACAACAATCCTATTGAATTCAGGAGAGCTGCAGAGTTTGTGTGTGATGAAGTACATTCAGTACCCAAGGTACGGATACTCCTTTTCATCAAGAAAAGATGCAATACCCCATAAATTTTCCAACTAGGATTGCAGAAGCAGAACCAATTTCATCGCTAAACTGACGCCCAATCATTTAATCATATTTTTGGAAAAATGGGGTTCGACCGAACGATTTTGGCAGCAATGCCACCCACCTAACACTACCTTCAGTGTGAAAGGGAAAAAAATTATACAGCTCCATCATTTAATAATATTTTTGAAAAGGAAAAGATTCGATCGAACCGTAATGCACAACCACTAACCTAATACTACCAACTCCACTAAACAAATTTTGACAGCAAAGCAATGCATCACAACCACCAACCTAATACTACTAACACCACTCTCCTACCTTACCAACCCCATGAGAAAGGGCAATATATATATATATATATATATATATATATATATATATATATATATATATATATAGTTGACATAAATAAATAAAATAACAAAATATTATGTTAAACTCCATCCTAAACAGCCTTAACCATAACCAACAATTTCTATTTTTACCATATATTTGCCTATCATATTTTAAGGGCTAACTTGGGCATCTGCGTTAGTTTCTTTCAGATCCTTTTAATATATCTCATCCATGTTAACTACGACATGCAGTATCTATAAACTCACGCCCAGCTCTAAGAATTTATATCAAATACGTTGAATTAGATACATGATAGACGCTTGGATGCCTGAAAGGTTTTCATGGCTATGCGCACAAATAGTTTTCTTGCATTGCCACAAGAGCAAATTGGTGCAATTCTTGAATTTGCGGCCAGTCATGGTAGATTAGATAATATTAAGTTGCCAAGTCAACATGATGAATTTTATTACAGGCACTTTGAAGTGTTTTCCTTTTTTTAATCATGCGATTCCAATATTAATGCACCCCTACTATACTAGATATGGGTCACCAATCTTGTTCCCAAGAACAAGAATTTATGGGCTGGAAGAATGGAGGCAAGGGATGCGTGAAGCATTAGTTTGCCAGGATAAGAGCATCATGACATTTTTCATTATTATATTAGAATTTTCATGAGCTGCTCCTCTATTGGCTATAGAAAAGCTAGAACTTTAACAATTCAATCAAAGCAATCTGTTAGGGATAAATTCCGCTTCTATCGAAGTCTAGTTCGATGCTCAGCCTAATACAACTAGTAGCCACAGAAGAGCTTCAGCGGCCACTACTGGCGACACCATTCTCTCCGTAATCAGCTCCATGCGGCCCACGACCTGCCAGTATGGTTGTCACCATCCGCCTGACGACGCCTTCCTCTCTGTACCGAACTCCATGCGGCCCACGATTTGTCAGTATGGCTGTCACCATCCACCTAACAACGCCTTCCTCTCCATGCCGAACTCCATACGGCGGTATGGCCGTCACCATCAATTAAGCTCCGCCTATAAAGGATCCTCCAGATATGCTAACTCTAATCTCTCGGATCTCTAAGCTCTCCTCTTCTTCTCCAAGCTCCGAAACTCATTCCGAGCACTCCATTCCTGTTGGCCAGAGCTGACTTGATCGTTGGAGGGTCCTGCCGGAGCCACCCCCCACCGGCTCCGGACGGAACTTTATTTTGCAGGTCCCCGACGGTGACCTCATCGACCTCCACTCCAGCGGACTCCGGCGACGATCAGATTCTGCGTCAACAGATTTGGTGCTAGAAGGAGGGCTGAACCTCTAAGGTCCCCTTATTCTTAAAGGAGTGCTCGACGATGATTTCTCTATCTCCGGAGACCTCTCTTCCTCCTCACCAGAGCCCTTTTCCAAAGAGAAAATGCCTCCCAGGAGAGCTTCGACTCGACGATCGGTAGCCTCCGCATTCCGATCCCATCCAGATCCATTTGCCCTTGCCTCAGCTCTGAAAACTCAGGTTCCATCCGTACCCATGGTAAATATGGAGCAATTCGACCTGCTCGTCCGATAGGTCCGTGGCCTTGCGAATGCAATGCGGGCCATACAGCAGCCTTCGATGGCGACTCCATCAGGAAATCCACCATTCGGATGTCGAGAATCGGCCCCAGGAAAGGGTACTCGGGCCGGTGTGCCCACCACCCCTTGGAAAGAAAAACAGAGAGTCGGAGATCCATGTTTGGATCATGGTTCTCCTTTGGAGGAGATCTCTCCCATTTGTAGTCGAAAGCCCCCCAAGATCTGCAACCAAGACGACGCCCTCGATCACAGACTGTGGGAGATGGACCGACGGATTGAAGAGCTCGACCACGTCGCCCGGACTCATCATACCGATGTCCACGCCGAACCTCCTTTCTCCCTCCGAATTATGTGAGATTCCGTTCCACCGAACTTTGAGCTCCCTCAACTTGAAAGCTACGATAGAACTTCCGATCCGATTGATCATCTGGAGGCCTTCCATGCTATGATGCTACTCCACGGTGCTTTAGACGCCATATTGTGCCGAGCTTTCTCATCTATCTTAAAGGGAGTAGCTAGAAACTGGTACTTAGCATTGAAGTCGAGTACGATCTTCTCTTTTGATCGGATGAGCAGTCAGTTCATGGCTCACTTCATCAACAGTCGACGTCCGCGTCGAGGTTCGGATTTTCTGATGAACGTCAAGCAGAAGCAGGAGGAATCCATCCAGGCTTACATCACTCGGTTCAACACCGCGGCATTGAAAGTCCGGGACTTGGACCAGTCTGTTGCAATGGCCGCACTCAAGGGCGACCTCCGAAAAAATGACTTGCTATTCTTCCTAGAAAAAATGTGTCCCAGGAACTTCACCGATCTGCTGGCTCGGGCCGAGAGATATGCCCGTGTGGAAGAAGCCTTCAAGTTGAAGGATGAAGAAGCCTTAAAAGAACGGCTGGCAGACGATGGAGAGCTGAGCGAAGTTCGACCGCGCTCACAAACTCCCTCCGAAAGCAGGCGGGCTCGAACTCCTCGAGCTCGCCACCGAGGAAGCCCCAACGGAGGGCACAAAGAAGCCCTCCTCCCGGAAGGTTCCATGACTACGCCCCCCTTAACGCTCCTCGAACCTAGATTCTCACCGAAGTTAGAAACCAGCTGCCAAGACTAAAAGGGTTACGGTTTTCCCCAAACAAGCGTGATCGAAGCAAGTACTGCCTCTACCATCGCAACCATGGCTACGACACTGAGGAATGCATGCAGTTGCGAGATGAAATTGAGGAGCTCGTCAGAAAGGAGCGGCTGGGTAAATTCCTCCGGTACCAGTCTGAAGCAGAAAAAGATCGAACAAGGGCGCTGCCATAGCCAGAGATGGCAAGGAGCTCGGCACAGCCATAGCTAGAGACCGCAAGGAGGTCGGCCACCTTACGGCCTCATCCACATTGCCCCTGGGAGGAGCTTGGTGCATCAGCGATTCATCGTCTCCCAGCGACAAGAGCTTGCACCAAATTAAGAAGGCTAGCATGAGGAGGTCGTCCACCCCGGAACTTATTGTCGAAGAAATGCGGAGGAACAATGCTACCACGACCTTAAAATATAGAATTTGGGGATGCGCTGCTAGTAAGTTCCTTTCAATAAAATTCTTTCCTTTCGATAATATTATTTCTAGATGTGAAAACTATGCGATGACAGGGAAGAAGTAGATTGCCGCGTTAGGAACAGGAGGAGAACCTCGTCCTAACGCGAGCAACAACCTCGGCTAGAGATAAGATCTCTTCCGAGCGACCGAGTCAACCTCGATTAGGAACAGGAGGAGAACCTCATCCTAACGCGAGCAACAACCTCGGCTAGAGATAAGATCTCTTCCGAGCGACCGTAGTCAAACTCGACCAGAGATAAGATCTCTCCGAGCGATCGTTTGATAACCTCGACTAGAGATAAGATCTCTCCTGAGCGACCGAGTCAACCTCGATTAGAAACAGGAGGAGAACCTCATCCTAACACGAGCAAACAACCTCAACTAGAGATAAGATCTCCTTCGAGCGACCGTGGACAACCTCGGCTAGAGATAAGATCTCTCTCTGAGGACCGAGTCAATCTCGATTAGGAACAGGAGAGAAACTTCATCCAATAACGACGCACAACCTCGGCTAGAGATAAGATCTCTCCTCGAGCGATCGTAGTCAACCTCGGCCAAGACTAAGATCCTCTCTCGAGCGACCGTTGACAACTTGGCTAGAGAGTAAGATCTCTCCCAATGATCGTGGACAACCTCGGCTAGAGATAAGATCTTTCCGAGCGACCGAGTCAACCTCGGTTAGGAACGAGAGAACCTCGTCCTAACGCGAGCTATCAAGCCGAGATAACCGGTCTCGTTCACAAAGGATTGGCAGGAGAGAGGCCCTGACAGCGGCCCTTATGTGCCCCCACAGTCCTTCGGGAAGAAGAACCTCGTCCTAACGCGAGCATCAACCTCGGCTTGAAATAAGATCTCTCCCGGCGACCATTGACAATCTCGGCTAGAGATAAGATCTCTCCCGAGCGATCACTGACAACCTCAGCTAGAGATAAGATCTCTTCCGAGCGATCGAGCCAATCTCGGTTAGGAACAAGAGGGAGAACCTCGTCCCTAACGCGAGCAACAACCTCGACTAGAGATAAGATCTCTTTCCGAGCGACCGAGTCAACCTCGATTTAGGAAATAGGAGAATCTCGTCCTAACGCGAGCATCAACCCTCGGCTAGAGATAAGATCTCTTCCGAGCGATCGAGTCAACCGAAGGCCTCGTTCACAAAGGACGAGATGGGGGGAGAGGCCCTGACAGCAGCCCTTATGTGCCCTCACAGCCCATTAGGAACAGGAGGAGAATCTCGTTCTAACGCGAGCATCAACCTCGGTTTGAGATAAGATCTCTTCTGATGCGACCGTTGACAACCTCGGCTAGAGATAAGATCTCTCCCGAGTGACCATGGACAACCTCGGTTAGAGATAAGATCTCTCCCGAGCGATCGAGTCAACCTCGATTAGAAACAAGAGGAGAACCTCGTCCTAACACAAGCAACAACCTTGGCTAGAGATAAGATCTCTTTCGAGCGACCGTGGACAACCTCGGCTAGAGATAAGATCTCTTCCAAGTGATCGAGTCAACCTCGGTTAGGAACAGGAGGAGAACCTCGTCCTAATGCGAGCGACAATCTCGGCTAGAGATAAGATCTCTCTCGAGCGATCGTAGTCAACCTCGGCCAGAGATAAGATCTCTCTCCGAGCGACCGAGTCAACCTCGATTAGGAACAGGAGGAGAACCTTGTCCTAACGCGAGCAACAACCTCGGCTAGAGATAAGATCTCTTCCGAGCGACCGTGGACAACCTCGGCTAGAGATAAAAATCTCTTCCGAGCGATCGAGTCAACCTTAGTTAGGAACAGGAGGAGAACCTCGTCCTAATGCGAGCATCAATCTCGGCTAGAGATAAGATCTTTTCCAAGCGACCGAGTCAATCGAAGGCCTCATTCACAAAGGACGAGATGGGGTGGAGAGGCCCTGACAGCGGCCCTTATGTGCCCCCACAGCCCATTAGGAATAGGAGGAGAACCTCGTCCTAACGCGAGCATCAACCTCGGCTTGAGATAGGATCTCTCTCGAGCAACCGTTGACAACCTCGGTTAGAGATAAGATCTCTCTCGAGCGATCGAGTCAACCTCGGTCAGAGATAAGATCTCTTCTGAGCGACCGAGTCAACCAAAGGCCTCGTCCACAAAGGACGAGATGGGGGGAGGGCGCAGACGACGGTCCGTATGTGCCCACACAGCCCATTAGGAATAGGAGGAGGATCTCGTCCTAACGCGAGCAAAGTCAAAGGCCTCATTCACAAAGGACGAGACGGAGGGAGAGGCGCAGACGACGGTCCATATGTGCCCCCACAGTCTGTTAGAAATAGGAGGTGGACCTCATCCTAACACGAGCAAAGTCAAAGGCCTCGTTCACCTTAGATGAGATGGAAGAAGACGGACGACGGTCCGAATGTGCCCCCATAATCCGTTAGAAATAGGAGGAGAATCTCATCCTAATACGAGCAAAGTCGAAGATCTCGTTCATAAAGGATGAGATGGAGGGAGAGGCACGGATGATGGTCCGTATGTGCCCCCACAGTCCTTTAGAAATAGGAGGAGGACCTCGTCCTAACGCGAGCAAAGTCGAAGTTAGGAACAGGAGGAGAACCTCGTCCTAACGCGAGCGTCCGCATCAACCTCGGCCAAAGAAGATAAGATGCCCCCCGAGCGACCAGGCTTATCTCGACTGGAGAGCTTCAACTTCCACCTCGGCCAGAGATAAGATCGGAGACAACCTCACCCTGAGATCAGATCTCTTCCGAGCGTCCGCATCGATCTCGACTGTAGGAGATAATGTCGCTCCCGAGGAGCTCAACCTTCGACTTCGATCGCAGCGGATGAAGTCTTCCTCAACCTCGGTTGGAGATGAGATCTCCCCCGAGCTTCGATCTAGACCAGCACGGAGCTCAGGCGACTTCGGCAGTCATCTTTTCTGCACTTTCTTCCTTCGATTTTCGAACTCGAAAGTGGGGGGGCTAGTATTGGGGATAAATCCCGCTCCCGCCGAAGTCTAGTTCGATGCTCAGCCAAATGCAACCAGTAGCCGCAGAAGAGCTTCAGCAGACGAGCTTCAACCGAACCCCCAGCGGCCGAGCTTCTTCTAACCCGTTCAGCCGACCGAGCTACTTAGCTGCTGAGCTCCTTCGGACTCCTCAGCCATCGAGCTTCTTCGAACTCCTCAGCCGTCGAGCTTTTTCGGACTCCCAGCGTTAGGATCGAATCCCTCCAGCCGGCCGAACTGCTTAGCGGCCGAGCTCCTCGAACTCCTAGCATCCGAGCTCCTTCGAACCCGTTCAACTGGCCGAACTGCTTAGCGGTCGAGCTCATTGGACTCCAAGCGGTCGGACTTTAATAGAATCCCCCAACGTTCGAACTCCTCAGCGGTCGTCCCTCGATCGAACTCTCCAAGCGGTCGTCTCTTCAGTCGGTCGAGCTCCTCCGAACTCCTCTACAGTCGAACTCCTCCCGAGCTTTTCCTTCAGCCGAACTCTCTTACAAGTCCGAACTCCTCTGGACGAACAACGAGATCGGACGATATGACCGCCACTACTGACGATACCACTCTCTCCATAACCAGCCCCATGCGGCCCACGACCTGCCAGTATGGCTGTCACCATTCGCCTGACGATGCCTTTCTCTCCGTACCGAACTCCATGCGGCCCACGACTTGTCAGTATGGCTGTCACCATCCACCTGACAACGTCTTTCTCTTCATGTCGAGCTCCATGCGGTGGTATGGCCGTCACCATCAATTAAGCTCCACCTATAAAGGATCCTCCAGATATGCTAACTCTAATCTCTCGGATCTCTAAGCTCTCCTTTTCTTCTCCAAGCTCCGGAACTCATTTCCGAGCACTTCATTCCTGTCGGTCAGAGCTGACTTGATCGTCGGAGGGTCCTGCCGGAGCCATCCCCCCACCGACTTCGGACGGGACTTTGTTTTGTAGGTCTCCGGTGGCGACTTCATCGGCCTCCACTCCGACAGACTCCAGCGACGATCAGATTCTACGTCAACACAATCAATGGAAAATATCCAATTATTTATTGCCACATAAACCTTTTAAACCTATTGAATGAGAGTGCTTGAACATTAAAATAGAGATTCTACGATAATTTATAACGCACATGTATTGCGGTCTCGTAACTTTCATCTAGTGATAAACGCATCTCAGTCCAAAGAGGTCCTCCAATCCCCAAGCATTCCCATGCCCTTGATATCAACAACCTTATCTCCTCTGCTCTTCTTGTCATCCTCCTCCCTTCCTCTGTTTACCTCATTAAAACCTCGAACTCTTTTGGAGGAAAATTTTGAAAACTCTAACATGGTAGAGATAAAATGTGAGCAGACAAAATAATGCAAAGTCTACACTATAGAAAACCAAACAAAGAGACAAGGTCAAAATTCTTTTTTTTTTTTCACATCTGGTGTGATCTACTCGTAATATAGATCAATTTCAGTCATCTATTAATATAGTGATATATAATATAGATTATGTAAGATGAGAAAAATTCATATAATTTGGTCCTATACCATTTAACACCTCTCACAATAACGGAGACATATGTTATTTAAAATTTATTTAACTTATATAAATTCTTAATTTATCCTAATATAACTTATATAATTTTTTAATTTATTATAATTTAATATTTATTTATTTTATTTATGATATCACAATCTGTTAAATTATCTTGAGATCGACCTGTCGCTGTACAACTTGACAACTGAAACAAGATTCTCTGGATCATAGATCTTTTTTTTCTTTTTGCGCTTGATTGCAATATCCTGCTATACTTTGGGGCCTAATTTGCAAGACACCAATTCTAAATTATTTTTATTAAAAAGTAATATGTCAATCAACATTTTATCAAGTTTGTAATTGTCATAAAAAATTATGAACAATATAGACACCAAAAACAGCTTAGATCGAGGTAAAATGTCAAGGAAATTATTGATGACTATTGACTTAAAAGAATTCTCCAAAATCAAAATATGGACTTAAGCAAAGAATATGAATATTCTGTAATTTATTTTCCTCTGAATTTTATTAAAGCAAGAATATCTCAACCAATTGTGTGTATTTTTTTGAAACTTTTTTGCTCCTTCAGACACTTCAAAAAGATAAAACACAACCACGTACTTGTGATCAGGATAATGCACCACCATATTGTGCAGGCGGTGAAAATCATAAAGCCGAGGTACAACAAAATAAACCTAGAATTTTCATATAGCCAAACCGATCTAGCCTGTAAAATATTATCCATTTTAGCCTACCATGCCGATCTTGGGCCTTATCCTGAAGATATTACTTTGATCATATATAAATTAGAATCTCTATTGACTCGGAACGGATATGGAATTAATGATACTCTCTCGTATACATATATTGGAGATGCAACGAGATGCAAATTTTGTCGCAATCTTACGGTTGGAAACATGCAATATCCTACCAAACTTTCCTCAACGCGGTCTGGTGCATTTACACAAACAACTCTCCTGCTTCAGGTGTTCGAGCGAACTACCCGCCATCCTTCCTTTCACCGAAAGTCGCGGACTTTATTTACCAAAAACAAGGTCGAAGGCTTCCAACGGTACAGACTCTCTATCATTACAATTTGGCGTCCATTTCCATCAAAGTTTAACCTTGCACTCAAGATGCCTTTCTCATGGAACTCACAGCCCGGAAGAACTCCTCCAATCCGCTCATCGAGGACTCCACTCCCTCCGTCCATGCTCCCGTCATAGCCTCTCTTATCTCCTCCGCCCTCCTCCGCATCTCCCTTCCCATCTCCGTCTCACCCATCACCATCTTCACCACCCTCGCCACCTCCCCTCTCTCCACCCTCGTGCTCTCTATGTTCGTCCTCGCCAGCTCCACGCACACCCCCACCTCCTCCACCAGCATCTTCGAATTGTACAGCTGGTCTGCTATGAGGGGCCACCCGATGATCGGCACGCCGCGGCTCAGGCACTCGAGCACCGAATTCCACCCGCAGTGGCTGAGAAAAGCCCCCGTGGATGGGTGCGATAAGATCTCCAGTTGAGGTGCCCAACCATGTAGCAACATCCCTACCTTTCTTTCTCTAACTCGCTCCTCGAAAGCCTCCGGCAGCCAGTCCGGGCTGAACTCGCTCTTTATGTCGAACCCGACAGGAGGTCTAATAGACCAAATGAAAGGCCTCCCGCTTGCCTCCAGCCCCATCGCCAGCTCCATCACTTGGGACGCAGTGATGGTGTTCTGCGAGCCAAATGAGACGTAGAGAACCGAACCTGGTGGGTGCAGATCCAGCCAATCGATGACAAAATTCTTGTCAGCCGTCGAGGAGGAGGGAAAAGCTGGTGGACGAAGCAATGGGCCGATGGGCCGGACGGGAACTCCTATGATTCTCCTCAGCATCCGCAAGCCAGCGGTCTCGAACTCCTCCACCGTGTTTGCTAGCACGGCGTCGGTCTCGGAGCAAAGCGATATCTGGCGCCGAAGGAAGACGGACCACGAATCGGCACCATCGGCAACGAGCCAGCGCTCTGTGAGCTGCGAGCGGTGGATCCGGGTATCGGGGAATTCGGGCAGGGAGAACTCGTCGGAGGTGTTGAGGGTGTGCGGGCGGTGAGCCCAGAGAGAGAAGAAGACAGCGGTGCCATAGGCTCCGCCAGTTATGAAGATGGAGTGAAAGACCCCGTGTCTCCGCGCAACCTGCACCGTCCAAGCCAAGAAATGATCGGCGATGATGCATAGAGAAGGACGGCCTTCCCCTTGGATGATGTCGGCGATGAGCTGATCGAAGGCGGGCTGGAGGGCCTCGGAGGCTTGGAAGAGATTAATGAAGAGGTGGAAGGGGATGTCAGCGGCGGACTCGGCGGTGGAGGGGAGGCCATGGGCGGATGGGGAGAAGGGGAGTGCTCGAAGGCGGATGGGGAAGGTTGGTGGGAGGGAGGAGCGGAGGTTTTGGACGTTGAGAGGGGTGCTGACGAGGGTGAGGGTATAGGTGGGGTACCGGCGGTGGATGAGCTCGGCGAGGGCCAGGAAGGGGGTGAAATGGCCCTGCCCCAAGTAGGGGAAGAGGACTACATGCTGGGGCTTTTGGTCTTCCATCGACATGGATTACCGAGGCTTTGCCTGAAGGAGCTTCGAGTTGGGATATTTATTTACGAGAGCAAGCTCCTGGCCGGTGGAATTGAATCATGCGACGTGAATCGGGAAGCAATCGACGGCGAGAGCTTTCACCTGCGTTTGACCATGTTTCTGTCGCTCTTGTGGAAGGCTGGAGCGATAATAGAGCCACCGATGGCCTTCCCTTGGCCCCAGGTGCGTGCTATTGGACCGTGTCAATCCCACGGTGGATAAAGCTCCGCGCTGCCCCTTGGATGTCATCAATTCCCGATTGCGCGCTCTCCACCGTGCATATGCTCCGGGATTTGCCCTGGTTCACTTGCACCCGGTGCATGCAATAATTTCTCCACATCAATGCCATCCTGTCCCGCGAACGTGCAGGAAAAAAAAAAAAAAATACCATCGTACTGAAAATCGCGAATACAAGGTTGAATGAGGGTTTGGACCGGATCAAATCAAGTCCGACCATATTTGGATCGAATTTAGGCTCAAAAGTAGAGCCCATATACGGTCAGGATGGTAGTTATTAGGGATAAATCCCACTTTTTTCGAAGTCCGATTTAATGCTCTACCTAATACAATCAGCAGCCATGGCCGAACTCCTTGGACTCCCAGCAGCCAGATTTTCGCAGAACTTCTCAACGGACGAGCTTCAATCGAACTCCCATGAGGGCCGAACTCTCTCTGCGCCCTTCCAGCCAGACACCTACAAGAGCCGAACTCCCTCCAAGCATCTTCTTCGATCGAACTTCTTCAGGAGCCAGACTCCTCCCAGACATCCTTTTCAACCGACCGAGCTCCTTCGAACCTCTTCAGCCGGCCGAATTGCTTAACGGCCGAGCTCCTTGAACTCCAAGCAGTCGAGCTTTAACGGAATTTCCCAGCATCCGAACTCCTCAAGCGGCCTTCCCTTCAGCGGGCCAAGCTCCTTCGGACTCCCAGCGGCTGAGCTCGTCAGCAGTCGTCCCCCAGCCGGACTTCTCACCGATCGAGCTCCTACCGGACTCCCCAGCGATCGGGCCTTAGCCGCGCACCTCCAACCAGATGCCTACGGGAGCCGAACTCCTTCCGAGCTTCCTCTTCAGGAGTCCGAACTCCTCCGAAATGGGCACACGTTGAAGCCCTTCTACCCTTCATTCAGCCCCGAGCAGCTCAGTATCAAGACAACTGCAGCCATCACCATCAGTCCGCCGCAAGCGACAGCGATCCGCTATCAGACGGCGATGGCTGTCACCATCAACCGACTGTAGACGGCACCTTTCCGTGAGACTGACTCCGTCGGACCTCGAGCGGCCCACCAGCATGTGGCTACAGCTGTCACCATCAACCCGCTGCAGACAGCACCTTTCCGTGAGACTGACTCCGTCGGACCTCGAGCGGCCCATCAGCACGCGGCTACAGCTGTCACCATCAAGCTCCGCTATAAAAAGGACCCTCCAGATACGCTAACTCTAATCTCTCTGATCTCTAAGATCTCCTCTTCATCTCTAAGCTCTGCAGAAATCATTTCCGAGCACTCTATTTCTGTTGGCCAGAGCTGACTTGATCATCGGAGGGTCCTGCCGGAGCCACCCCCCACCGGCTCCGGATGGAACTTTGTTTTGCAGGTCCCCAGCGGCGACCTCGTCCACCACCGCTCCAGCCGATTTCGGTGATGACCAGATTCTGCGTCAATAGACTGGCGCTAGAGGAAGGGCACGAACCTCCGAGGTTTCCTTGTTCTTAAAGGAGTGCTCGGCGACGATTTCTCTTTTTCCACTCCAGAGATCTCTCTTCTTCCTGTTTAGAATTCCTTTCCAAAAAAAAATGCCCCCCAGGAGAGCCTCGACTCGACGATCGGCGGCCTCCACGGCCCGATCCCATTCGGATCCGTCTGCTCCCGCTCCAGCTCCGACGACCCAGGTTCACTTTATAGCTGTGGTGGACGTAGAGCAGTTCAACCTGCTCGTCCAGTAGGTTCGTGGTCTCACAGAGGTAGTGCAGGCGGTGCAGGCCATGCACCAGTAGGCCTCAGTACCAACTTAATCGACGTGGGATTCCTTAGAGCCGTGTGGTCCAGTCCAGGGGCGACCGACATGGGCTACCCGACCTCCAATCTCCGGAAGAGGAAGGCAACGAAGGGAAAGCCCCTGCTCGAACCATGGCTCGACCCGGGATGAAGCTTCGCACCTATTCTGGAAGAAAACCTTGGAGATCAGGGATCGCAAAGATCTCCTGGATCAAAGGCTCTTAGAAATGAGCCGACGAATCGAAGAACTTCGTCACACTCCCTCCTCACGCGGTAATGACATCTATACTGACCCCCCTTTTTTGTAGAAAATCATGT
This sequence comes from Cocos nucifera, assembly GCA_006176705.1. Lineage (NCBI taxonomy): Eukaryota > Viridiplantae > Streptophyta > Magnoliopsida > Arecales > Arecaceae > Cocos > Cocos nucifera. Next base: position 453,382 of record QRFJ01000256.1, on the reverse strand, counting down.
AGGAACCGATTCCTTCGAACTTCAAGCTCCCGCAGTTCGAGAGCTACGATGGAACCACCGATCCGATTGACCACTTGGAAGCCTTTTGGACAACGATGTTGCTCCATGGCGTGCCAGACGCTATCCTGTGCCAGGCTTTCCCCTCTACCCTTAAAGGGGCCGCCAGGAACTGGTACTCGACGCTCAAGCCGAGTACCATCTTATCGTTTGACCAGATGAGTCAACAGTTCGCGGTCCACTTCATCAGTAGTCGGCATCCACGCCGAGATTTGAATTTCTTAATGGCCATCAGGCAGAATGAGGGGGAACCCATCCGGGCTTACGTCATCCGATTTAATACTGCTGCACTGGAGGTCCGGGACCTGGACCAGTCAGTCGCCATGGCCGCTCTCAAGGGCGGCCTTCAGAAGAACGACTTACTGTTCTCTCTGAAAAAGAAGTATCCCAGGGATTTTGCCGACATGCTAGCTCGGGCCGAAAGTTATGCCTGGGCAGAGGAGGCCTTCGAGGCTAAGGATGACGAAGCCAGCGGCAAGCGACGAATCGGCGGGCCAGGCAGGCCCACCGAAGAAAGGAAGCGGACTGAGGCTCGACTGCATTTCTGGACTCCCCTTAGTCATGGGCGAGCCCAAACTCCCCCTCGAGCTCGGAGGCAGAGAAGCCTCGACGGAACGACACACCGAGATTCCCTCCAGCGCCGAAGTTCTCTCCGATAATGATGATTTCACAACTATGCCCCTCTTAACGCCCCAAAGACTCAAGTACTGATGGAGATCCAGAAGCGACTTCCAAGATCGAAGAGAATGCGTTCCCATCCTAGCAAGCGCAATCCCAACAAGTTCTGCCTTTACCATCACGACCACGGTCATGACACTGAGGAGTGCATTCAACTCCAGGATGAGATCGAAGAGCTCGTCAGGCGAGGCAGACTTGGCCGATTTCTGCGAAGACGGTCTGAGGAGAAGGAAGATCGGCTGAGAGCGTTACCGCCAAGTGGGGAAAACCAGCAAGAAGATCGGCTGCCCCTTGGCGTCATCAACACTATCTCTGGAGGACTTCAATAGGAAGAGGCCAGCGGACTCGAGGGACCGGTGAAGAGACGGAGGACCATGGAACCCGTGACCTTTACCAAGGTGGACGGCCAGGGGATCTAATTCCTGTACAATGATGCGGTTGTAATTTCTTTGAACATTGCTGACTACGATGTATGCCACGTTTTGGTAGATAATGGAAGCTCGGCCGATGTGTTATTTTATGATGCCTTCTCAAAAATATCCCTGTCCGACGATCACTTGGGGCCTATGAATTCTCCATTGGTAGGATTCGCTGGCAATGCTGTACCAGTCGAAGGCATAATAACATTGACCGTAGCGGCAAGGCAACGCCCGAAGCTGGCCAAAGCACGAATCGACTTCCTAGTCGTAAGGACCCCATCCGCCTATAACGCGATCCTTGACCGACCTAGTTTAAATGCACTCCGGGCGGTAGTGTCAACCTATTATTTAAAGATGAAGTTTTCGATGAGTCACGGGGTCGGAGAAGTCAGAGGAGATCAGGCTCTGGCGAGGTATTGCTACTCGATCGCCCTGCATAAGGAAGATCAGCCCGACCCTTATCTTGTTGATGGACTAGACGTCCGCGATGACCTCACTGAGGAGCAGGGCGAGCCTGTAGAGGACCTCATCTCTGTGCCCTTGAATGACGGAAACTCGGAGCACGTGGTGCAGATCGGCTCTAATTTGGTGGCCGAGGTTTGGGAGCAGCTCGTCGCTTTCCTCAGAAGAAATGCGGATGTCTTCGTCTGGACCCCAGCGGATATGTCGGGGATCAACGCCGAGGTCATGGAACATTGGTTGGCCGTCGATCCGAGGCACCGGTCGATAAGAGAAAAGATGCACCATCACACCCTGGAGAGGCAGAAAGCGATCGCCGAAGAAGTAGACAAGCTCCTCAAAGCCAGACTCATCCGAAAGGTTAACTATCCGATCTAGGTCTCGAACATGGTTCTCGTCAAGAAAGCGAATAACAAGTGAAGAATGTGTGTCGACTTCAAGAAGCTGAACAAGACCTGCCCGAAGGACAGCTACCCCCTACCCAGGATCGACCAGCTGGTGGACGCAACCTCGGGCCATGAGCTCCTCACCTTCATGGATGCCTTTTCTGGTTACAACCAGATACGCATGGCATCCGAGGACGAAGAGAAGACCGCCTTTATTACTGACCGTGGTCTTTATTGCTACAGGGTCATGCCTTTTGGACTCAAGAATGCAGGGGCAATATATCAGCGTTTGGTTAATAAGGTCTTTAAGGAGCAGATCGGCCGCAACATGGAGGTGTACGTAGATGATGTGCTCGTCAAAAGTCGAGCTTCAACAGACCACCTGACCGACCTGAAAGAGACCTTCGGTGCACTTAGGAAGCACAAGATGAAGCTGAACCCGACCAAATGCGCCTTTGGTGCGACCTCCGAAAAATTTTTCGGATTCATGATGTCGAGATGCGAAATTGAGGCAAACCTTCAGAAAATTTGAGCCATTCAAAAAATGACCTTTCCAAAGACGATCAAGGAAGTTCAGCGCCTGGTCGGAAAGGTGGCATCCCTAAATCGCTTCATCTCAAGATCGGCCGAATGGTGCATGCCCTTCTTTCAGGTTCTCAAGTGATCGAAGGATTTCTGCTGGATGGCGGAGTGCCAACAGGCATTCGAGAAGCTCAAAAACTACCTCAGCATGCCCCCGCTGCTGGCAAAGCCTGAACCCGGAGAAAAATTATTCCTATATTTAGCTGTCTCCTCGGTGGCCCTGGCGGCAGTCCTGGTCAAGAAAGAAGCAAAGACGCAGCGATCGATCTACTACGTGAGTCGATTTCTGAGGGAAGGAGACCAGGTACTCTAGGTTAGAAAAATTAACTTACTGTCTTCTAATTGCTGTCAGGAGGCTCCGACCTTACTTTCAGAAGCACACCATAACGATCCTCATGGACCAACCAATAAAAGCAGTCCTCCATCGAGCAAACGCTTCCGAAAGAATCACAAAATGGGCAATCGAGCTCACAGAATTCAACATCAACTACCGGCCCAGGCCATCGATGAAGGCCCAGATACTGGTGGATTTTGTGCTAGAATGCACCATTCCAGTCGAAGCTGAGCTTGAGTCGAGCGGGACCGGCATCAGAGCAAGGCCGAACCTCGACAAAGCCGAGCTTGAATCGAGCGGGATCGACACCAGAGCGAGGCCAAACATCGACGAAGCCAAGCTGTCGCAGCCGAATCTCTCCGAAGAGAGCGCCGACCTCTTTGAAGGTTCCTAGGTTCTGCACGTGGATGTTTCGTCCAACTCCGCTAGAGCTGGTGCGGGGCTGATCTTGGTCAGCCCCGAGGGAGTCATCGTCGAGTACGCACTGCATCTCGAGTTTTTCACAATCAACAATGGGGCCGAATATGAAGCGCTAATCGTCAGATTGAAGATAGCAAGGAAATTAAAAGTAGATCGGCTTCAAGTCTACAGCGATTTTCAGTTGGTGGTTGGTCAAGTTGGTGGCGGCTACGAGGCACGGGAGGAAAGCATGGTGAGGTACCTCGAAAAAGTGAAGAATTTGATCCCGACCTTTGATAGTTTTGGCATTCAGCACATCCCGAGGGCAGAAAATGCGAGAGCCGATCTTCTCTCCAAGTTGGCCACTTCAATCCCGATCGAGCTGTCCAAAGAAGTATTTTTGGAAACTTTGAAGTGTCCGACCACAAAGGAATCTCAGGCCATCCTGCAGATGAAATTCGAGCCCCACTGGATCGATCCATTGATCGCTTACCTTAAAGAGGGGGTCCTTCCCCATGATCGAAAAGAAGCTCGGAAGCTCAGAAATCAAGCCTCCCGCTACATCTTATACGAAGGCAGATTGTATAAGAGGTCGTACTCCCTCCCATTTCTGAGATGTCTCCGACCTTCTGAGACCGACCTCGCGCTATGAGATGTGCACAAAGGACTCTGCGGAAGTCACGTAGGAGTCAGATCCCTATCGCAAAAATTACTCTGATAGGGGTACTACTAGCCGATCTTATTTCGTGATTCCGTAGAATACGTAAAGAAGTGCGACAACTGTCAGAAGAACGCCAACGTGCAGAGGCAGTCGACATTCGAACTTACTCCGCTCAGCCCACCCTGACCATTTGTGCAGTGGGAAATGGATATACTCGACCCCTTCCCAACGGCATCTGGGCAGCGAAAGTTCCTCCTAGTCGCGATCGACTATTTCACCAAGTGGGTCGAAGCCGAACCACTAACGAAGATTACTGAGGCCAAGGTGCAGGACTTCATCTGGAAGTCATTAGTCTGTCGGTTTGGTCTGCCTCGAACCCTCATAACCGACAATGGGCAATAGTTCGCTGGGGCAAGATTCGCCGAATTCTACGAATGACTAAACATCTTCCATCGCTTCACATCAATGGCTCACCCACAGGCCAATAGGGAAGCTGAGGTAACCAACCAGACCTTGCTGCAAAAAATCAAAGCGAGGTTCGATAGGACAAAAGGGGCCTGGGTGGACGAACTCTACCATGTTCTCTAGGCATACCGAACTACTCAGAGGGTGCCAACCGGAGAAACACCCTTCGTCTTGGTCTTTTGTACTGAGGCAGTTATTCCGGTCGAGCTCAAGCTCCCATCTGCATGAGTCGTGGGCTTCAACGAGCGGCACAACCCCCAGAACCTCAGAGTCAACCTCAACCTTCTGAAAAAAAAAGGGAGAAAGCCCGCATCTGGATGGCAGCCTACAAACGGAAAGTGGCTCGGTATTACAACTTTAGGGTTAAAAATAAGACGTTCAGAGTGAGGAACTTAGTGCTCCGGTGAGCCACTGTCGCTCAGCCTCAGAGTTAAGGGAAGCTCGCCCCAAATTGGGAAGGTTCGTATGAGGTGATGGAGGTCATCCGACCCAAAACTTATCGCCTAAAGGAGCTCGGAAGGATAGTGCTTCCCCGACCTTGAAACTCAGAAAATCTAAGGATGTATTATCAGTAGACTTCTTTTAAAAAAAAAAAAATTTCTTCGCTCAGCATTATTGATCTCTGGTACAAGGATTACGTGATGGCAGAAAAAAAAATGAGCGAAAGTAGCCCATTAGGAACGGAAGAAAAATCTCGTCCTAACGCGAGCAGGTCAAAGACCTCTAAATCTCGACTACAGGAGATAAGATCTCCTCCGGGGCAACCTCAGCTGCAGGAGATAAGATCTTCCCTGGGACAACCTCAGCTGCAGGAAATGAGATCTTCCCCGAGTCAATCTCGACTGTGGAAAATAAGACCTTCCCAAAGTTGAAGGCCTCGTTCACCTTAGACGAGACGGGGGGAGAGGCTCGAACGACGGTCTGTATGTGGCCCCACTGTCCGTTAGGAATAGGAGGACCTCGTCCTAATGCGAGCAAAGTCGAAGACCTCGTTCACCCTAGACGAGATGGAGGGAGAGGCTCGGACGACGGTCCGCATGTGCCCCCACTGTCCGTTAGGAACAGAAGGAGGACCTCGTCCTAACGCGAGCAAAGTCGAAGGCCTCGTTCACCTTAGACGAGATGGGGGGAGAGGCTCGGACGACGGTCCGCATGTGCCCCCACAGCCCGTTAGGAACAGGAGGAGTACCTCATCCTAATGCGAGCAAAGTCGAAGACCTCGTTCACCTTAGACAAGATGAGGGTAGAGGCTCGGACGACGGTCCGCTTGTGCCCCCACAGCCCATTAGGAACGGGAGGAGAACCTCATCGTAACGTAAGCAAAGTCGAAGGCCTCGTTCACCTTTAGACGAGATGGAGGGAGAGGCTCGGACGATGGTCCGCATGTGCCCCCACAGCCCGTTAGGAACAGGAAGGAGGACCTCGTCCTAACGCGAGCAAAGTCGAAGGCCTCGTTCACCTTAGACGAGATGGGGGAGAGGCTCGGACGACGGTCCGCATGTGCCCCCACAGCCCGTTAGGAACAAGGAGGACCTCGTCCTAATGCGAGCAAAGTCGAAGGCCTCGTTCACCTTAGATGAGATGGGAGGAGAGGCTCGGACGATGGTCCGCATGTGCCCCCACAGCCCGTTAGAAAAAGGAGGAGGACCTCATCCTAATGCAAGCAAAGTTGAAGGCCTCATTCACCTTAGATGAGATGGGGGGAGAGGCTCGGACGACGGTCCGCATGTGCCCCCACAGTCCGTTAGGAACAGGAGGAGGACCTCCTCCTAACGCGAGCAAAGTCGAAGACCTCGTTCACCTTAGACGAGATGGGAGGAGAGGCTCAGGCGACGGTCCGCTTGTGCCCCTACAGCTCATTAGGAATAAGAGGAGGATCTCATCCTAACGTGAGTAAAGTCTAAATTCGAGCTCCAAAGTCTGCAGGAGATGGGATCTCCATCAGCCTCGGCCAGAGCGCCCGAGCCAACCTCGATCAGGTCGCTCGAGCCAACCTCGGCCAGAGCGCCCGAGACGACCTCGGATAGAGATAAAATCTCTTTCGAGCGACCGCGTCAACCCAGCTACAGATCAGAGCTCCTCCGAACTCCGACCTGAACCAGCACAGGGCCCAAAAGAGGACTTTGGCAGTCGCATTTTCGGCACTCCCTTCCTTCGAGCATCGAACTTGGGAGTGGGGGGACTACTATTGGAGATAAATCCCACTCCTTTCGAAGTCCAGTTTGATGCTCTGCCTAATACAATCAGTAGTCGCGGTCGAACTTCTTGGACTCCCAGCGGCCAGGCTTTCGCGGAACTCCTCAGCGGTCGAGCTTCAGTCAGACCCCCGCGAGGGCCGAACTCTCTCCACGCCCTTCTAATCAGACGCCTGCAAGAGCCGAACTCCCTCCGAGCTTTCCCTTTGGTCGGACTTCTTCAGGAGCTGGACTCCTCCCAGACATCCCTTTCAGTCGGCCGAGCTCCTTCGAACTCCTTCAGCCGACCGAATTGCTTAGCGGCCGAGCTCCTTGAACTCTAAGCGGCCGGACTTTAACGAAATTTTTCAGCGCCCAAACTCCTCAAGCGGCCGTCTCTTCAGTCGACCAAGCTCCTTCAGACTTCCAACGGTCAAGCTCGTCAGCAGTCGTCCCCTGGCTGGACTTCTCACCGATCGAGCTCCTACCGGACTCCCCAGCGATCGGGCCTTAGCCGCGCACCTCCAGCCAAACGCCTATGGAAGCAGAACTCCTTCTGAGCTTCCTCTTCAGGAGTCCGAACTCCTCCAAAATGGGCACACGTCGAAGCCCTTCTACCTTTCATTCGATCCAGGGTGGCTCAGTATCAAGACAGCTGCAGCCATCACCATTAGTCCGTCGCAAATGACAGCGACCCACTATCAGGCGGCGATGGCTGTCACCATCAATCCGCTGCAGACGGCATCTTCCCGTGAGACTAACTCCGCCGGACTTCGAGCGGCCCGCCAGCATGCGGCTACAGCTGTCACCATCAACCCGCTGCAGATGGCACCTTTCTGTGAGACTGACTCCGTCGGACCTCGAGCGGCCCGCCAGCATACGGCTATAGCTGTCACCATCAAGCTCCGCTATAAAAAGGACCCTCTAGATACGCTAACTCTAATCTCTCTGATCTCTAAGATCTCCTCTTCATCTCTAAGCTCTGCGGAAATCATTCCCGAGCACTTCATTCTTGTTGGCCAGAGCTGATTTGATCGTCGGAGGGTCCTGTCGGAGCCACCCCCTACCGGCTCCGGATGGGACTTTATTTTGCAGGTCCCGACGGCGACCTCGTCCACCACCGCTCCAACCGATTTCGGCGATGATCAGATTCTGCGTCAACAGTAGTCATGTAGTTCGACCTGAGCTCGCGCTCGGATTCAAGCTTGATGCTGGTTTGGTATATGGGGAAAGTTTACTTGGTGATGTGGTTGGACCACGCTGGACCTATTGATGTTGGGCTCGGTGGAAGGCTGGATTCATCTAATTGCCTGTAAATATGGGTTTGTCAAGCCCATCAAAATCTTGAATACCTCCAATGCCTCAAATGCTTTTAATCAATCAGGGTTCTAACATCTTCCAATCTTCTAATATCTGTCTCCGTGGCTCTCTGTCTCCACTAGTCCTCCATCCTTGGTAGCCAATCGTCAGTTTGCCTTTGTTACATTCACCCTCTTCCCCCATCCAAACCCACATGTACGACCTGTTGTTCTCCAACACCAGGAGTTGCGTTACACCGTCCTCCAGCATCCGACCTATGAGATCCACCTCGTAGACCCCGATCCTATATGGGTAGAGTGGCCTCTAATGCTACTCTGTCCTTAGCCCGAGCTTCTGGTTTTCATGCACAGCGTAAAGATAAACACCGGCATCACTGCCCTTGGCCGCACTAGAGTCCCCACCACCGTTTGCTCCCAGGGCCACCAAGCCAGATACCAATTGTATATATTCGTCTTGCTCTGGTCTAGATCGCCACCATTAGGCCATCTGGTCTCCGTGATGGGCTCTACCGAGTCGTATTTTCGCCATCGTTGCCACTAGAGTCTAGCATCTGGTCTGGTACACTGGTGCAAGTGAGATAATTAGTTCTGGGATCGAAGTAGTTGGCGGTGGGATTGCCTCGGAAGAGGGCGTAATCAAGGGAAATGGAGAAGGGACTGGATGTGTTGATGTTCGATGAGGTTGGAGCGTCGCAGTGCCCTGGTAGGTCTGCTACGTTGAAAATTGAATCGTGTTCGGGCTAGCTTAGTAGTTTGTGATCCAAATGGGATTATTCCGGCAAGCTCAATCAGGTTCAGGTCAGGCCCAGGCTTGGTTAATCGATACAATAATTACTTGATCAGTGCATCGTACTATATACCAACAATGTTACCAAATAATATTAACCGATCCCCTACACTGACTGCTTGAAGTCTAAAAATAAAAATGATCATCAACTTCAGTTGCTTACCGCATTATTACAATGTCGGAGAGATAATAATGAGCGCGGATTATGATGTTTAGAAACCGCAAGTACAAGACCTCATAGAATCCTCAGAAAAACTAAAAAACTAACTGATGCAAACATAAAACTGGCTATCCATAAGTTCTTAATTGCATCATGTAGAACTACCAGTGAAAACATTGTCTGCCGGTCATCTTGGTTTAGTGGCAGGGTTGAGAATGAAAGAGAACGGAGGCAGGAGAAGGAAGTACATCTGAAGTATACACCATTTTAATCAACAAAAATGTAAGATCTGATAACAGTGCAATAAGACCTATAGACATGAATCAATAAACAAAATTTTGTGCAATCAGGTGTACACTAAATTACATGATCACTCCCATATGCATTGATGCGAATGTATAGGAAAATTAGAGCCACTCATACTTCCACTCACATTAATAATGGTTTTGTTCATAAATTCAGATGGTAGACCAATCCTATATACTTAAAAGAAACTTCCAATGAGTCCATTAACACTAGGAGAGACGCTTTAAGTGACTCCATTAACGCACTTGCAGACTTGTTAGAAATAGCTAGAAATTTGAAATTCCTAAAGGACGTGTGAAACAAGATTAATATATTGCACAAATATTTCATATTTTCTATCAGCGAGTATAGACCTACGTATCTGAACAAATGTGAGAAAACTCAATAAACGCTTGCGAAGTGCTTGTGGAAAAAACAAATAATCGGTTGACTGATTAGCCGTCAGAGATATTTTTGATAGATGACCGGTAATATGGCAACTCAGAACACGACCAGTTTCTTTTCCGAAATTGATAAAGACACCAACTTAGCAAACTTTTTATCATGGAAAGTTATCACCTGCGCACTAGCTAGTAGAGAATATAATTTTGGTGATCAAATAATACCACATAGCCTTTTCTATTACACATAAACAGTTTTCTTGCATTGCCACTGGAGCAAATTGGTGTAATTCATGGATTTATTGCCAACCATGGTAGGTTGGTTAATTAAAAGGTCGGCGAGCCAACATTTAGAGACCTGATGAGTTTTTCATGCATACATTACACGCACCTTGGAATTGTTTCCTTTGTCATTAATGTAACTCCAATATTAATGCAGAACAAATCTACTAGATATGGGTTACAAATCTTCTTTAGTGTAGGGGATGCATGAAGCGTTAATTTGTCATGTTTGGAACATCATCACATTTTTTATTGTTATATTAGAATTTTCGTGAGCTTTTCTTGCATTGGCTATAGAAAAGCTAGATTTAAATAGAGTTTGTGGAGTTATAATATATATACATATTATTGGAGATAAATTCCGCTCTCGTCGAAGTCCAATTTGATGCTTAGCCTAATGCAATTGGTAATCACAGAAGAGCTTCAATCGAAAATTCTTTTTCCAACGATCGAATCCCAACCGATCTCCTCCAGTGATCGAACTCATTCAGTAGTCGAACTCCTCTAACGGTCGAATCCCTAGTCGAACTCCTTTAACGGCCGAACTCCAGTCGAACTCCTCCCAGACTTCTTCATCAGTCGGGCCCCTTCAGCGGCCGAACTCCTTTTGAATTTCTCCTTCAGTCAAGTACCTCCACGATTCGAACTCCTTCCGAACTTCTCCTTCAGTCGGATCCCTCAGGAGCCAAACTTCTTACAGATTTCTTCTTCAGTCGGATTTTTACAGGAGCCAAACTCCTTCAGAACTTCTCCTTCAGTAAGATTCCTATAGGAGCCGAACTCCTCCCAGATTTCTTCTTCAGTCGAATTTCTCTAGGAGCCAAACTCCTTCCGAATTTCTCCTTCTTTCGGATGCCTCTAGGAGCCGAACTTCTTCAAGATTTCTCCTTCAATCAAGTGCCTCTAGGAGCCGAACTTCTTCCGGACTTCTCCTTCAGTCGGATCTCTCCAGAAGCCGAACTCCTTACGAATTTTTCCTTCAGTCGAATTTCTATAGGAGTCGAATTCCTTCCGGACTTCTTCTTCAGTCAAATTTCTACAGGAGCCGAACTCCTTTCGGATTCCTCTAGAAGCCGAACTCCTTTCAGATTTCTCCTTCAATTCAGTTCCTTCAGGAGCCAAACTCCTTCCGAACTTCTTCTTCAGTCTAATTCCTCTAGGAGCTGAACTCCTTTCGAATTTTTTCTTCAGTCAAATTTTCTTTAGGAGTTTGAATTCTTCTGAAATTGATGTATGTCAAAGCTTTTCACCAACCAACGGCTGCTTTTTCCGAACTTTAATTATTAAATCTCAATGAACGGCCACATCATGGCAACGAACACCTCTCTCCGTAACAAACTCGACGTGGCCCCGAGCGGCCCACTATCGGATGGTTATGGTCGTCACTATCAATCTGCTACAGGCTCCATCTATAAAAGGGATCCTCTAGATACGTTTTCTCTAAGCTCTCTTCTCCTTTCCAAAACTCTATTGAATTCTTGCCTGAGTACTCCATTTTTGTTGACCAGAAGAGCTGACTTGATCGTCGGAGAATCCTGTCGGAGCCACCACCATCGACTTTGGACGAAACTTTATTTTGCAAGTTATCGATGGCAACCTCTTCCTCCTCCACTCTAGCTTGATCCGACGTCAACCAGATTCTGCACAAATAGAATTGGTGCTGGAGGAAGGAACCTCTATTCCTGAGGTACCCTTATTCTTAAAAAAATGCTTAATCGATTCTGTGGATCTTCTTCTTCAAGATCCATCTTCATCCTTCTCTCAATCCCGAGAAATGCCTCCAAAGAGGGGGACTACCCAAAGATTTACCACTTCTACCATCAGATCTGGGCTAGATCCGTCGTCCCTACTCCATCGCCGATACTTCAACCTCCTCCTCTACCGATGGCCATGGTAGATCCGGAGCAATTCAACCTAATGATGCAGCAGGTTCAGGATTTCATCGAGATGGTGCAGGCCATGCGGCAGCCTTCGACAGTGATTTCGTCTGAAATTTCTGCCATCAGGATGTCAGAAATTGACCCCAAGGAGGAGCACTTGGGCTAGCATACCCGTCGCCCCTAGGAAGGAGAAACAGAGAGCAGAGGATTCTTGCTCGAATCATAATTCTTCTCTAGAAGGGACCTTCTCCATCCACTATCGGAAGCCTTCCAAGATCTGTGATCGAGATGACATCTTCGATCAAAAATTATGGAAAATGGATCGGTGGATTGAGGAACTCCGCCACGTCGCTCTGGTTCACCATGATGATGTCTGCACCAATCCTCCTTTCTCTTTTCGAATTATGCAAGAGCTCATTTCGTCGAGCTTCAAGCTCCCCCAATTTGAAAGCTACGATGGAACCTCTAATCCGATTGATCACCTGAAAGCCTTCCGGATCATGATGCTGCTCCATGGCGCACCAGACGCCATATTATGCCGAGCTTTCTTATCCACCTTAAAGGAAGCAGCAAGAAATTGATACTCAGCATTAAAGTTGGATACGATCTTCTCCTTTGACCAGATGAGCCATCAGTTTGTGGCTCATTTTGTTAGCAGCCGACATTCCCATCGAGGTTCGAATTCTCTGATGAACATCAAGCAGAAAGTGAGAGAATCCATCTGGACTTATGTCATCCGATTTAATGCTGCTGCATTAGAGGTCCGGAACCTAGATCAGTCAGTTGCGATGGCCGTACTCAAGGACGGCCTTCAGAAGAATGATTTGCTATTCTTCCTAAAGAAGAAGTATCCCAGAAATTTTGTCAATCTGCTAGCTCGGGCTGAGGGATATGCCCAAGCGAAAGAAGCCTTCAAATTGAAGGATGAGGAAGCCGCAGGAGAGTGGCGTAGATCCATCGTCGATGGAGGGCCGAATGAAGTTCGGCCACACTCACAGACCCCCCAGAGCGCAAGTGAGCCCGAACTCTCCCTCAAGCTCATCATCAAAGAAGCCTCGGTAGAAGGGCGTGAAGAAGTTCTCCTCCCGGAAGGTTCCATAACTATGTCCCCCTTAATGCTCCTAAAGCTCAAGTTCTGATAGAAATCAAGAATCAGCTATCGAGACCAGAAGAATTATGATCTCTTCCAAATAAGCGCAATCGAAGCAAGTACTGTCTCTACCATCATGACCATGGCCACGATACTGAAGAATGCATTCAGCTCCAAGATGAAATCGAGGAGCTCATCAGGAGAGACTGGTTGGGTCGATTTCTCAGATGCCGGCCTGAAGTAAGAGTAGATCGGTCAAGGGCGCCGCCACAGCCAGAACCACCAATGAGAAAGGAACAATAAGAAAATCAGCCATCTCTCGGTATCATCAATACTATCTCTGAGGGACTTAGTGCTTCGACGAGCTGCCATCTCTCAACCTTAGAGCCAGGAGAAGCTTATCCCAAATTAGGAAGGCCCATACAAAGTAAAGGAGGTCATCCTATCCGAAACTTATCATCTGAAGGAGCTAGGAGAAACAACGCTCCCACAATCTTGAAACTCAGAGAATCTGAGGATGTACTACTAATAATTTTTCTTCAATAAAACTCCTCCATTTCAATATTATTATTTCTTGGTGCAAAAGCTATGTGATGACAAGGAAGAAGCAATCAATAGTGGCCATGTTAGGAATAGGAGGAGAACCTCATCCTAACATGAGCAAGTTGAAGTCCTTCATCTTTGACTGGAGATAAGATCTCCTCCGAGCTTCTACGTCAACAAAAAATAAGATCTCCTTCAACCTTGGCTGGAGATAAGATCTCCCCCGAGCTTCTACGTCAATAAAAGATAAGATCTTCTTCAACCTCGGCTGGAGATAAGATCTCCTTCGAGCTTCTATGTCTACGTCAACAGAAGATAAGGGGAGAGCCCTGACAACGGCCCTTATGTGCCCCTATAGCCCGTTAGGAATAGGAGAAGAACCTCGTCCTTACATGCGCTAAGTCGAAGACCTCGTTCATTTTAGATAAGATGGGGGGAGAGGCCCTAACAATGGCCCTTATGTACCCCTATAGCTCATTAGAAATAGGAGGAGAACCTCATCCTAATGCGAGCAAAGTCGAAGATCTCGTTCATTTTAAATGAGATGAGGGGAGAGGCCCTGACAACGGCCCTTATGCACCCCTACAGTCCATTAAGAATAAAAGGAGAACCTTGTCCTAACATGAGCAAAGTCGAAGACTTCATTTATTTTAGACGAGATGGAAGGAGAGACCCTGACAACGGCTCTTATGTACCCCTATAGTCCGTTAGGAATAGGAGGAGAACCTCATCCTAACGTGAGCAAAATCGAAGGCCTTATTCATTTTAGATGAGGTGAGAAGAGGAGATAAGATCTTCCCCCAAGCTTCAACCTCAATGGTGTAGAGCCAGAAAAAAACTTCGGCAGCCACCTTTTTTATACTCCTTTCCTTCAAATTTCAAATTTAGAAGTGGGGAAACTATTGTTGGGGATAAATTTCGCTCCCGCCGAAGTTCAGTCTGATGCTTAGCCTAATGCAACCGATAATCACGAAAGAGCTTCAATCAAAAATTCTTTCTCCTGCGGTCGAATCCCGACTGATCTCCTCCAGTGGTCGAACTCATTCAGTAGCCAAACTTCTCTAACGGCCGAACCCCAGCCGAACTCTTTTCAATCTTTAGTTGAACTTCTCCCAGACTTCTTCATCAGTCGGGCCCCTCTAGTGGCCGAACTCCTTCGAAATTTCTTCTTCAGTTAAGTTTCTCCAGAAGCCGAACTCCTTTCGAACTTCTTCTTCAGTCGGATCACTCCAAGAGCCAAACTCCTTATGGATTTCTCCTTCAGTTGAATTTCTATAGGAGCCGAACTTCTTCCGGACCTCTCCTTCCGTCAGATTCCTATAGGAGCCGAACTCCTCCCAGATTTCTCCTTCAATCGGATTCCTCCAGGAGCCATACTCCTTTTGGACCTCTCCTTCTGTCGGATGCCTCCAGAAGCCAAACTTTTTCATGATTTCTTCTTCAGTCAAGTGCCTCTAGAAGCCGAACTCCTTTCAAACTTCTACTTCAGTCGAATCCCTCTAGGAGCCGAACTCCTTACGGATTTCTTTTTCAGCCGAATTTCTACAGGAACCGAACTTCTTTCGAATTTTTTCTTCAGTCAGATTTCTACAGGAGCCGAACTTCTTTTGGATTTCTCTTTCATTCGGATTCCTCTAGGAGCCGAACTCCTTCCGAATTTCTTCTTCAGTCTAGTTCCTTTAGAAGCCGAACTTCTTTCGGACTTCTCCTTCAGTCTAATTTCTCCACGAGCCAAACTCCTTCCAAATTTTTTCTTCAATCAAGTTCCCTTTAGGAGTCCGAACTCCTCTGAAATTAATGTATGTCAAAGCTCTTCACCAACCAATGCCTGCTTCCTTCAAACTTTAACTATTAAATCTCAACGAACGGCCACATCATGGCAATGGACACCTCTCTCCGTAACAAACTTCACGTGATCCCGAACGGCCCATTATCGGATAGTTACGGCCGTCACTATCAATCTGCTATAGACTCCATCTATAAAAGAGATCCTCCATATACGTTTTCTCTAAGCTCTTTTCTCTTTCTCAAAACTATGTTGAATTCTTGTCTGAGCACTCTATTTTTATTGGTCAGAAAAGCTGACTTGATTATCGGAGGATCCTGCCGGAGCTACCACTATCGACTCCCGACGAAACTTTATTTTGCATGTCATCGATGGTGATCTCTTTCTCCTCCACTCTAGCTCGATCCGACGTCAACCAAATTCTATATCAATATATATATATATATATATATATATATATATATATATATATATATATATATATATATATATATATATATATATATATATATATATTACGGTTCTGTATCTTTCATCGACTCATAAATGCATCTCAGTGCAGAAGAGTTTCACCAATCCCTTGGCTAGCATTCCCATGCTCTTCATATCAACTACTTTATCTCCTCTGCTCTCCTTCTCATTTTTATCCCTTTGTCTTTTTTCCTCGTTACCAGCATGTCGAAATTATGTAGCTGATCCCCTCGGAAAGCCAGCCAGTTCCAGCTGAAACCGCCTCGAACTCTTATGGAAGAAAATTCGAATACTCTTAACAAAGTAGAGATCAAATGCAATTAAAATAATAATAATAATAATAATAATAATAATGTCAAATCTATAATCTAGAAAAACAAGTAAAACGACAAGGCAAACTTATTTTATTTTATTTTATTTTGTTTTGTTTTTTATTTTTATTTTTTTTATTTCAAACATCCGGCTGCCATCTACTGATGAGGTAGATCAATTTCAGCCATTTATTAGTTTTTTTTTTTTTTTTTGGTTAAAGATGGAGGGGCCTCGAGAAGGAGAAAACAGCAGCTGAGAAGAGAAACTAAAATATAGGGAACCTGATCCCGGCCATGTCAACGGACACCATCATTCGGGTCATAAGGGGGCAGCGAGGAAACATGGGAGAAAACAGCAGCCACAAGCGATGGGGCAGGGCCATCCACAAGTTGATCTGCCTCCTGGAGGGTGTGCAGAGTAGAGAAGTGGTCCAAGGTAGAAGCACAAAGAAGCATACCAGCTAGTAACCATTGCAAGATTACCTGCTAATTCATGTAAAATTTGAAATAATATTGAACAATTATATATAGAAAAAATAGGATACAATAATTTATGTGGTTTGATCTTTGGCCTACATCTTTGGATAAAAATTGAAAGAGATTTCACTATATAAAAAAAGATGAAGTATAAAGGATATACGGTAACTCAAATAATAAAAGATGGTCATCAAATAACAAAAGACATGATTACAAAGATAAGAATCTGATGTCAATATACTTAATCCTTTCATAATACATCTAATTTTTAATTAGATATATGATATTCTGACTATCATAATAAATAGTAATCATATCCTATCGCAAGTCAAGATTACCAACTAAATCTTGCAACCAAATGGCCTCTTTCACTACCTCTGTCGATATCATATAGTTTACTTCTATAATAGACAAAATAATAGTAGACTGTAAAATCACTTTTCAATTGATGGCACAACTTAAGAGAGTAAAAGCATAGCATGTTAGAGATTTCCTCTTATCCAAATCATCTATATAATCAGAGTCCATATAACTAATGATACTGCTATAAGTATCCGAATCTCGATCATATACCAAAGTAACATCCATAGTGCCTCTCACTACTACAGAACAGGGCTACGACAGTAGTTTGCACGGCAGCGATTACGAACCATTGTCGTAGTCCAAAAAATCGCTGCCATAAGCTATGGCAGTGATTTTCTAACTGTTGCTACTGCAGCCATCGTCGTAGCGACAGCGGTTGTTGCACGATTGTTTGAACCGTTGCTATAGATAGTGATGCGGGACAGCCTAAAAAAAAGAAAAGAAAATACAAAGCTTTCTTCCATTTGTCAACAATAAATCATGTTCGACCGTGGCATATTATTTTCAGAATAGACAGTATAGTTGCCTATACTCTGCTCAAGAGGTGTGACTGATTGACATGAAACCAAAGTACGATCAATCTAAATGATGCTGATGAATGCCATTTTAGATATTAGTAAATAATTAGTAATAATAAAATAAATAGATAGATAGTAGAAATTAAACATGCTCATGAATAATTGTAAAAAAATTATAAATAGAATGAAGGATAGCAAGAAAGTAAGCCCGCAAGAAAATCTAAAAAAAAATAAGAAGAATCCGGATCATGGTAGTTAGGAAACTACCCTAATTAGGGCTCTTAATCTTTTAACCAAGCATATCTATCGATAAAGAACTGGATCTTTACCAACATCGGATCTAAAAAAAAAGAGTAAAAATCAAAGACAGTTGAGAAGGAACGAAGGTCCTTGTCAACGTTTGATCTGTTGAATAATTGATCACTCTTTCTCTCTCTGCATGATAGATGAAAATCTTGGAGGAGACAGATCTTCTTTTGGTAGAATAGGCTTATGTAGGTAGATGGTGAAGACGAATCGGGATCGTAGGAACACTGAATCTCAAGAAAATGAATGTTAATGAGATAGAAAAAGGTAGACCTTACACCCTCCCCTCGTGGGATGATTTTGGATCTCACACCCTCTCCCTCTCAGAGTGCCCAATACAAGTGTTTGTGAGAATTATAAATTGATTCATTCATTCATTGTCTCATTCATGAAAGATACATGAATTTATATAGAATCCTAAGGGTCCTATTTCTTTAGGAATCCTATTTCCTTTACAAAAAAAAAATCAACCCTCCCAACAAAAAAGTAAAACATTATGTATGATTTTCAAATATAATAATATATCATATCTATCTTTTATGGAACCATAGGGAAAAAATCAGCCTTTTAACAAAATAAATAAGAAATCAAGAACTCTTAAGGAATCCTAGGAAAGAAAAGAAACTCCATGTGGGCGCTTGATGCCTGGCACAACTTGGCATGAGGATCCTTGGGCATGGCACATGTTGGCGTGTGTATTTTCTTCCTGAGCGTGTGAAAGGTGGTGGCTCCAAAGATGACATGGACCAAGCTTGCTTCTTTATGATGGTCTCTTTCCAAATAAGGCTCAATCCAAAATAAACCCAAGTATAGTCCTATGGACCTAAGACTAAATACATCAAAAGAACTAATTGATTAAATCAAAAGGATTAGAATAAAATAACTGAAGTAGAGTCATTCTGATATGGCTTCTTCAGTCCAAATTGAATCTAAATTATGTTGTCGACTTCTAATAGCTCTGGTGTCCGCACCAATTCTCTCGGGATAGGGGAGAACTCGACCCTATCGAGTGGGGATCGATTTTGCTCTGATGACGCTCAAGCAAATCGAGATCAATACGCTGTAGCTCTTTTCGAGTGATCCAGATATCCTCGGACTCTGATCGACCTCGCCATCTAACTAAGTACCACTGATAGCCTCGACTCTGAGTGGAGATGATCTGCTCATCTAAAATTCTCTCAATCTGATCATGCTTTGACATTTTGGCCGATGGATATTCAGAAATAGGCTCTCTCTCAAAGGTTGTTTCAGGCTCAAATGGCTCACTAAGTATCCAAGTTGACTCTTTATAGGCGATGAGATCTGTAATGTTAAAAGTAGAGCTAATCCCAAAATTAGAAGGTAAGTCTACAACATACGCATTTGGTCCGATCTTCTTTAAAATCTTAAATGGACCTTCTCCTCGAGCATGTAACTTCTTGATGGTTCCTGATGAAAATCATTCAGGCCTCATTCGAATCATCACATAGTCTTCTTCCATAAACTCTTGGGCACGTCGATGAGAATCTGTATTCTGTTTATAAACTTTATTACTAATACTAATTTTTTTACTGATCTCTTTATGTAAACTCTTGACATGCTGTGCAAATGACTCTGCAGATTCAAAAATTCTAGCATGCATGGGCAGTGGGATAAGATATATTGATTTTCTAAGTTGATATCAATGAACTACTTTCTTGGGATGATCTATCTTAGGGTCCTCACGAACTTCTCTCGTAGCAATCATCCAAACTGGTGATCCTTTACTCATGGCCATCTCTAATTCTTTAGCACCTATCAGATGGAGGCTTTTCTTTTTGATGTTTTCTTTTGGTCCACCATCTATCTTTCTATTGGTAGCCTTAGATGGGGAAGGATTGCTCATGATCTTCTTACCCTTGTGAGTGAAACTACAGGAGTTGGTTCGGCCATAAATCATAACATCATTGTCAAATAGCCAAGGCCGATCTAATATGATACTTCGGACTTCCATGGGTAAGACAATGCACCAAACATGATCCTGATAGGAATGAAGCTGGATGGAAACACGGTATCTAAATTTGATGAAAATAGAGGAGAAATCTATCCAAGATACATGGTATGGACTGGGATGATCTACAGGAGCTAATCCTAATCGCTTAACCATGTCGGTGGAGATGGTGTTGATACAGCTACCGCTATCAATGATCATCTTACAAATTTTATCACTAAATATTATGAAGGTATGAAAAATAGAAGTCCTACGCCAGTCTTCACTCTTCTTAGTCTGTGCTAGAACATACCTAACGACTCCAAGCCTAAGGTCTGACTTTGGTGCAACAAAACTTAGAATTTTCTCAATACTCTCAAACTGCTCGGCTAAGTCTGGATTAACTTCATAAACTTCCTCCTCAATATTTTTTAGAGTTTCCTCTTCTAATTCTTCCATAAATAATGATCGGTTGGGACATTGTGCAGCAAAATGACTGTAACCATGGCACTTAAAGCAGTGGGATCGAGAACTACTTTTCTTAGATAACTCTCCTGCAACTCTTTTTCCTTTATCTTGTTTTCTCATAATAGGATTTGTAGGTGGAGGTCCATTACTAGGAGTCTGGGTAGTATTGGGTCTCGATCCAGAAGGGGTTACTCGGTAAGGTTCAAGACGATGGATGATCGAATACCTAGAAAATCTTTCAAAGTCTAGGATAAGTTGATAAGCTTGTTCTAACATGGTTACCTCTCGTAAAAGAAGCTCACGCTGGATATCTTCTCATAATCCAGCTCTAAATCTAGATAAGATAACAACCCTATCTTCAGTTACTCAACATCTCATGAGGTACTCATCAAATCTCGTGATGTACTCTATGACTGATCTATTTTCTTGAGTAAGTCTCTGTCATTGATCTAAAAGTTTTTGTTGGTAGGAGGTGGGGAGGTATTTTTCTCTAAGTTTTTCCTTCATTTCATCCTAGGTTTTTATCAGATCTTGTCTTCTCTGGTTGAGAAGACGTTCAACACTTTTTCAATAAAGTCGGGCTTGCCTAACCAACTTCATCCTAGCAAACCTAACTCTTCTTGCTTCAGACATTTCATACCATCCAAAATAGTGGTCCATGTTCGATTTTCAATCTAGGTACTCTCTCAGATCTAGACAACCATTAAAACTTGGGGCTTCGATCTTTACATTCCTAAGAACATGCTCATCCTGATCGAACTGGTTATGATGGGGGCGTGCTGCTATAGGTCGATCTAAGTCGAGGTTCCTTCTTCTCTGTCCTATAGGTAGTTGGGGAGACTCAAGTTCAGATTATCTTTGCCTACCTTTTTCTAGTACTGTTATTCTTTCACTCATGATTTTCATAAAATCTTTCATATCATCAAACTTCTTAGTCAGGGCATTAATGATGGCTACTGCATTGGGATCGATGTTGGTACTAGGTGAGAAAGTAGGATGTGGGTACTGGATACTTGATCTAGTGGTCATGCAAGTCTAGGATGCAGAATAAGATACAATAAAAAAAAATACTAAAAAGTAAATTACGAAATTTAAATTATGAAAATTTAACTTGCAGAAATTTTAAATTGCAGAATTTAAACTAAAGCCCTAACCAATCCGGCTCTGGTACCAAATTGATGCGGGATAGCCTAAAAAAAAAGAAAAAAAAATACAAAGCTTTCTTCTATTCGTCAACAATAAATCATGTCCGATCGTGGCACATTATTCACAGGACGGACAGTATGGTTGCATATACTCTGCTCAGGAGGCGTGACTGATTGACATGGAACCAAAGCATGATCAATCTAAATAATGCTGATGAATATCATTTTAGAGATCAGTAAATAACTAGCAATAATAAAATAAATAGATAGATAGCAAAAATTAAACATGCTTATGAATAATTATAAAAAAAAATATATAAATAAAATGAAGGATAGCAAGAAATTAAGCCTGTAAGAAAATCTAAAAAAAAGATAAGAAGAATCTGAATCGTGGTAGTTAAGAAACTACCCTGATTAGGACTCTTAATCTTTTAACCAAGCAGATCTATCGATAAAGAACTGAGTCTTTACCAACATCGGATCTAAAAAAAAGAGTAAAAATCAAAGATCAGTTGAGAAGGAACGAAGGTTCTTGTCAACGTTTGATCTATAGAATAATAGATCACTCTTTCTCTCTCTACATGATAGATGAAAATCTTAGAGGAGACAGATCTTCTTTTTGGTAGAATAGGCTTATGTAGGTAGATGGTGAAAACGAATTGGGGTCGTAGGAGCATTGAATCTCAAGAAAATGAATGTTAAGAAGATAGAAAAAGATGGGCCTCACACCCTTTCCTCATAGGGCGATTTTGGATCTCACACCCTCTCCCTCTCGGAGCAACCAACATAAGTATTTGTGAAAATTATAAATTGATTCATTCATTCATCTTCTCATTCATGAAAGATATATGGATTTATATAGAATCCTAGGGGTCCTATTTCTTTAGGAATCCTATTTCCTTTACAAGAAAAAAATTAATCCTTCCAACAAAAAAGTAAAACATTATGTATGATTTTCAAATATAATAATATATCATATCTATCTTTTATAAAATCATAGGAAAGAAATCGGTCTTTCAACAAAATAAGTAAGAAATCAAGAACTCTTAAGAAATTCTAGGAAAGAAAAGGAACTCCATATGGGCGCTTGATGCTTGGCATGAGGATCCTTGGGCATGGTACATGCTAGCGTGTGTATTTTCTTCCTGGGCATGTAGAAGGTGGTGGCTCCAAAGATGACGTGGACTAAGCTTGCTTCTTTATAATGGTCTCTTTTCAAATAAGACTCAATCCAAAATAAATCCAAGTATGGTCCTATGGACCCAAAACTAAATGCATCAAAAGAATTAATTGATTAAATCAAAAGGACTAGAACAAAATAACTGAAGTAGAGTCATTCTGATATGACTTTTTCAATCCAAATTAAATCTAAATTATGTTGCTGACTTCTGATGGCTCTGGTGTCCACACTAGATAGCCTATTGCAGTGGTTTATAAACCGCTGCAATAGATCGACCTATAGCAACAGTTATGTAACTTCTGCCATAGATTATCTATAGCAGTAATTTTTTAATCGCTGCTATAGGTATAATGCAGCAGTTGATACCGTTTGCATCAGAAACCTATGACAGCAGTTGGCACGGATATGGCAGCGGTTATAAAACCGCTATCGTAGATCTTGAATAATTAAAAAAAATTAAAATTTTTATTTTTTTATATATTTTATCTAATAAATATAGATATATAACATAAAAAATATAATAAACATAAAATTTATTCTAAAATGCTAAAATTTTTATTATCAAATAATATTTATTATAATATTTTTTAAAAAAATAAAATACATCAAAAGTTTTCTAAATCTACATCATTGTTGTCGTCACCGAGAGTCGAAGCCGGAGCTAGAGCTGGAATGCAGGCCAACATATCCTCAAAGTCCGTGACTTTAAAACGCA
This sequence comes from Cocos nucifera, assembly GCA_006176705.1. NCBI lineage: Eukaryota > Viridiplantae > Streptophyta > Magnoliopsida > Arecales > Arecaceae > Cocos > Cocos nucifera. The sequence continues at coordinate 430,333 of QRFJ01000256.1, read as the reverse complement.
TGCTGAGCGTCGATATCATGTCTCTCATGATGCCCTCCAGATGAGATGCACGCTCCTCAGCCCGATCTGCCCACGTTGCAACATGATCTGTCCATGCCAACACCTCCTCAAGCTCCTCTCGACTGACAACACCAAAAGTTTGTGAGAAGATGCTCGCCTCAGATCAGTAGCTCATCAGCATGTGTCCAGGTCAGCATCAGATCCCTCCAAAGTGCTCAGGCCCCAAGACCTGAGATAGATGGTCACGAGTTTCAGAGGTATCTGGATCCTCGCTTACGAGCGTATCTAATTGATCCTATAATTATAAATTAAAATAAAATTTTATAAAAAATACTATAATACTAATTATATACTAATATATTTAATACTTACAAAAATACGTCCGATCATGGTGTTCATCGATCTGCCCATCTTATCCGTATGGCTGGATCGAAAGATCTTGCTACGGCTGGATATCACTCCATCTCTCATCAGCTATAATAAAGAATAAATTTATCAAAAAAATGATAAAAAATATGAATTTAATTTATCTAGTAAGATTTAGAATTAATTACCTCTCTATGCACACGACTAGCCATAGACTCGCGGCCTAGAGTGTGCGTATACTCCTGGACTACACGGTTCTTCCAATTCTGATGGAAGGTAGTCTAACAAGTATTTAAATAAATAATAAATATTTAAAAAATATTTAAATAAAATTTTAAGCATATTGAAAAATTTAAAAGTTAAAAATTTTACCTCATCCCTCCTAGTGATGCTGGAGGCTCGACCCCCTCCCTCCCTCTCTTGCTCTCTCGATATCCCACTCTCCCTCTCTCGATCTCCCTCATCGGTGAGGCCAGACCCCCTCCCTCCCAATGATGGTGGTGAGGTCGGACCCCATCCTCTCTCTCGCTCTCTCGATATCCCACTCTTCCTCTCTTGATCTTCCTCGTTGGCGAGGTCGGACCCCCTCCCTCCCTCTCTCGCTCTCTCGATATCCCACTCTCCCTCTCTCGATCTCCCTCATTGGCGAGGCCGGACCCCTCCCTCCCAATGATGGTGGCGAGGTCGGATCCCTTTTTTCCTCTCTCCCTCTCGGACCCCCTCCCTCCCCTCCCTCCCACTCTCGATCTTCCTTACCGACGGCCAGCGAGCGACCAGCCCTTCCTCCCTCAATCTGTCGGTCTTTCTCTCAGTCTCTCCATTTCTTAGTTTCGAATTCCATAATCGGATCCGACCTTTTAAAATCCATTAGGGTCCAGGTCTAGTACTTCAAGTACAGACCTGTCTGATATTCGGATTCGGATCCGATATCAGTAATTAAAATTGGATCCGAATTTGAATATTCAGATTTCGATCCGAACCCAATCCATTGATAGATCTAGTCCACAGCCGTCGACATGGCACAGCCCAAGACTACCACCACAGCATGGCCCAAAAACTACGATATGTAGATAATTATAATATTTATAATAAATATTTATAATATTTATTATAAATATTTTAAAATTATTATAAATATACATAATTAATAAATAATACTATAAAATTAAAAAAATATATACTTACGGCTATAGAGAAGAGGTCGCATCAAAAGCTTCGAGAGTCGCCGGCGACGACGCTAAAGGAGGACGACGGCACTAGAGGTAACCTGCGAAGATAGTGAGATAGAGAAGAGAGAGAAAAAAGAAAGAGAGAGAGAGTAGGGGTGATCGGGGATGGGGGGCCAGGGGGATGGGGGCACAGTGATGAGGAGGCCTGGGAGGCATAGTAATGGAAGGATCGGCGACCGAGAGGGAGAGTGTGTAGGGGGTGGGGGGGCTGGGTGGGGTGTGGCAGGGAGGGGCGGCCGGGGATGGGGGCGCTGGAGGGTGGCAAGATGAAGGGGTGGGGCGGTCGTGGATGGGGGGGAGAAGGAACGACCGGGGGGAGGGTGGGGGGCTGGGTGGGCGGGTGGCAGGGAGGGACGATTGGAGATGGGGGGCTGGGGGGGGTGGCAGGGTGGCGGGGAGTGGCGGTTGGGGGTACAGTTGGGGTGGGGGGTCGGGTGGGGGGTGGCGGGTGTTGGAGAGGAGCGACCGAGGATGGGGGGAAGGAGGGGCGGCCAGGGACGGAGGGGCTGGAGGGGGAGGGGGAAGGAGAGACTGCATCGATCGAGGGGGAAGGAGGGGCAGCGCTGGCTAGAGGGGAAGAAGCCTCACCGATGATGGAGAGGAGGGGGAGAGATAGATTAGATAGAGAGATCGATCACGCACGGAAGAAAAGCAAAAAGAATTTGAGAATTTTTAACCTAACCTACGGCAGTGGTTATCGAACCGCTGCCATAGATCTACTACAGTGGTTACCCAAAACCGCCGCTGTAGATCTATAGCAGCAGTTTTTGATAACTACTATCGTAGGTTGAAAATAATTTTTTTCTTATTTTTTTTAAATATTATATAATTTTAAAATTTAATGTCCATCTTCATCGTTCATTATCTAAATAATTATCATTAGAGTATTGTTGCAAAAGGTCGCCTCGATCTGATGGCCCTAGCTTTATCGAATAGAAAATTTTGATTTCGATGATTACGAATAATGATGCGATGATCTAATAGATGGAGACCTTCGATAGGTCTAAAAATCTGCAATGATAATCTCGATGATGTTTGTAACATACTATCAAAGTTTCACTTCAATCGGATATCATTATCATGGTCACTTTAGTACGAAATAATTTTGATCGTTAAATTAAAACAAGCGATCAAAAGGTTAAACAGCATTCGATTATGAGATAATTTTTTAGTTAAATAAATTTTATTATAATTTTAAATATTTTATATGATGATAATAATAAAATTTAAATTATTTTCGTATAAACTATTCATGTTAAGCAGATATTGCAAAAGCACGAGCATAACAACCAGTAAAGTTTCAGAATGGTTATCAGGATACATATAGTTTTAGATCGTTCTTCATCTCACGAGTTGAATTTTATAATCATCACCATAAAAAATAATTAAAGTAGTAGCTAAGATCATTTATAAAAAAAAATCTCATAATCGGACACCGTTTGGTCCTTTGATCATTCATTTATGATTTAACGGCCGAAACTAATCTATACTAAATTGACCAAGATAACGATATCTGATTGAAGTAAAACTTTGATAGTCTACTACAAATATCACCAAGATTATCGTTGTAGGTTTTTGGATCCATCGAAGGTCTCCATCTATCTAATCATCGCATCGTTATTTGTGGTGGGTGAAATTAAATTTTTTTGATCGACGAAGCTAGGGCCATCGAATCAAGATGATCTTTTGCGATGACACTCTAATGATAATTATTTAGATAATGAATGGTGAAGATGTATATTAAATTTTAAAATTATATAATATTTAAAAAATATATATATGATAGCGATTATAATTAACCACTGCCATAATAAGCTTCTAGCAGCGGTTCCTACTAACCGCTACTATAGGTCCAACTTATGGCAGCAATTTTACTAATCATTGCTATAGATCCTACCTATAACAATAGTTACAATGAACCGTTGCTATAGGTTCGACCTACGGCAATGATTTTCATTATCCACTGCTATAGGTCGGACCTATAACAGTGTGTAACCGTTGCCATAGGTCCTATCTATAGCAGCGGTTAACAAAAATCGCTGCCGTAGGATCTATGGCAGTAGTTTCGAAAATCGCTGCCATAGTATGCACTGCCATAAATCTTTTTTATAGTAGTGTCTTAAATAGCTTAAAATCCATTTTACAATCTGCCAATGGACCTTTCATAGATATCTTATGTACCTGCTAATGACATTGATGACTTATGAAATATTTGGACGTGTGCAAACTATGGCATATATGATACTCTCAACTGTACTAGTATATGGAACATGTGACATAAATTTCTCCTCCCCATCTGACTATGGAGACAAAATAACTAAAAATCTAAAATATGCCACAAATGAAATACTCACTAGCTTGCAATCTCGTACACCAAAATGCTCAAGTATATATCTTCATAATATAATGTTTCTATAGCAAGAATATAAGCATATATATCTTCATAATATAATGTTTCTATAGCAAGAATAATCTGCTTATATGCCAATCCCAATGAATTTTTATGTAAAAAATCTTTTTTATTGTACCAAAGTCCTTCATCTAAAATTTACTGCTAAGTTGAATCTTTAATTTCTTAATCTCAAACATATTCTTTGCTGCAATGAGTATGTCATCAACATATAACAATAAATAATTAAAAGAATCATCTGGAAGCCTCCTATGATAAATACAACTATCATAGTCACTCTAACAGTGACCATGTCCAAATATAAATGCATCAAACCACTTATATCACTACCTCAAAAATTGGTTCAAACTATACAATGATTTTCTCAATGGGCAAATATGGTCTTTCTTAATTATAGCAGCGGTTATAAAAATCGCTGCCATAGGTCTGACCTATAGCTGCGGTTAACGAAAACTGCTGCCATAGGTTCTATGGCAGCGGTTTCAAAAATCGCTGTCATAGTATGTACTGCCATAGATCATTTTTATAGTAGTATTATCCTGAATAATAAATTCCTCTAGCTGCTGCATATAAATTTGTTTCTCAAACTCACCATTCAAGAAAGTTGTTTTAACATTAAATCGCTCAAGCTCTAAGTCAAATAATATAACAATGACAAGTAACATGGGATAGAGGTATATTTCAGAACAAGAGAGAACTTCATTAAAATCTATACCTTCTCTCTGACTGTAGCTCTTTACAACTAAACGTGCTTTGAATTTTGCTGCTTCAATCTCTGAGATTTCTTCATTCTTCTTGAAGACCCATTTGCATCCAACAATCTTCTGACCTTATGATGGTTTCACTAGCTCTCATGTTTGAATCTTATGAAGAGACTCAATCTTCTCAGTCATGATAATAGACCACCATACAAACTTACTACTAGTGATGACCTTATGTTAATAGACAGAATTCTAAACATCAACAGACTTTACCATAGATGATGCAAAAGAGACCAAATCTATATATTCATATTTTCGAGGAGGACTAATATTCCTCCTTGATCTATTAGTGGCTATAGTGTATTATTGCTCATATGGGGCCATCTCTATCATCAACAAGCTTAGACTCATCACCTTGAATTAGCTAAACTAAAGTATTATCTCGTGATGAATGAACTAGAAGTCTAACCTCAAGCTCCACCACCTGATCATCAATATCATAATCTTTATTTATAGCAACTATCTCTTTTCTCGAACAAAGCATAACCTTTTCATCATAGATAAAATCTCTATTGACTATGATTTCTGAGAACTAATTCAACACACCACAATTTATAGCCTTTCACTCTAGATCGATAATCAAGAAAGATATATTTATGTACCATTTTTCTAAGTTTACTATCACTGATATGTGCATAAGCAGGATAACCAAATATCTTCAAAACAAAATAATCAATAGGTGTACCAGGCCATACATTAATAAGAGTCTTCAACTCAATAACAGTGGATAAAGACCTATTTATTAAGTAACAAGCCATATTAATAGCTTCAACCTAAAAATCCTAAAATAAATATGATTGAGAAAGTATGCACCATGCTCTTTCTAAAAGAGTTCTTTTCATGCATTCAGCAATACTATTCTACTATGGTATCTTTCTAATTATACGGTATCTCATAATGTCTTCAACCTCACATAACTCATTAAACCAACCCTCACAAAATTCAATGTAATTATCAATTCTCAATCTCTTGATGTTCTTGCTAGACTATTTTTCAACTAGTACTTTCCACTTCTTAAAAGTGAAAATGATTTTATTCTTGTGCTTCAAAAAGTATACCCCAACTATCCTCCAAAAATCATTAATGAAAGACAACAAATACCAAGAACTATCTTTAGATTAAATAGATGTAGGACCGTAAATATTAGGATGGATATAATCTAACATGCTCTTGTCCTGTGGATGGCTATACTGAACTTGACTTTAGACTACTTCCTATACATATATTAACAAAAGTCAAGTTTTTGATTTTCTGACCATACAACAAAAATTATTTGTGCAAAATAGACATGCCAACCTCACTCATATGATCCAAATGCATATGCCAAATGGGTACTATCCGAATCTAGATTTCATAAAGAAACTGGTGCAACACCAATAATTATATTTTCCTGAAGCAAGTAGAAGCCATGAGATAATTTGTCTTTAAGCATAATAAGAGTATCTTTTGAAACCTTTAAAGCTTTACATTCATCAGGATACTTCAAATCATATAAATCAAGAGTACTCAAAGAAATTAAGTTCTTTCTCAAATCTAGTACATGTTGCACATCAAACAAGATTTTAACAATATCATCATGCATCTTGATCCAAATGGTTTCTATAGCAACAATCTTATAGGATATATTATTCCTCATAAATATAATATCACTATTAATAGGATGATAAGTAGAAAACCAATCCTGATGAGGACACATATGATAAGAATATGCTAAATTAAGAATCCAATCATCTTTAGATAAATTAATATATATTGAGAGGATATTGGCACCATCAGAATTATCCTCTACTACACTAGCCAAATCATCAGTATTAGAGATATTATCAGACTTTTCCTTTTTTCCTTGTTTAAGACATAGATTTCTAGTGCTCTTTCTTATTACAGTAATTGCATTTACCTTTTTTTTCCTTTGAATTTTAATTTATCTCTATTATTTTTTGAACTTGAATCCAAATTTTTTTCTTTTCATCTATCTTTAGCACCAGACTATCTGCCTGATTTTTATCTAAAATTTCAGATAACCTTTTCTTTAAGTTGCTCAAATTCAATGAAGCCCTCACATCTTCCATAAAAAGAGTATCCCGATCATATAGCACAGTATCAATAAAATACTCAAACAAGAGAGCTAATAAACACAATAGAATAAGGTCTTAATCTTCATCATCAAGTTTTACATTAATATTTTTCAAATCTAAAATAACTTTATTGAATTCATTAAGGTAGTGTTTAAGAGGCATACTTTCCTTCATCTGAAGAGTATAAAGCCACTGCTTTAGATAAAGCCGATTTGTTAGAGACTTAGACATTCTCCAATCTAAGCCATAATGCTGTAGCAGATAACTCGTCCACAATCTCTCGTAAAATCTCATCTGCTAGAGACAACTGAATCGCACTGTGTGCATATTTTAGGAGATCATCCTTTTTTTCTTCAAACAACATTGTCGGTAAAGCATCTCGATCTTTTAACAATCCCTACTAAATCGATAGAGCTCGTATTTTCACATACCAAAAATTGAAATCATTCTTTTATTGAATTTTTGGATCTCAAATTTAATAGCCATCACGAACAAAAAAAAAAATAATAAATAATCAAAACCTAAAATAGATCTGACGCACAAATCTAAATAAATTAGAATATCTAGCTTTGATAGCAATTTGTTGTAAGATTATTTGTTAATTAGTATGAAATCCAAAATAATAACAAATAATCACACACAAAAAAAAAGAACACGATAATTTATATGATTCGGCCTTTGACCTACATTTCGGAAGAAAATGAGGAGAGATTCCACTATATCAAAAATGATAGAGTATAAAGAGTAGGTGGTGGCTCAAATAACAAAAGATAGCCCTCCAATAATAAAAAAATGTGTGATTATATATATGTGTGTGTGTGTGTGCACGCACGCGCGCGCGTGTATATGTGTGTGTGTCATACACACATACATATATTTATACATACATACATATGTATGTATACATGTATGTATGTATGTCTGTATGTGTGTGTATATAGCCATCAAATTCTTAAATAAAGGGAATAGATCAAGATATCCAAACTAGTTAACTAAAGTCCAAAACATACCAAATTCAAGCCACACTCAACAGCAATGGGTGCGATGAAGAGAGAACACTGAACCGTCAGAATGAGGAGAGATTGTTGTTAATCCAATTAATCACTGTTAGAGAATCCTCTTTGATCCATATTGAGGAACCCTAGCTGGTAAGCAACCACCATTAATGCCTTCCAAGCTGCATGAAGCTCAACCTCAGGAATAGAGGAAGCGGGGGAGCTACTCGAAGCCTGCCGTAGTGATCTCTTATGATAAAAGCTCTTCCATATGTAATAAAGGACCGATTTTTGAAAGTCAGGGACTAAGGCATCGAAGATAAGATGAATGAGGTCCTAGACCGAGTTGAAACAATGAGGAGATAGGTGAGTTAGTCTTCAGATTGTTCTAAATATACACAACATGGGGGCAATTAAACAGACAGTTGAATGTCCTCTACATCGTTATGGCACAAATCACAGTTGGGATCCCGAAAATGGGTGAGAGACTATGATCCAGAAGCATGGTTTTGCAAGGAAGATGACCCCAACATACCTTCTATTAAAATAGCTGAACCTGAGGTGCCACCCTCAATTTAAAGTTAAAAAAGGTGGTTGGTCGATGAGTTTGGAGTACATGGCTATGTACTTCAGAAGCATGAATCTTTGGAGCTGCACTGCTATGCCACACCAACCATTCATCCATTTGGAATCTTGACAAAGGAATGAACAACTCATTTAATAACCCATCGTTCCGAGTTCCATCATTGTTAATTAAACGGACAACATTCCCATCCTCTTGGATTTGCATAAGAGCTGAAGGTAGTAGCACGTTGAAGCAGGGGAATTTCAGACAGCCAGGGGTTATGGAGAATATTTACATTGCGGCCATTACCGATCTGCCATCGGAAGACTAATTTAGAAGCAGCTGTGATGAAACGCCATGGACGAGAGGACCCTCCCTCAAGGAGTGTAATCCAACCAGCCATTAATAGCGTACTTGGATATTACCAACTTCGCCCACAGAAAGATCCTATTTGTCATCAAGGTCATAGCTGCTTTGCCCATTAGAGCTTGCTTGTGCAGGCATCAGCAGCTTCAATCTATCTTGAGGATGATTTTGCTACTGTCATTGCTTGGATCTAGAAAGATGCTAGACAGCTCGAGATTCATCCGCTCATCCAAGATATTTAAACCTCCCTTCACCAAGCTGTTAATTACTGTCAGAGTTCGGCATATTTATCGAGAGGTAAATACGGCAATTGATTGGGTGGCGGCATATATTACGGAGCATTTTAGTAATTGAATCTAAAGAGAGGGTGAGGATTGCCCGTCAGGCATGTGGAATTTTGTGTATCTTGATCTGTTGGATTGCTCTCGCATCAGACTAATGTTACTGCCTGTTTGTACCAAAAAAAAAACAAAAAGAAAAAAAAGCTTGCTTGTGAAACTAGAGAGAATGCAGACCCAGCCCACCACTACATTTGCGCGTACAAACGTTCGCCCAAGCGACCCAGTGCGTCTTCTTTTTGCCCCAATTCTTGACCCCAGAAAAACGCTTTAAAGATCTTTCCCAACAAAGAGAGAACCGCACTTGGAACAGGCACATTAGACAATAGAAAAATGTAGACAGAATTAAGAACTGAATGAAGCAAGGTGAGGAAGCACCTAGCTTGAGACAAATGCTTCCATTTCCAGGCATCTAACCTGTTGTTGATGCTGTTGAACAAAGGATCAAAATCCTGCCGTTTCAACTTGGTGCCAGAGAGAGGAAACCCAAGATAAGACCACATGCCATCATTCATTGTGATATCTAAGAGATTCACAATGTACTGCTTAATCTGAGCATTCATCTTGCTACTGAACCGGATCATAGATTTGTTAGTATTGACCCATTGCCCGGACTATAAACAGTACTCCATAACCACCTTCTTCAATATTTGAGCATTCCTTTTAGTAGCCTTAGCAAATGAGAGGATGTCATCAACGAACATCAAGTATGATTTATTTATGAAATATAAACTCTATATTTATAAAATTTATATTTTTGTTATTAAAAAAATAATTGCATGATTATGCCACTATTAATGATTTATGAACTCCATCAAGCTATTTAATAGCTTTCAACTTATTAATTTATTCATCTATGATATAAAAATATATGTTTTGAGAAAATATGATTCAAGAAAAATGATTATTTGCTCTCAGATATCAATATATATGATCCTACTAGTAGGTTATAGTAGTTGGCATATGGCCCGTACTAATCGAATACAATAACTTGGCAAACAGCCCTTACTAACGGGTTATAGTAGCTTGGCATACGATCCTACCAACAGATAATAATAGTTGGTATTTTATCAATTATGATCTTGTCATAAATATAATAGTGACTCAAGCAGAATTATACATTAAAAAATATATATGATGTGGCAAAATGATAAATAATTTATAACTTTGTTTATAAAATTATCATGAACTATGATTTTGTTTTATGCAATGCACTAGGAACCATATTTGTATGATTTGCATAATTCATGCATATACAAAAGAATTGTTGATTTATGATTATATTATTATTATAAAAAAAATATTTTTTAATGATAATCATCTTTTCTAAATGATTGATTGATGTTTATATAAATTCAAGCTTGATCCAATAAAATAGTGCAAGGTTTATTTATTGCATTATCTCGCAAATATCACTTTTATTTTTCCCTTTCCAAATTAACAGGATCATTAAGAATGAAGGATGGTCCAGGTTCATGCTAACAAGCTTGGTAATTTTGTTATAGGATTTTAGTTTGCTAGTTGCTTATGATTTTGTAATTGATGATTTTATGTATTTTGAGGATTATAAGTTTTAGTATTTATATTTGAATTTAAATGCCCTGAATTAATATTTATTTAATTATTTAATGGATGATGGATTTGAATTAATCTTTTATTTTATTTGAGATTATGGCTAATGTCTTAGTGTTATCGTGCCACTTGATGGTATGATTGTGTTATATCTCAAATTTTTAAATTATCGAATTATGACCTAGCCAAAACCTAGCCTAGCTCGACAAATGATGAGATGTGGAAATGAATGAAGACATAAGATTTTAGCTGAGATTTCATCGTTCTCCTTTTTTTTTTTTTTTTTTTTTTTTTTTTTTTGTATAAAGAGCTATCATCATTCTTAACATTAGAAATAAATATTAGATGCGTAACAAGATACAAATTTTATTGCCTAGACCAATCATTCTTTAACCAATTACAGCTGGAAACATGCAACATTCAACCAGGCTTTCCTCAACGGCCAACGCTCTCAGGAGCATCTACATGGAGTTCTCCAGGAGCTCGCACTCCAGATGCCTTTCTCATCGAGCCCACGGCCCGGAAGAACTCCTCCAATCCCTTGACCGACGACCCCACTCCCTCTGCCCACGCTCCCATCATCACCTCCCTAATCTCCTCCGCCCTCCTCCGCATCTCCCTCCCCTTCTCCGTCTCACCCATCGCCATCTTCACCACCCTCGACACCTCCCCTCTCTCCACCCTCGTGCTCTCTATGTTCGTCCTCGCCACCTCCACGCACACCCCCACCTCCTCCACCAGCATCTTCGAATTGTACAGCTGGTCCGCCGTGAGGGGCCACCCGATGATCGGCACGCCCCGGCTCAGGCTCTCTAGCACCGAATTCCACCCGCAGTGGCTGAGAAAAGCCCCCGTGGATGGGTGCGATAAGATCTCCAGTTGAGGTGCCCAACCATGTAGCAACAACCCTACCTTTCTTTCTCTCATTCTCTCCTCGAAAGCCTCCGGCAGCCAGTCCGCCCGGAACTCTCCCTTAATGTCGAAGCCGACCGGAGCTCTAATAACCCAAATGAAAGCCCTCCCGCTTGCCTCCAGCCCCATCGCCAGCTCCATCATTTGGGATGCTGTGATGGTGTTCTGCGAGCCAAATGAGATGTACAGAACCGATCCTGGTGGGTGCAGACCCAGCCATCCAATGATAAAATTCTTGTCAGCCGTCGAGGAGGAGGGAAAAGCTGGTGGACGAATCAATGGGCCGATGGGCCGGACGGGAATTCCCATGATTCTCCTCAGCATCCGCAAGCCAGTTTTCTCGAACTCCTCCACCGTGTTCGCCAGCACGGCGTCGGTCCCGGAGCAAAGCGATATCTGGCGCTGAAGAAAGACGGACCACGAGTCGGCACCATCGGCAACGAGTATGTTCTTTGCGAGCCGCGAGCGGTGGATCCGGGTATCGGGGAAATCGGGCAGCGAGAACTCGTCGGAGGTGGTGAGTGCGTGCGGGAGGTGAGTCCAGAGAGAGAAGTAGACAGCGGTGCCATAGGTTCCGCCGGTTATGAAGATGGAGTGAAAGACCCCGTGCTTCCGCGCAACCTGCACCGTCCAACCCAAGAAATGATCAGCGATGATACAGAGAGAAGGACGGCCTTCCTCCTGGATGATGTCGGCGATGAGCTGATCGAAGGCGGGCTTGAGGGCCTCGGAGGCTTGGAAGAGATTGATGAAGAGGTCGAAGGGGATGTCAGCGGTGGACTCGGCGGTGGAGGGGAGGCCATGGGCTGATGGGGAGAAGGGGAGAGCTCGAAGGCGGATGGGGAAGGTTGGTGGGAGGGAGGAAAGGAGGTTTTGGACGTTGAGAGGTGTGCTGACGAGGGTGAGGGTGTAGGTGGGGTACCGGCGGTGGATGAGCTCGGCGAGGGCGAGGAAGGGGATGAAATGGCCATGCGCCAAGTAGGGGAAGAGGACTACGTGATGGGGCTTTTGGTCTTCCATCGGCATGAATTACCGAGGCTTTGCCTGAAGGAGGTTCGAGTTGGGTTATTTATTTCGGAGAGCAATCTCCGGTGCGGTCGAATTGAATGGTGCGAGGTGAATCGGAAAGCACTTGACGGCAATGGCTTTCTCCTGTATCTGATACGAAGGATGGGTTGTAAGAAAGATAAACGAAGAAGGAAGAGTGGATGAAGAAGATAATGAGCGGTTCGAAATGATTCCTCCTCTATTAAATAGGAAAAATGGATAATCTTTGGGATACATCAGATTATGGATAATTTAATAATTTTTAAAAATTATTTATTTTAAAAAATAATTTTAACTATATTTGATTGATAAAAAATTTATCTTAAAATGACAATGAAAAGAGATTATTATATTTTTATTGAAGATAATTCTATATAGAAATATAATTAAATTTATAAATAGACCCATCAATATAAAATAATTTTTAATATTAGAATAGCATTATCTTCAATCATTTTTTTTTTATACAATGACTTTAATCACATAGTCATTTGCATAATTTTATTTATATTTTAATCTTTTAATTTTTTGAATCAATTTATAAAAATATCAAAATAAATTCAATAATTATGTTGTATTTTATTTTTTAGGCTTTATTCTTTTTGGTATTTTTATTATCATCAATATCTCATTCAACATCCATAACCTATTAAGGATATTTTTGTCGAGTATAGATTATCATCACTCAAGAATTTATCAAATATCAAACTCTCCATATGGTATTTATTTTGCCTTCCCTCTCCAAAAATAAGTATGGAACTTATAAATTATTTTTACCATCTCTCTTTTATTTATATCAAATATAATAATCTAATATAAAATTTATTTTTTTATATCAAATTAAATCTAACCAATCAGACCCTAACCTTATATTTGGTTAGTATCATGAAAGAAAGAATGGATAAGGTTGAAAGGATGAATGGCCTTAATCTATCGTTTGGTCCAAAAAGTTATTAGGAGGATAGAAAAAAAGTAATGTTGTCTATGTATCCTAATCCACCAATTTGCATCCTTCTAAATTGAAAGGATACAAGAAAGAATAGATAAAGCATTGATAAATAAATTTTTGCATTGACAAAATTATTCTCATTAATTTTTTAATAAAACTATAATATTTCATCATTTTTTTTATTTATATTATTTATATATATTTATATATATTATTAATCTTATACTATTAAATTTTATTACTAATTATTTTAATTTTAGTACATAATTTTGATAATTATAATTAGATAATTAGAATTATCTTCTATTTCTTATTTTTATGTATTATTTTTAATTAATTAATTATATAATATTAATTAATTTTTTTAATTAAATTATAAATTAACTAGTTATTTGGATAGATAATTTATCATTAATTTATTAATAATTTTATTTATTAAACTAAATTAAATTAAAAATTAAATTTTTATATAATTATATATATATATATAATAATACTCTATGGAAGAGTATTATGGTGTTGCCAACTTAGCTACCACCGCGACATTGCCGGGAGGGAAGGAGAGGCATGGGGGTGGGGGGTATTTTGCCAGATGTTTATCCCAGGACGAGGCGATCGCGTCCGACCTTGGTGCTGACGTCAGGGGCTTGGACGCTGTCAAGTCATGGCGTGTCATCAATTTACTCAACCAAGGTGGAGGCAGCGCTGTCTTCATCGGCAGAGGAGTGATGGGGGATGGGGTTGTCATGTGGGCTGGAGGGGAGGTGGTCATGCAGAGCCATGGGCGGCGCACTTCGATGAGGCTAGAGGAGGAGTAGGATGATCGCATGAAGCCATGGGAGGTGCAAGATTGGGGCTTCGCTTGGGCGAAGGGGGAGCACGTGGCCATGCGGAGCCATGATGGCAAGCTTCATTGGGGCCAAAGGGGAAGGAGGTGTTTGTGTGGGGTTGAAGGGGGGGTTAGCCGCGCGGAGCCACGAGGGGCATGGGTTGTGGGCTTTGTTGAGGCCGGAGGGGAAGTTGGGTAGTCGCATAGAGCCACGAGGGGTGGGCTTCAATAGGGTCAAAGGGGGAGGGGGATGGTCACATGGAGCCATAGCGGTGCAGGATGTGGGCTTTGCTAGGGTCGGAGGGGAAGCGGGTTCGTCGGTGCTGGAGGGAGAGGATGGATGGTCATGCAGAACTGTAAGGTACAGGCTTCATTGGGGTTGGAGGGGGAGGGGGGATGGTTGCATAGAGTCACAGGGGCATGAGGTGTAGCCTTCATCAAGGTCGAACGGGGAGAACGGGTGGTCGCATAGGGCTAGAGGGGGAAGTTGGGGGGGTGGTTGTGCAGGTGTGGGGCTAAAGGAGAAAATAGGGGTTGGTTTGGATGGCCTTGCTTCCTCTATTCATGCACGAGGAGAAAAAATTTTTTATAGAGAAAAAAAGGATGAGAGAGAAATCATACGTTGAACACAGTTTTATGATGAAATCACATCTCCCACATATGATTTTATTTTTAATTTTTAATTTAAAATAATTTATTTTGAAATGCCACTTTAGCTTAAAATTGCATGTTCAACATACGATTCCACTACTGATAGATCACTATATCTAGGATATTCTCAAAAATAAATTTAAAAAAAATAATATTTTTAGAATTAATTATTTAAATAATAATATTTTTTAAAAAATCTTTCACCTGAACATCAATCCCATCAAAGAGTTAGGGCCAACAATGCGGCTGTAGTTTATTAAAAAAAAATAACCTTCTCTTTATTACCCACTTTCGTGGAGCAATGGTAGAAGTGGGTCGAAAACTATTACCAAAACAACGTTTGCCTCCGAAACCATAACCAAAGCAACGACAAGTAGAACAACCTTCTTCGCGATTACAAGAAGGTCTGCAACAATGAGACCCGCACCATGGCTTCCGCCATCAAAGATCGGCCCTTCTACTAGGCCATGGAGTGGCACAAACAGAATTCAAAATACAAGAACATGTGAAGGGAGCCGAGTGAAGGAGGGATGGTCGGGATGAGAGATATTGACGGTAGTAGGAAGGGGGCTGGGTAGGAGGCAAGGGAGGAGAAAGGAGGGGCAATGATGGCATCGAGGGCGACGGAATCGATAGAAACGTCGGAGGCTACAATCGAGATCAGCATTTATCAAGAGAGAAAGAAAGCGATGATGGGTCGGCGAGGAGGTGGGACGGCATCGATGAGTGTAAAGAAGATATGAGAAGAAGAAAGGGAGCAAGGATGCGATCAGAATCGATATTTGTTGAGAAAGAAGGGGAGCCTGTGGTGGGGTAGCACCGATAGACGTGAAAAAGATATGAGAACAAGAAGGAAGAAAAAAAAAATATTATTTTATAAAATAATAAAAAATATAATATATAATAAATAAATAAATAAAATATTTAAAAATTATAAATATTTATTATAAATATTTATTATTAAAAAAATCTAATAATTATAGACTGTAATTATCCGCCCCACACAACATGCTGGTCTTCGGTTAGTTATAAATTATAATAATTATAAGTTTATATATCATTTATTTTTTTAATATAAATAAGTATTATAAATTGATAATAATAATATTTTTATTAAAAAAAATTAATAAAAATATTATATAAATATTATCCATCATTTCTTTCATTTTTTTTATACTAAATAAAAAAAAATTATTTCTATTCATCCTTTTATGTTTTATCGAACATATAAAAGGATGGATGAATTTCTCATTCATTTATCTTTTTTATCCATTCGTTCTTCAATCCATTCTGCATATTAAATATACGATAAGATTCATCAATCCTGCCTCTCAATCTTTTTTTTTTTATTCATCTTTTTCTTAAATCTATTCTTCATAGAAAACATAGAATGCATTTGGTTATACTTATTAATTTTTAATTTTTAATTTTTAAAAATATATATATTTTTTTATTTTTATTATCAAGTAAAAGTAAAAAAAATAAAAAACATATTTAGTAAAAAGTAATTATATATAAAATAAAAAATAAAAAATAAAAAAAATTTACATATAAAATAAATATTTTAATTTTATTTTTTATTTTTTATTATCAAATATTATTTTTTAATTTTATTTTTTAAAAAATTATATATATATATATATATATATATATATATATATATTATTGGCTAACCAACCGCACTTAAGCAATCGCCTGGCCGGTGGAATTCAATTGCGCGACGTGAATCGGAAAGCAATTGACGGCAAGAGCTTTCATGCGCGGTTCATCATGTTTCGGTTGCTTTCGGGAAATGCGGCAGCAATAATAGAGCCTGAGGTGGCCTGACGTGGACATCAATGCCATCCTGTCCCGCGAAAGTACCAACGTACTGAGAGTCTGAGAATCCAAGGCTGAAAAAGGGCTTGGCCGGACCCACTTTAGATTGGGCTATAGATTAGACCCGATCAAATTTGGACCGAATTCAGGCTCCAAATTAAAGGCCACACACATTTCAGGCCAGGCCAGGAACAGGTAGTTATGTGGTCTGACCCAAGCCCGATAATGGATGCTGTTCTAGTATATGTCTCGCTTGGAAAGTTTACTTATGATGGGGTCGAACCACACGAGACCAATTGACGTAGGGCTCAATGGAAGATTGGATTCACCCAATCATTTGTAAATATGGATTCGTTGGGCTCTTCGAAGTCTTGGATGCTTCCAATCCCTAAAACATTCTCGATCAATTAGGATTCTAACGTCTTCAGATCTTCTAATATCTGCCTCCATGGCTCCATGCCTTCAGTAGTCATCGTCTCCGAGAGCCAATCATCGGTTCACCTTTGTCGCATTCACCCTCTTCCCCCCTCCTCCAAACGCACACCGGATGTTCCTTTATACGGCCCATTGTTCTCCAACACCGGGAATTGCCTTACACTGTCTCTTTAGGTAGAGCAGCCTCTAATGCCAACTTTGTTTCCTATCATTTTCATAAACTGTGCTAACAATAATAGAGCCTGCAATGGATGGAGTCATGTCTCGGGTACGAGCAGATATCCCCCAAAAAAAGTCCGTGGCAATATACTAGGATCCCGGATCTAAGTCCAAGCCAATCTGCAGCGCATTGCATCGGACCAACTTCAGATTGGGCTACAAACTAAGATCCGACTAAATTTGGATTGGATTTGGGCTCAAGCTTCTTATTCTTGTTGCAAAGCGTGAAAATAACACCGACAACCGTCCTCGACTATACTAGTGTCCCCACTACCAATCAAGAGCTACCGAGCCAGATTCCAATTGTATGCCACCACATTGTATATATTTATTCCAATCTAGTAAGATCGCCTGCATTGGGCCACCCAGTCTCGATGATGGTCGTCCAGACTCTACCAGACCCTGGCTTCGCCATGGCTGCCACCATGAAGTCCAGCATCCGGTCGAGTAGATGTATGTAAGTGAGATTGGTTCTGAGATTGAGGTAATTGGTGGTGGAATTGCCTTGAAGTGGCTGTAATCAAGGGAGACGAAGGGAGTAGAGGCCTAGACGAAATAGTCACCCTGTGTACTTCTTGTTGGAAAATTCTGTCTACACGTCATGGGGGGAGCTCCATGGTGATTAGCTCTCGTATGGAATTGAAATAAAAATAAAAATTTTTTGGGATATCACACTCTGGCTCCATACGAGAGCCGTGGACGGCATCCTCGGAGTTAAAAAAATATTTTCTTATATGATATTTAGCTCCTGGATTATTTTTGGAAAAAGGCCTGATTTTGTTCTGCTTTTAATAAAATGTGAGTTAGAAGTTGTCCAATAGTCATTGTCTTAGTAGGTCACGTTACTTTGAGAGATATCTTTGTTAAGTAACCATTATATTATCAAAAATGTATCTTAAAACTTTAAAACAAACGGAAAAAATACTTCATAGGTTCAAGCACTTCTGCTGCTTCAGCTTTCCACGAATAAGACGAATTGCGGGCTGTCCATGACCACATGATTCAACTACAGGTTACCCATTGTACGATAGCAATGAGAAACATATGGGACTTCTTTTCGTGTGTGGGCGTCATTTGGGACAAATTCAACGAAGCATTTTCCATTAAATTTGCCACTGTCCTTCCTGTTCCGAAACAACGAAATCATCACATCATCTATTTGCTGTCTCATGCAAATGCTGACAATGCTGATGTGAATCAAATCCATGACTCTTCTGGTGAGTTCAAATTTAATAGATGAAAGGCGAGAGAAATCTTAAAAAAAAAATAGGGCGTGGAACTAAAAACGATGTAGCTTATAATGATCTAAACTTCTTATTGCTATTCTAAGGATTCATTTGGGTAGAATATATTAGGTTATAAGATAATTTAATAATTTTTAAAAATTATTTATCTAAAAAAATAATTTTTATTATATTTGATTGGTGAAAAAATTATTTCAAAAAATGACATCGAAGAAA
Source organism: Cocos nucifera (assembly GCA_006176705.1). NCBI lineage: Eukaryota > Viridiplantae > Streptophyta > Magnoliopsida > Arecales > Arecaceae > Cocos > Cocos nucifera. The sequence continues at coordinate 411,336 of QRFJ01000256.1, read as the reverse complement.
ATTATTACGTCTGATTGATTGAAGATAATCTTATATAAAAATATGATAAAATTTATAAATATATTATTCAATATAAAATAATTTTTAAATACGAGAATAATATTATCATTTTTAATTAATTTTTATATAATAATTATAATCATATAATCATTTGCATAATGTCATCTCGATCTTAATTTTTTTTATAAAAAAAATTTATTAAATAAATTTTAAAGAATATTAGAATAAAGTCAATGATTATATATGCAGTTTTATTGATGATATTTTTGTTAAATATGAATTACCATCATTCAAAAATTTGCAAAATACCAATCTTTTATGGTATTTGTTTTACCTTCTCTCTCCAAAAAATAAGCATGAGGCTAATCAATTATTTTACCATCTCTTTCTACTACTTTTCATATCAAACGTGATAATCTAATATGAAAATTATTTTTTTATGCCAGATTATCCTCAACTAATTGAGAGCTAAGACATGCAAAATAGTTCCTGAAATTGAAACCAACTGCAAATCTCCTGCATCTAAATTTGAACAGTCAGCTTGTATATTTCATTTTCTGAAACTTAAGTCTTTCATTATTTTAAATAAGATCAACCAATAGAAGAATTACTTGATCAGCGCATCATAATACATACCAACTTATGTCACCAGGTAATATATTAACTGATCCTCTGATTTAGACACACGGACTGCTTGAAGTCATCGACTAAAAATGATCATCAACTTCAGTTGCTTAATGTATTCTTACAATATTTGGACAGATGGCTCATCAACAATGAAAATGTTGTGCGATCAATTGAAGATCATGATGTTTAAAAACCTTAGTACAGGGATTCCCTGCAAGGGCCTAAAGAACTAACGTCCAGCCTCAGAGAATCCAAAGAAAAACTAAAGAACTAACTGATGCAAAGATAAAAACTGGCAATGCGTAAGTTCCTAATTTCATTATGTAGAACTACCGGTCCAATATGCCTGCCAGTCATCTTGGTTCAATGGCAAGGTTAAGAATGAAAGAGAACGGGGGCAGAAGAAAAAAATACATCTGCATAATGGTTGAAATTGTAACAAGATACTGACAGAACACCATTTTAATCAACCAAACTGTAAGATTTGATAATAGTACAATTGGAACTAAAGACATGAATCAATAAACAAAATTTTCTAGAAGGAGGTGCGCATGAAATTACAAGATCAGTCCCATATGCATTGATGTGAATGTAAGGTCCTGGTGGAGAGCAGCCGTGCCATGAAGTCTGCAAGCTTCATGGCTCTGGGACCCGGGCTCAAAACATCAGCATTACCCCAGATCATGCATGCGTCACCATGGCCATTACCCAAACACCAGCCTCCAGGAACCATCTTGCTGGGATCATGATTCAAGACCTCCTGATCTATGCGGTCGAGGACAGGATCATCATTGGCAAACCTTGTACCAAAGGCTGCACCACTATGAGTCATATTCTCCAAGTCATTTGTAGTCAGTACACGTGGTTCATTTTTTGGGGGCATGTCCCATATTACATAGTGTAGATCATTGTTAACAACGGTCTTGTTGAATTCAGGAGAGTTGCAGAGAACGGTTTGGAAGTAGTTCATGTGTGATGAAGGCGTGTTTCCATAGTACATAAGAAGAGCTCGTGGTAAATTGTCAGTACCCAAGATGCAGTACTCCACAAATTTCCGACTTAAGATTACGGAAGCAGAACCTGCTTTAACAGCAAACTGATCAGTATCTTAGCATCTTTTGAGAAGGTTTGACTGAACAAAATGGGATAGCAATGCGGTACATCAAGACCACCAACTTAACACCAACCCCACGCTCCCCACCAGCCCGCTGGAAAGGGGAAAAAATATGCAGTTGACATAAACAAATAAAATGACATATTATTATGTTAAACTCAATTGCAATATAACCATAACCATCAATTTTTATTTTTTATTTTTTTTATTTTTAAGGCATCTGTGTAAGTTTTTTCAGATCCCTTTATAACTCTCATCCATGTTAACTTTGGCATGTGCTATATAGACATCAATGTCCAGCTCCAAGAATATATGACATATCTGTTGAATTTGATACATGATACACTTCAATGCTTTACAGATTTTCGTTGCAGCTTTTTTTAGGGCATGGTGGAAAGTTAGGCTCTTCTAGTAATGGATTTTAATTAGCAGACGGAATGTTTAATCTGGGGTACCGCACCTGGTCCCACACCACCCCCTGATTTTGGCAACTGAGGAACCCACAATAGTGACATTAAAAGTAAATCTACATTCTCTTTTTTAAGCATTGGTCAAATTTTGTTTTTTCTTGCATCACAATTAGAAAGTTTTGTTGAGAAAAATGTATACAATAATACATTCTAATATTTTATTTCACACAATATTTTAAAAATAAATATGAAGTTAAAACTATTTTTTCCTTTTGTGTCCCGTATCCCTTTTTTTCCATGTTGTGAATATGTCAGAATTTGATTTTTCAATGCCGCCTGAGGCCATTGCCTCCGGCCAAAAAATGGACAAAATTTTAATCATTCCTTACTAGGACCTCTCTATACACATTCAGCAAATGAGACAATATGATCTCAATCAAAATTTGACAAACAAGGTTCCGGTTTCCATTTCAGCTGGCTCCATTGAATTTTCAGTTTCAGCAGTTGCAGTGGTTGCTCCAAGTTTTGAGTTTTGATCAATAAAATAAGAAAAGGCAAAATATTAAAAATTAAAGAAAAAAAGAAACTAAGAAGAATTATACACAATATCTTACAGTATGCATGCATGCATGCACACACACACACACACATATATATATATATCACTTTGTTGGAAAATTTATTGTATTTAGCAATTATGAAACTTTTAGTGCCCAGATGATTTAAATATCTTCCTTCATTTTCTAGTATAACTCACAAACAAACTGAATTAAAGCATTTGTTTATCATTTTCTAGAACCAATTGGCTATGTAATCCAACACACATAGCTGTAGAATGTTATATGTATTTTGTTTAGAAAAGATACTATTCCTGGAAAATGTCAAGCGAAGCCTTAAAAAAATACTATAATAAAGGTGATTTTAAAGTTCCTGGATCATCAACCATTATGTTTATTATATATTCCCACTTCTCAACAAAATGAAAGAAAAACCATTACAAATTGATGTTTCACAGCCTACATATGCAAATTGATAAAGAAATGAGTCCAGAAAGGATAATAAATATTAAAATATAGCATAAAAAGGGTACTTATAATTGGTTTCAGTCAGTTTCACTGAAACTAGACCGAAACAAGATAGTTTTGATTTGGTCTCAGCTGAAATGGATCAGTTTCAACAGAGGTTGAAAACAAAAACTTGACCTCAATCAATTCTCTATTGCTTTGTCCTAGACTGTTCCAACCCTTATAATGTGCAAGCAAAGATCTCACCTTGAAATCTATTCTTCCTTTGATAATATGCTCCCAAACTTTTTCATAATATCTGAAACCTAAACAAATATAAATGTTTCCAACATTTTTCTCTTAAAACATTCTTCTTTCAAGTATATTTAACTCAAATCCATCATCAGAGTCACCGGTTGCAGCCAAGGTTATTCCTATCCAAATCACCTTAAGCTCCAACCACCCCGGTTGATCTTAGTCTTAACTTTTTCCAACATCCGGAAATGAATTATACAAGATATTGAACTTTAAACAACCATCTAACCAGCTATGTGTTCTCTTAAGTAGTCAACATGGATATTGTAGATATACCTAGGTGCTTTGACCATCTTGTACTCAGCCATTACTAGTGGTACACAATATAATCCACATGTATTGGCACTTCTAGTCGAGTGCCACCAACTACCCTTCTATTTTCTAAACCTTGATATCATGGGAGATGAAATATATGCCTTTCCTATCATAAGCAACACTATTAGTCATGTTAATCCAGGAACCAATAGGCTGACATACTTATCATTTATATACTTAATACCTGTTTTGCTGGTACAGAAAGTGCTCGCCTAAGGTTCTTAAAAAAATCAGACATTTTTAGGTGCAATGACAATTGGGACACATTGGCTTAGTCATCAAACAAAAAAATCATAAAAGCAACCAGTATAATAGTTAGGATCTAATAGTTTGTAGGTTGCTGTCAAGAAGATGAAATTAAATTTAAAAATTCAAAGCTAAGCTTAAGAAATCAAAGTGCTTTTGCTGAGAGAAATGAAAAACCAGTTACTTTCTTGTTAATTTGGAAGACAAAATGTGATCATGCTGGCCTTCTGGCCTCTACTCATCAACTATTTTCCTCTTACCCTTATCAACCTACAACCTTCATCTTTCTTCTTCTGCATTTTGATTTTCGAGCAAAATGGTGACTAAATCACCACCAATTCAACAAGAGAAATGAATTGATATGAAAGAGGGTAAAAGGAAAAAGAAAAAGACAAGAAGAGGGGGAAAGGAGAAAGAGGGTGACTATAGTCACAAATGAAAGCCCCCCTAGACGACATGCAAATACCAACCAACAGTCATATACCGGGAGGCATCAAAATCAAGCCTCATTCAATAAACAAAAATGAAAAATGGAGGGAAGCAGGGGAGTGAGAACAAGGGAATATAACAATTCAGCAGCCAAAATTTTATTCTGCTAAAACCTCCACCCTGAACCACCATTTTGGAGGAGTCACGTGATACACCATCCATACCCTCCAATTAATCTCAAACAGCATCGAGAGAGTTGCTATTCCAACCCAGAAATGGCAAACTTAGATACCAGAACATTCAAAATGATCCCCATCTTGCTCTTCACATTGAATACCTTAAAGGCATTCTGGTTCCACTGAACCTTGAACTGAGGTAACCTTGATTATCTCGAAGCTCTAATAATTTCTAGTGCCAAAAAGCCTGAATCTTCATGCAAACCTTTTCACCACTCCATCCATCAGGCTTCACCACCAGCCTCCTCATTTGTCCCTAAAACTGCCACCACAAAGCATTGTCGGTGGCACAAAAGCAACTGAGAACCACTTGCCAAGAAAGAAAAAGAAAGGGGAGAGGTTAGAAGGGAAAAATAGAGAGATCGAGTCCTACTGTCAAATCTAGATGCACATTGGGCCTTCCTTGCTGGAGTCGTTCACCGAGCCTTTGTCAAAATCGATACAGCCCCATTTCTCCCCCAGTCCAACTCCAGCACCACCTATCACTCCACCTTGACATCTCCCTCATGGCCATGTCCGACTTCGTTGTTGCCGCCACAGTCATCTACTTAGCTGCTCACCAACCCAGGATCAAGAAAGCAGATCTCAACTAGCCATATCTTCAGCACAGTTCATCACCATGCCTAAACAGTGGGGACCCAACCATCATCATTCTGCTATTATAGTCTTCCTGTATTGCCACAGCCTAATCGCTCACTCGACAACAAGGCCTCCTTTTTCGCTTCACAGCAAAAGGAGGCCCACTAGTTGGCTGTCGAACCACAGCCACCCACTAAACTAGGCTCCACCATAGCATTCACCACTTAGGGCTCTACCTATCTCCTCCACAAACTCTACCAAGTCTCTTATCTTTGCCGCAACCTCCACCACTTGAGCCATCCACCCATTGCAGGGACTCGGGGCACACCCTGACATTGGGAAGAGAAGAGAAAGAAGAAAGGGGAGGGAAGAAAGGAAAGAGGGAGAGAGAGGAGGGAGAAGAGAAAAAGGAAGATATGGGGAGATCACAAGCCACAAAACTAGTGGAGAGCCCAAATCACAAGCGGCGGTGGCAGATCTTGGTTGGGTGTTGTTTTTTTTCTTGCAGGTGGGGTGGGCAGAGAAAGACTGGGCGAGACTAGGGTCTCGCTAGAAAGTCTATAAAAAGAATCACTCAATATAATAAAGAGGTAGGAATATCTACCTTTAAGCAAAAAACCCTATACAAACAAGCTTAATTAGATAGAATAATAGATCCTATAAAATTCAAATTCATCCAGGTACCAATTATGTGGCTTCTGGCTGGATTTGATTCAATTATGTGGCTTCTGGCTGGATTTGATTCTAGATTCGGATGTTCTTGCTACTTAATGGGTTTGGCTTGGATCATAGAAGGATCCAACCAATAATCAGTTGTCATGATAAGAATGGACCTCAGCAATAATGTAATAAATAATCTATAGTAGTAAGATTGAAGCTTTTTTGCTTCAGACAATGCATTTCTCTTCAAGCTTTTTCTAGATATTTGGAAGACTGAGGGTAGATAGAAAAAACTCTTCTACCACTCATCATCAATATGGCAGCTTTTGTCTTCAATGAGGGCAACCTTGTTCAATTGATAAACTATATTCTTTTGTTCTTTCTACCAAAGAAATGTAATTAGATGTCCTTCAAATGGTTTCTTGCCTCTCCATTCCTTCTGTAAACATGGACTTTCATAAAGGCCAAGGATGTACGGTGACTATTGTGTTTCACTTGCACTTCATTTCTCTTGTTGCCCACCATACCAATTTAACAATATCTTTGATGTCACAACCCTCTTTATTTACAACTAGCCCTTTAACAATCTAAGTTCCCGAAAATCAAACTATTGTAGCAAAACAGCCATAAATGTGAAGTAAATACTTTGAAAATTGTCATTCTTAGCCCACATTAAATATAATGAAAAGTTAATCTTGATATCAAAAATATGTGATGACACTAGGTAAAACATATTCAGTACAAATATTAGAAGTATTCCATATTCTTCTTTGTCAAGCTCTTTAAATACTAGTAACTGACTAGAAGAAAATTCGAGAGTTTTGAACTACATCTCTACTTGCAGAAATACTTAGCCAGTGCAATTTTTCTGATAAACCAAATACCTTGAAAAATTTTGATCCTAGCTAACTTAAAATAAATTGGAAAACTTCGAAAGGGTGCCATTAAGGGAAACAAACTCATTGCAGACAATTAAAGTATTTACTTTCACCTTTATGAAACTAAATCATATTTACTGTAGACTGCTACTATACTGTCTGGCAGTTAGAATATATCAAGCTTATTAAAGTAATCTTTTTTTTTTCATAAATAATTTATCATTTTTATGTTATTAGTATGAAGAAGTTGTGCATATTAATTTTCTTAGTTCTATTTGCATAACCTGAAATTTTATGCACATTGGTATGCTATGACATAAATTCCGCCAAAAATGTTAATGTGATAAGAGTCACATGTAATTGCAGAACTTAGGCATCTCATACTTCAAGATAAAGTTACATGCTTAACAGACAAAAAAAGTGAAAATATCAAGTGTAATAAGCTAAATAACAACCTGTAAATAACCTGTAGGCATTTGGCAACTCGCGCTTCTGCGTAGCATAAAACACTTCAGTCGTTGATGAGAGATAAAGACCAGGATCGACAATAATTGGTTTTAGTCGTCGAGACCTATTTCAAAAAGCACTTGTTCAGCCAATGATCACAAAATAAAATCAAGCACAATTCATGATAATGGAAGAAAGGGGAAAAAAACAAAGGATGATTCAAATGTCCATACTCTTTCCGACCAATATAGCTTGAATGCTGAACAAAGCTGAGATCCTTGGGTAAGAAAGAAAAAATATGAAGAAGATCTGCAAAACAATAAAAGTCTAGTCAAATATTTCAGGAAAAAAATCTAGTCCAATAGCCTGACTGCCGAGTGGCAGATACACATATGTTTAGAGTTTAGACTATACTTTAGATACTGCAAGTCATGAACCTAGCAGATATTCCTTCCAAAGAAAAGAATTCTGAAAAGTATTTGTCTAACAAATTAAATTACAAACCATATGCCACAATTTGGCAAGTGTGACTGACATAGCTATTTCAACATCAAGGGGCTTTCCCTGCCACTCAATGCCCCACTACAATTCCATGAGGAAATGATGGAGTAATTGGAGAGGGTATTGAGTCTGCCATCCCAAAAATTTCCACATTTACAAAATACTTTCTCTAATGATTTGTACATCACATAAATCTTTATGGTTCAAATTTCAACTAGACAACCATACAGGTACTCCCCACTAATGTAACATAGCAAGCACATCGACCATCAAAACAACCCCTCACGGGTCATTAGATGACCAATCTAAAAGATGAATAAGATTTAAAACAGGAAGAGGAATACTCACAAAATAATATCAGCATTATGGTAACTTCTTGCTACAAAGAACAACAATTAAAGTTGGTGCATCAAGCAATATTTTTTCCTTTTCGAGTCCAAAAAAGGTCGTATGGTTCAAGGATAGATAACTCTAAACTTTAAAAGACATAATCATGATCACATTTACATCTACCAATAAAACGTGGTCGTTATTCAGTGATCTATACATTCCACCAAAGAACTGAACCCTTAGTTCCCAATTTCTCAATCGAAAGAGCATCACATAATCTTGCAAAAAGCATTCTCAAGATTACATCATCTTGAAAAGGAAAGATTCCAGCATAAATAACCAAAATTCTATAAAAGAAAGCAGAGAGAGACTCGGATCATACCATCCTGGGTAACAAGAGGGTAATCGGAGGCATGGAGATTGATGAACCAGTCCCAATTAGGGCCGAGGCGGAGGAGGATGGCGGCGGCGTGGAGGGTGGCGGCGAGGGCGGAGGAGCCGCGGGGGTTGGCGAAGTCGGGCTTGCCGATGACGTGGACGTTTCCAGCGGATCGGAAGGTCGGGACGGCGCGGACGGCGCGGGCGATGCGGTCGCGCTGGGCCTGGGGGGCTGCCCCATCGAGGTGGAGGAGGTAGAGGTTCCTGGGGTGGTAGGTGGCGCGGAGGAGACGGAGGAGGCGGTCGACGTCGCCGACGGTGCCCGAGAGGAGGTAGGCGAAGGAGGGGGGAGGCGGTGAGGAGGAGATGAGTGCGGCGGCGGAGGATCGGAGCGGGGCGGCTGCGGAGGACCGGAGCGGGGAGGCGGCGGCGGAGGAGGGCGAGGAGGAGAATGAGAGGAAAAGTAGGAGGAGGAGGAGGGCGACGAAGGCGGTGACGAGAATGCAGGAGAGGTGACGGGACTCCTTGGAGGACGGCAGAGGAGGAGCCGACTGCATTATTATTATTCTTATTATTATTATGCTCTCCTCTTTCTCCTCCACCTTGGTCGGACGGTGGCTCCAATTTCTTCGCGTTGGTTGCTTGCTAGGGAGGAGAAGCAGTGCGAAATTGGGGAGGGATTGTGATTGGCAAATCACAACCGTCCATCTTTCCTGTTTCGGGTGGGAGATCGGAAAGAGGAACTCAGGTAGTTGGGAGTGTGTTTTCTGTAGTTGCACTTGCACCCAAACAAATTTGACCATAAAACCGTCTTAGGGCCCAGAGCCTCTGAGTTCAAAGATTGGCATTCCGTAGCTTTGCGTAGTTTTATCATCATTTCTCTTTTATTTTTATGTTATCGGCTAGAATAAATACAACCACTCATATTAATCAGCAAAATATTTCCAAACTAGCTTGGTAGATCCAAAGAAATTTTCTTCAATGCTGATGCTGTCGTATAATGCCACCCGATCAGCCATCTTATTAGCCTCCTAGAAATCAATGATTTCTTTAAACAGAGATATGTAAGGAGTAAATCTTAGCCAAACGTTAAAGCTGAATCTCGCTAAGCCAGTCCATAAAAGCAAAAAAAACTTCCACAATTTAGATTTGCCCCAAATACATTCAAACAGCCCAATCTCGTTCCAAATATAAAATATTAGAATTTGAAAGGCTTAATCACATAAAAAAATCTTAGTATTTTAGGGTTACGAAGATCCTAACTATGAATTATTTTTGATTGCTATGATAAAGCTGGTCACATGCTATCTCACATGCCATTTAAAAATTGCGGCTCTTAGCTAACACCTAAAGTCCTCTTTTCACTTCTCTTCTAGCTAGGGTTTTATTTTTCAATTTTATCCATCCTTCTTGTCCAATGGAGACTAGCAATAGCTGTGAGGTGGGTAGAGAGAGTGAGAAAGAGAAGAGAGGAAGGACACTCACGAAGGCAAGTGGAAAATATTAATGTAGATAGGGTGGAGAGGGAAAAGAAGATAAAGAAGATCTCATATGAGTGAGTGGTCTTTAGTCAATAAGCAAAAACCAATATGGATGAAAAAACCCAGAGAGATCACCAAGGAAGTAAACGGTGCTTTACAAGAGTCTAACCAATAACTAGGAGGAGCACTCGACTATGAGGCACTTCTCCATAGAGGGCTAGTTGGAGTTTAAGGCCATCCCTTTTGTACCTAGGAGGGCTCCTTTAGGCCTCTTTGACATAAGGAAAAAGCCCAATGTGACATCAAGCTTTATGTTTATCGTGTTTTCATCATGGACAACTTTAGGAATTGGTTCCTTAGAAGTTAGGTTTCGTTAAGAAAATTATGGAATTTAAGGACCTTCAGTTAAACTTCTCTAAAGAGATGCCCCGACATAACTAAATCTTTAAGGTCATCCATAATAACTTGGTCAAGAAGTGTATCGAGCTATTCCTCAAAAGTACTGAAAACAAGGATGGCTATAACAAGTTCTACAAGGCATTATCCAAGAATCTTAATCTTTACGTACATGAGGACTTTTCTTAAAATAGGGTAAAGCTTGCAAAGTTGCTGAGGTACCACTCTATCAAGAGCAGTGATAAGATGGTCAGCCTTAAGAACTGTGTTAGGGTGATGGAGGGCCAGAATGATATCTATTACTTTGCTGGTGAGAGCAAAAGGTTCGTGGAGAACTCTTCTTTTCTTGCTGTCTGCTATTAAGGAATGATTGAAGCTTGATAAAAGTGAGGATGAGAAGAAGAAAAATGGGCCTTAAAGAGGAAATTTGAAGGCCTCTACAAGGTGATCAATGAAATTTGGGGTGACAAGTTGGAAAAGATCGTGGTGTCTGATCGTGAGATTGACTCTTCTCGATGTTTGGTGATGAGTGAACATAGTTGGACTGCAAATATGGCAAGAATCATGAAGACGCAGGCACCGAGGGACAATAGCTTGCAGGCTACATATCTTCTAAAAAAATAATGGAAATCAACCCTGATGATCCCATCATGTTGGAGCTAAGAAAGCAAGCAGAGGCGCATAAGAATGATACCATCTATTAAGGACTTTTGTCATCAAAATTACTGCTCATTGCCAAATGAAAATACCACCACTCTCACAACCATCACTGGTGTTAATTTGTCAGGAAGGAGGAACAGAATTTGGATACGAATGGAAGACAAAACTCTAACCGAAAAGGGACAAAAGCTCATTCACATAAGCTCCTTTATCATAACTATGATATCATGCAACAATTCCATTATAGCAACTAGATGGAATTCACATAGGATCCAAAATGAACAAATTTGAAAGTCAACAAATTTAAAAGTTTGATGATCTGATTGCATTAAATTGAAATTCAGAATAAAATTGAAGCTCTTCAAATGATTCAAGATTTTTTGCATGATTAATCTATTTTGAAGTTGTGAAATTTAACTGTGGCATATCAAACTCCGATTCGTAGGTCTAGCCCAATGCTGCTTATGATCTTCGCTAGTAGATGATGTATGATGTCAGTATCCTTCAGAAATTATCTTTGGATTGTTTGATAGTCCTTTTGACCATCCAAGGTATCAATTGCAAGAACATGATTCAATTATTGTTCCAGAGGTGATTCAAAATGTGCATGAAATAACTGATTGATATGATATATGAAGCCGATGGTTCATAACCATCTCTTCGAGACCTAGATCTCGGATTAATGAGGAAGAGTGCATACGGTACTTGTCAACAAAAGTTATCCAGAAACAAATAGTGTTGTTATACAAGGCTGCTACCACTCCGAAAAGGACAATAAATGGAAGGGTGGACCGAGCTAAGGCAACCACAAATTCAACAGAGGTCATAATTTTTTTTTTGAAAAATTTTAATAACCAACTTAAGTCAAATTTCAAATTGTCATCCGTCGGCTTGACGGAGTAATAGTTGGGTAGATTAGCCAACGCTGTCTTCATGGCCTTAATTTAATAGTTTGCCTCGAGTAGAGTGGTTGGCCGTTGCTTGGAACATCTAGTAGGCATCCGGCACCATATACGCTGCATTTAATATTAAACAAAGATTACGGGCATCTCCATCTCTGAAGCAACTACTTCCTAAAATGGATATCACATTTTAAGCTTTAATCACTACTCTGTAAACAATGAATTTGTGATTGCAGAATTGCCACAGCATGGAGTGAACAGTGAAATTAGACGAAATGATGCAATCATGGGTATGCATGGGATGTAACGAGTCATCCATCCATGACATAAATTTTCCCACAAAATACTGCGTCGGCTGCCGACTGATAATCGGCCCCATGTTTCAAATAAAACAGATTCAAAGCCTTCATCTGTCGGCTGCCATTTTATGACGATCCAAAGCATGCTGTCCTCTAGAAAAAGAATATATAATTTTTATATATAACAAACATCATTGGATTGGAGGGCCAAGGTATGAGGTCGCCTTATTAGAGGCATGGGGTGTAGATACGGCCAATGAATGAGAGATCCTGAGACTTTACCATTGCGAAAAATGCGGCTTGGTACAGTGAAATTGACTCAATAATCTAATTACTTGGCAAGCCCAACAAAGTAGCAGCCATAAACAAAAATGGTGTGGTCTATTCACTTAGCTATTGGAGTACCACATTAATACAAGACAAATTTCTTCCATTGATGAGCTTGGTTTATGCCACCTTCAGAAAGGAAGCACCATTAGCAAGCAAGGATGGTAACATCTTCACTTTTTTCTATTGTGTCTCTGATCATCTCTGACAAGTAGCAAGGGGTCTTCCATGGAAGTATCTGAGCAAGGTAGGTATGACTCTGCTGCTACCCACAGTTATATACACATTGCCTACACCAAACACATGTCAGATGCATCATACCCTTGTTTGAGCTGACATATGATGCTGTCGCTTTGCTGTAAAAGCCACCATATGCCACATCTAACTCAAGTGCCATACCAATAATGACATGAAGCCAACCCAAAATAGTGACATATCAAAAAAAAAAAAAAAAAAACATCATTCTAGTCACATTTATAATTATAAATCGGTATCAATAATTTATATATATTCCTTAATTAGCAAAATTATTCTTTAAATGGCTAGCATCTTTATTTACAAAGATATATAAGTTTTAAAATTATATGTTTACCATATTTGAGTAGTATATATGATAAATATGTAAGTTATATATAAGCCATGCTTAACCAATAAAAATGTTGGCACTTTCTTATAATAGGGGCGGTCGTGGACTGGCTTGACAACGTGCAACCCTAGTTTCCAAAATGAACTCCTGCGTTGCTGCACTTATAGGATGATAGGCGAAAGCTACCGTTGCCTACGAAAAAATTTGGAACCAAACAAGCTTGGTTGGTGGATAGAACCGAACCAAATACCATGCAATTGGCGCACAGATGCCACGCATTAAGTCACAATCTATATTGAGGCGTGCAGTGGACCTGGTCTCTTTGCCCAACTCCACGCCGTCCATGTGTGAACAATTATGGACAATTATATCTCTTGTATAATATATAAAACCAAATGTAAACTAAAAATAAAAAAATAAAAAAAAATCATTTGTCCTAGGTAACTAAAATAATTTAAGTTAAAAGGGGAAAGACAACAATGGACATGCTTCAAATGTTTGAAAAACAAGGGAAAAGCAAAAGAGCACAATTTTTTTCCAAAAAAAAAAAAAAAAAAAAAAGGCGAAGTTGGGTGGTGGGGATAACAAGGAAAAACCTAACACCAACGGTTTTGATCACTCTATCGCCTGAACAATCTCTGACTCTTATCTTCCTCCTTCGTTCACAGCTACCAACCATCATTCCTCTCCCAGTCACCCACAAAGCTAATATTTTCCTTTTTCTACAAAAGTAATAAGCAATAAATGAACAAATAAACATCATTTAAACCGGCCTTTTCCTCCCTAAGATTTGACAAAAATTCCTGACTAATAAAGGAGAAAAAGGAGAGTTTCCAAGAGAAAAATAAGGGAAAAAACAGGGACCATTTCCTAAGGGTTCTGAGAATGGGTTGGTTTACAACGCCGACCCAGCAACGAGCGCAGTCGCCGGCAGGCGGCCGGTCCGCCGGCCGCGGGCGGAGTTGCGGCGGCGCATCTCCATGATGCGGCGGTGGGAGTTGGAGTGGATGGCAGCGGAGAAGGTGGGGCTCGCCGCCGGCCGGTACTCCGGAACCAACCGCCCGGACTTGTACCGCACCCCGCACGCGTTGCACAGCGTCTTCGGTCCCTCCGGTCCCGCCCTCCACTGCGGCGTCTCCTCCGCCTCGCAGTGCCGGCACCGCCGCCGCTCCTTCGCCTCCGTCGCCACCAGCGCCGGGGACAGCCCCGCAAGTACCCTTCGACGCCGGCGTTGCCCCTTGCTTCTCGGCCGCACCGGCACCCTGGACGGCGCCGCCACGGCCAGGACCGACACCGGGCTCGGCCTCGCCCCCTCCGCCGCCGTGGCGGCGGCGCTGCTGCTGCTCCCGGTCCCGCCGCCGCTGCTGCTCCGTGAGTGAGTGGGGATTTCGAAGGAAGTCTCCAGCCCCGGAAACAGGTCCTTGTTCGACAGCCACTCCAGCTCCTCCTCCTCTTCGCCGCCTCCTCCTCCCTCCGCCGCAAGGCCCTGTAAAACCCCAGGAAAAGGAAGTAAAAATGTTATCTTTACAGAATAAAGCAGATAAAAATCGGATTTTGACGAGGGTTTCCGATGCTGAACCGGAAGGCCATCGACGGCGGGGATGTCCGTGGAGTCGAGGATATCAAGGAGGGACTGGTCCTGCAGCCCTCCAGCGGCGGCGGGGAGCGGAGGGTTACGGTTCCGGCGGTGGGGGGGAGGATTGAGGTCGATGTCGGAAGGGAAGTCGAGGAGAAGGAGGTCGTCGGCGGCGAGACAACCCTCCGGCGGCTCTTCGAGGGGCTCCACCATCGCTGTCTCCGAGACGACCCAGGGCTCTTTCTGGCTTCTCTACTCCGCCTACGGCTAAGAAGAATACAGTGGGAGAAAGTAGAGGATAAAGGAGCAAGGAAGAGTTTTTTCTTTTTTCTGTTTTTTCCTTTCCTTAAAAAAAAAAAAAAAAAAAAAAAAATTCTCCTGTCTTCTTTCTCCTCTCTCTTTCTATTTTTTCCTTTTTCCTTCCTAAATTTCTGCTCCTTCAAAATTTACCAAAGAAATCGTCCTTGGGGGGTTATACTGGGTTGGTGAGAGTTTTTAGGGTGGGAGGAGGAATCCATGGTTAAATTACCAAAAAGTCCACAGGGTTCACGTGAATTGTGTAAAATCTATTCATTAATGTTTTGATTTTCAAATATCAGTAACCTAAACTGTGTGGATCCCGAGTAATGAGATTGCATGGTTGGTAAATTTTAATATAAAAAATATATCTTATTTTATTAATTTATATTTTTGATCCATGAATTTTGGTGATTATGGTTATAGAAACTTAATTCTAATCAGAAAGTATTTCATATAAACAAAACTTCAAATTAAAAAAATAAAATAGAAAACTTTCCATTGCATCGGAATACTAGGAAAGATATATATACTTTCCACTATGGGATTAGGATCGGGAGCCAATTTATTTGAAATTCATGATGTGGTGGTATATTTAGATCTTTTAAGATTTTCTCAGAATTTGTTTTAGGAAGGACAATGGGTAGGATTTAAATAGAGTATTATATTATCCATCCTGAAATTCAAATTTAATATCTTATATTCAAATTTTATCCGATACTTGATCGAATAAGAAAAGAGATACCTATCTCCATACCCAATGAATTTAGAGATACCCATGGATAACTTATTTTTCCATATCCAATCCATACACATTCATATCCAAAAAAATAAATAATCAAAATAATTTTTAAATAAAGATAGAAGTGCATTATTTTTAAATAAAGTAAGACTATTTCTATTAGAACTTATTCAAAAAGATAAAAAATTTAAAATTATAATATTTTTTAAATTATAAAAATATTAATTATTTTATTTTATATAAAAAATATTAAGTAAAAAAAGCTTGAGATACTAAAAGAATAAAGAAAAAAATATATGAATATAATTTAATAATTAATAAAACTAATATAATTATACTTCAGATTTGGAAGTAAGAGAATAAGTATTGGAAGTAAAATAGCTCCCGTCGAAGTCCTGCTCTATATCCAATCTTGATGAGGCATAGCTTAGAATCATGGCGACTGGTCTTGAACTCCAAGGCAGCTTTATAATTGCAGACCCAGCCAAGGTTGGGTGATGAAGTTCGACTGGACGAGCTTGAGCAGTACCACTCCACTTCAGTCACTGGACGATCTTAAGGGTAGTCGAATTTCTCTATTTCAACCCATAGTTTGGATTAAACGACAGTCACCCTGAGTAGGTCTCCTACACCACTCGACCTCAACAGTTTTCAAACTCCTATCTGACCAAATTTCTTCACTATGGATGGTAGATGCTATCGGCTTCCTCTTATAGACTTTGATCGGACAGATTTGAATTAGCACAAGGACCTCGGCCAAATGCACTTAGATTAGTAAGAGGACTTCGCCACCGATGTAGGTCTAAATTCATTCGAAAGAGGCAGTCGAACTTCCAAAAGAAGGAATCAGGCCATGATCCTCATCAAAGAGCCTGTTGTTCCCTCATTTTCGGTCTGAATGTTTACATTTGCTCTCAACCGACCTTGAAGGCGGTCGAGCTTCTGAGAGCTGTCAAAGACAACCCCTTTAGAATCCAATCGCGAGTCTGTCACCAGCTACTTAAGAAGCCGACCTTCAAGTTTGGCCAGTTCGATTTCGAGTTCTCCATCCCCAAAATGAATGATCTGCTACTAAGTACAGAGCTCCAGCCTTTCATCCGAGTTCCATCAAATTAAATCCAACTGTCTATAAGTCATGATAAATGATAGTATAATTTCTATAATAAACTCCACGTGGTCTGAACGGTCTACTGATATTCTGTTATAACTATCACTATCATGCTATTACGAGCTCCATCTATAAAAAGAGATCCTCCAGATACGTTTTCATTTTTAAGCACTAAGCTCTCATCTCTATTCAAAATTTTCGTGAACTCCATTTTTGTTGGTCAGAGAACTGACTTGACCGTCGGAGAGTCTTGCTAGAGCCACCCATCTTCGATATGGACTTCATCTTGTAGGTCCCTATAGCGGCCGTCTCTTCCATCTCCAACAAGCTTCGGCATTAGTAGCCATTTTCTGTGCCAATAATTATCATATTAACTATATATATATATATATATATATATATATATATATATATATATATATATATATTTGGGTATGAATTTGGGTATTATCTATACCCATAGATTCGGGTCGGAGTCGAGTTCAAGTTTGATTAGAAAATAGTACCATCCATATCCTATCCATATCCGTACTATAATTTTCAGATTTTTTCCAAATCTAAATTCAAACCCGATCAAATCCTATTTTTTGGATTTGATCGAGTTTAGATAGGATGCATACCTATTGAGTTGGATTGATTTTGCCGTTCCTAATTTATTTCATGACTTTCAAAAAGACATAGCTTTTTCTCTCTCTCCTATCTGTATGGCAAGTATAGAGATGGCTTTTGAGAATACTTTATGATCCATGAGCAAGTACGCATGAACAAATTATAAATATTATTTTTTATTTTTTTAAAAAATAGCCAAAAAAAAATAACAAAAAGAAAAGATGAGCGTATTAGGATAGTTAGCCTTAGAGATATATTTTCAAAACCCTTGGACCATACAAGACGTCTTAAAATTAATATGTCAAAACATTCCATAATCACTATATGTTTGGAGTAACTTGATACATAAACTACAAATCTCCATATTGATATCACTTTTTTTTTTTTTTTTTCTGTATATAGATATTTTGGATTTTCTAAACTACATCCAGTGGATATTTTCATTCGTCGACCATTAATATTAAAGTTGATAGTAGATGAAAAGTCTTTCCTTCACAGTGTGTGTAGAACAATATATGAACTCAAGAATCATAAAATGATCTTCAAGGAAGATGGGGGGGGACATAATTTGATGAAGTTATGAAACGGTAAACTGTAGTTTACTGGTTGTGAGATTTTTGACAAAATATAAAGTCAAAACTATGACAAATCTCATTTCATGAGAGGCTACGGATACTTTACAAATCAATGGAAGTGAAACCAGACAGCCAATAACTAATTAAGAACAGATAATTAATTATAAAAACAATATCAACATCAAAAGTAAATAGACATCCACGAATCATGGACCCAATGTTATTTTAGAAGGGCTATTAGTCAAAAACGCATGCGCCCCTTAGTCAATCATTGTTGAAAACTTTTTAATCAAAAAGATATAGAAAAGAAGCTTCAAACTTGAAAGCTCACAAACAAGAGCCTTCTAACAATATGGGCAACTTTTAATGAAGAGGTGGGAATGTGGTCATGGGTAAGTTTTGAACTTTGTAAAATTGTACCTAACCTTGCAACTCAACCAAATATGCTTGAGCAGCTTGTGCTTGGCACAACAGCTTCAGTCATTCAAGCCCACTTCCATGCTGCAAATTAATTAGTTATTAGGTGAAATAGTCATACAAATATGTAAGCACATGTTTGGCTTGAGAATTGGCTTATTAATTGAGGCATTTCAGTTGATCTAGAATGGTGATGATGGTGCTTGCTTCAACTCAAGCTGCTTGAAGACCTTCATATGCCTAATTGTTTGGCTTGTTTTGTCGGAGTGTCGACCGATATAAACCCTTTAAGCAACCCTAAGGATCAGCTAAAACTCATCTATAATGTCTATAAAAATAAAATAACTAGTAGAAAAATGGAATTATGAAAACAAATATAATATTATAATAGGTAACAATATTAAATACCAATTTGTGTTATCATAGTTTTGCATGTGTGATGTATGAAAATAGTATGGATAATCGTAATTCTCTAATATAACAATAATTGATAATATAAAAATAATTGTAATCTTTCAACTTAATTAAAATTTTCTGTTCTTTACATAATCTTATAACTACACCCTTAATTTTGAGGCTTGCTTTTCTTTTGTTTCTCTGTATCAAAGAATAATCGAGAGAAAAAAAAAACAAGAAAATAATTTTATAACAACGAAAAAAATGTGTATATGAATTACTAGACTCTTGCCCATGATACTATGGAGTCCGGGTTTCATATCAAAAATAATATATTAATATTTAAATAATAACTAACATTCAATTGTTTGATCATGAGAAAAATAGCTATAATCTTATATCTTCACTATTTATAGATTAAGTATAGTAGATCGCTATTCTTATACAAAACCATCACCTATAACACTTTCTAAACCTCATTATGAGTATCGATCCACTACCACCATTATTATATACATCAATGTCCCTTGCATCGGAAAGTTTAATTAAAATTGAGCCAGAGCTGCAACACCAAGGGTCCAAGTGCAATTTTATCATGGGGGCCGATAAAATTGGGATAATGGGGCAATTGAAGCCTTGGATGATCAAGGGGACAACACTTGATAAACTGTACTGTTTGTCATTTTCCTGTCTCTCCATGACAACTGTAGCACAATTTATTGCATTCATCTCACAAGTCCTGCCACTCTTTTGAAAGTGATATAATATTTTCACTTTCCCAAACTCACCGCAAGGGAAGTGAAAACCTCCAACCTTCCTATTGGCTGGCATTATATAAATATCTTGTGCAATTAAAAATCTCATGGCGGTATCGTAATTTATCGAAGCTGCGAAGGGCATTCCTGAAATTTGTGGTGGCGATGGAGGGGAGCCTGGGCCGTGACGCAACATCCCAACGACTCCACGGTCCGGCCAAGCTTGTCGTTACACGTCAATTAATCCAATAATTTGCTGACACGTGTCCGTGGACGAGCCTATTGGCTGCGCTCCCATGCACGTCTTTCAGCTGGAGGATGCCATTGTTTTGTCCTCGTATGAGTGGATCAACGCTGCTTGGCGGGTACTGCACGTGACAGGATTAAAGGAAATCAGTGCTGCCCCCCGTCGCATCCCCGCAGGAGTGGGATGTCTAACGGCTTCATGTGCGGTAGCCTATTTTAAGTATTTGGATTCGGAGATCTTACGGCTGCCGCTGGCATGGTTTCGTCCCCGCCTGAGATATCACCTTGTGGGGATTGGTTTCCTGGTGCCGCCTGTTATTGTTGTACGAAAAATTGGTAACTCAACAACCACCACCACCATCACCACGGAAAAGCAACTCCTCTCATCACGTGGCATCATGGATATTTTTATGTGAAGCTAACGGGTTCCCCGTAACTTTCATTCAGCATGAAATGATGGGAAAATATAACGGTAGTGAACATTGCATACGTCGGCTAATCTCAAAACGTTAACCAATGTAACGTCATTGGACTAGTCTTACAACAAGAAAATAGGCCATTAACAATGACTGCTAAGAAACCACAAAAGATGTATATGGCATATATTCCCCTTTCCCATTGACACAACTGAAATGTTTTATCTGTTAGCTTTCTTATAATAATTAAAAAATCGCTGTTAGATAAGAAGTCTATCTAGCGATAATTATATTATCGCGGTCTTATATTAATCTAGTTTAAATGGTCCATCTCCCTATCTTACTTGTTTTATACATTTTTTTTATCCTAATTTGAAATCATTATCCTAAGTATCAACCAACTCTTGAGCTCTCACCTTTACAAGTTCTCACTAACTCCCGATTTCAAATACTCCCTATCTCTCTCACTCTCTCGCACTAATGATCTTAATCCTATTTCTTAGTTCACTACGAAAACTTTAAATTTTATTGACGAATTTTTAGTGATGAAATATAAATCTAGTTACCAGAATCTTATATTTAATGATAAAAATTAGAAATAATCATAATAAATCATTTTGGTTAATATTATTAACACCGAAATGAAATTTTGTCACTAAATATATATCTTTTGAGATAATTTCTTATTTATCATAAAAAATACATCATTAAATATAATTTTTTATGGTGAAAAAATAATTTTAATACCAAAATTAATTTTGGTCAACTTACTAATGATAATTTTATAATTCATCACTAAAACTTAGCTGAACTGCCATCTTAGGATCTTAACTTTCAGCTAATATCTATTTCAAGATAAAATTTCTTCAAGTTTCAATGAAGGATAAATTTTTCTAAAAAAATCCTACATAAGGTCGAGAGCTAATGTTATTATAATTTATTAATGGGATGGGTCATATGGCTTGCACGTGACTCTCCTTATGTCTGACATGGTAAAAAAAATAATAATAAAAAAGATGTCATGTTATAAAGAGTCACCCTGGAACTAGAACTAGGGTTTTGGGGGTGTTAAGCTAAAATATAGCAAGAGTCACGCATAGGTTTTGGGGACGTTGAAGGCATTGAAGAGTTCTTCTAGTTTTCCATCAAGCACAGGTGCTGGGCTCACCAAATAGAGGGATAGTATTGAAATGAAAGAGAGTTATGCATATGAAGAATCAACTAATGCTACTGGTGGATAGAGGATTTGCATGTGTGGCATGATCGCAGGATGCTGGATGATAGGAACATGATGTTGTCGTTAAGACATCGTATTTATCAGTTTAATCCAATTTTTTAAAATAAATAAAAATATATAGATAGCAGTGAGCCAAATCGAATCCATAGGGAAGATAGTATCTTTGATTTTTGAAAAGAAAAAAAAGAAAAGAGTTTTAAAATTAAAAGTAAAGTCGGAAAATAAAAAGTAAAAAATAAAAGATATAGAAATTTAAATTTGGTACTAAGATCTACTAGTTAGATCTTAGTATCTACTTGTAGTAAAATAAAAAGTAATAATTAAAGTATAGAATTTAAATTATAATAAAAATAAAGAGCAAAAAATTAAAGTATAAAAAAATAAAATTTTTATTAATTAAAATTTTAAAATTTAAATATATAAAATTTTAAAAAAATAAAATAAAATAGTTTGATCTCTGATCTTGGATCGGTATTGGCAGAAAGATGGTGTAGAAGCCCAACTCTTCTTCTCAACATCCGTTGCTTTGAAGCAGCCATTAACCCAGAGCCTGACTTCACCCTGTACCAAAGCTTTTCTCTAATTAGATCTATTGATTTTCAGAGGCCTGGGATCCTTTTTATAGAGCTAGGAGGGCTGAAAAGTTTTCTTCTATGCAATGTGGGACTAAGGAGCTCTTTGATCATCAAAATATGAAAAAATTTAAGTGAAATTTGGATTAAAAAGAGTCTTGGATGAATTCTGATGGTTCTGATAAAATCTGACCATTCAATAGGAATCCAACGATCCAAAAATCATCAAAATCGAATGTGTATCAATCCAGATCAAGTCGGATTAAATTCTGACCGTTGATCGCATGTTGATGGAGAAAATCTGACCATTGATTGCACGTTGATGGAAAAAATCTGGCCGTTGATCCTGCATGTAGAGTCCTGATCACTGTCGGGAGCTTTCTCCGCTGTCGAATCATCCCCTGGATCGCGCGCTGCCGTTGGATGGCGATTCGCATGAAGCCTGAAGATGAAAAATTCCTCCATCGTCTGATCTTGACCGCAAGCTACTAAAGCCATCCGATCTCATCTTTACTATTCCCATGGACCGCATAGATCGAGCATTCCAAAGACCGCAACCAATCAGCGCTCTTATTACCGAGTGAAAAGACCAAAATGCCTTATGAGCCATCATAGATTTTTTTGAACCCTTTAAGGATCTAGGTCTACCACGTGTCGCTCCATGATTCGCTGTCTTCTGTTGAGCTGATGGTCCACGCTTGGATCATGGATCGATTGACGGCTTCTACGATTGAGTCGGCTTAGCTCAACTGGCTTGGCGCGCTCGCTTATCGGCTTGGCTTGGCATGTTTGGACGTGCCGGCTGATATGGCATGATGGCTTGAGCCGGCTGAACCATATGTTATTTTTTATTTAATTTTTATTTATTTTATTTTTTTAAAAATTTATATCTTCTCCATTTTAGCTCCGTTTTGCTCAAAATTTATTTTATTGTGATAAAAAAATGATCTCTTTCTATTGATTATAATTTTTTTAAATTTTTATTATTTTTTAATTAATTTTTTAATTAATAAAATTATTAATTTTTTAAAAATATATATAAATTAATTATTAATTCTTAAAATTTAATATGAATTAATTGATAAATTAATACTTTTATTGATGAGTTTATGATATTTATCACACCTCCCAACTTAAGCTTTGCTTGTCCTTGAGTAAAGAAAGAATTTAATTTTAAATATCTTTTAACTTTAGAGTTTCGAATTTTATCTAAGCCGTTTTCAAAATGGTCATTGATATTCAGTAGAGTATAAGTGAGATATATCATTGGGATATTAATACTTATCAATAAAAAATTAAGTAAAAAACATTAAATTTTTTTAAACTTTTTTTTAAATTATCCCACCTTTATCTCTGATTTATCTAAATTTTCATATAGAAAAGTATATTGCTACTTCCATCTTTTATTTATTGATTTTTATTTTTATATTATCTATTTTTTGATGCGAATATCATTGCTTACTTAGGCAATGAGATCTGATTACTTGATAAAAAATTAATATATTTTTTTTAATATTATACTACTATTGAGTGTCTTAATCCCTTAAGCTTTCTATTTGATCCATGTAGCGAGTCTTGGGCCAATGACTTTCAAATCAGTTGACTTTAGGATACTAGGTATAGAATATCCCTTGGGCTTACTAGCTCGAATCAAATGGGCTACGAGTTAAGACTAGCTTTACAATGAGCTTCTTTGCCCTTCTTACCTTTTGATGCGAAACTCAATGCTTGCTTAGGCAAAGAGGTCCGATTACTCAATGAGAAATACTTAAAAACTATTTTATTAAAATTAAAAAAAATTATATGAAAAAATATATAGTTACCTTACATAAGTCTATAAAAAGTAGATTTTTCTTTAATGCTAGTAGAAATAATTAGAAATACTCTAAGAAAAACTTTTTATATTCTAGATTTAACTCTTTATTAAATTTTTTTAATACTTGATTCCTCAATATCTCATAGATTCTTTGATCTGTGTATCAATTTTCTTTTAAAAATGCTTAGTTTAATTTAATTTTTAAGCATAATCAGATGTCTAAATACTAAATACTAATTTTTTTGAGGACTTAAAATTTTTAAAATTTTTATTTTTCTCCCCCTCCAACTTAATTAACATTATCCGCAATGGAGAAAAAAAAATAAAGATTATAATAAAAAATATAAAAAAATATTCCTGACTATATTTTTGGTCTAGCACATGCCTTTGAAAATTTGGGCTCTTCCCCCAACTTATTTAAATTATCCTAAAAAAATCAACTAAAAAGATAAATTAAACTAAAAAAATTAAATATTGGGTTATCTTCCAACAAGCACTAAGTTTACCATCTTCAGCCAGACATAATGTAGTTTAACTATCCTGTGTCGAATATTGGATTGATAAATTTCAATGATTTTGGATTGCTAATCTCAGAAAGTTGATTTATAATCCCATTTTAATATAATCATTATTAATTTTAGGGACATAATTTGTGACCTCATTCTCAGACCCATGTTTATTAAAAATTTTTTCTATTTGTTCTTCTAAAATACTCATGAATAAAATTTTTATATTAGGAGTTAAGTTTGATTCAATGGGTGCTGGAAGGATGACTAAAGATAATTTCAATTCTGAAGATAAATTAATGTGATCTTGCTTAAATAACTCTATTGACACTTCATTACATGCCTTTTGATTTTTGTAAGAAGAACCGGCTTCTAGGGTTGAAGGGAACATGTTTTTAGGTTTATAAGTTTTGGATAAATCATCTATTCTCTTTTCTCCTTTTTCTATCTCATTTAAACTAGAACCAGCATCAGTACTAGTTCCTGACTCGGGTTATTCTATGTGGTTAGTCTCAGTACTAATCAGTTTTTCTAAATTTTTATTTTGACTAGCATCAGTACTAGCTTCTTTCACCTGATCTTGGTATAGGTTCATAAGAATTCTATAGCTTTTAAGTTTAGGAGTTACTTTGGCATTCTCAAATTGGAGATTCTTAAGTGAGATATTAAATTGATAACTTGGTCCAGGTGGTTGGTGGACATTAGGTGGATTGTTTGAAATTGGTAGGCTTGGTAGTTGATCTAATTTTTTTTCTCGTGTTAGACTCAACTAGTTATCTAATTTGAGCTTCTAGTTTGACGATAGATTATTGTTGATTCAGAATTAATTATTGAAGTTGGTTAAATCTATCGTCAGCTAGATTGGTTTGTTAAGGAGGTGGGTATGAGAGCTGATTATAATATGGTGGCTGAAAAGGCTGACTAGGCTGACCTTTATTATAAGCATAGTTCTGGTATTGAGGTCTATTCTAATAATTTTGCACCGATGGAGTTTGGATCCAAGCCTGAGTCTATTATGGTTTCCAAGAAAAATTAGGATGGTTTCTCCAGCCAAAGTTATATGAATTTAAAAATGGATCATTAATCGGCTTGGAGTAGCTTTTAACAGCTTGGACTTATTCTTGGATAAAAGATGAAAACTATGCAGCCTTAGGACATTTATTCATATGATGGGTTGGGCTAGCATAGATTGAACAAATCTTCTGATAATTAGAAGATGATGTAAATTGTGCAGGAGATTGTTGACCTAGGGTTAGGACTTGATCTAATTTCTGAGTAAGAAAGTCTACTTTATTTATCAAATTTGAATCAGCCT
Source organism: Cocos nucifera (assembly GCA_006176705.1). NCBI lineage: Eukaryota > Viridiplantae > Streptophyta > Magnoliopsida > Arecales > Arecaceae > Cocos > Cocos nucifera. Next base: position 385,633 of record QRFJ01000256.1, on the reverse strand, counting down.
TAGGACTAGATTCTAGATGTTTAAATTCATGGATCCCTACCTAGGTTTGGTAGAAAGATAACGAAGCATGGTTAATTGAGTTTTCACTCAGAATTTCAAATAAGGTATAAGCTTCATCCTCACTCTTGTTCATGAATGCACCTCCATAGGATGCATCTAACATCTATTTGTATTGGTCTCCTAAACCCTCATAGAAAGCTTGAACTATTTGCCATTTAGACAGAACATGGTGTGGACATTTTCTAAGAAGTTTCTTAAGTCTCTCCCATGACTCGTGAATCTGTTTTCCTGGAAGCTGAGCAAATCCAGTGATAGCTCGTCTCATAATGTTGGTTTGGCCTATGGGATAAAATTTCTTAAGAAATTTACTTTACAATTCAGCCCAAGTTTTAATTGATCTCCCTATTATGCCAAGCCAGTACTTAGCTTTATTTTTTAATGATAAGAGAAATAAAATTAGTTTGAGTGCATCATTAGTTAAATTTTGAATTTTTATCGTAGAGTAGATTTCTAAGAATTCATTCAGATGTTTATAAGGATCTTCATTAGTGTTCCCATAGAAAAATGAAAGCATCTGAATTGTAGTCGGCTTGATCTCATAGTGGATAGCATGGATATCAGATAATTGGATATAAGTCGATGGGCTATAGGTAGAAGGGATAAAATATTTCTTAATTTGCTTAGGTGGTTCTCTAAAATTTTCAGCCATCGAGTTATCAGGTTTAATACGATTCAGCCTTTCAATATTATGGTTGGATTTAACTAGATCAGATAAAGTAATTTTCTACCGTATATGTACTAGTGCAACCCTAACATGTGGTTCAAAATTTTTTTAAAATTTATAAAATTTTTAAATTTTTTTATTATTTTATTATATTAAAAACTATTTTTTTAAAAAAATTAATTATTTTATTTATTATTTTTAATTTAATTTAATTTAATTATTATTTTTAATATTTTTTAGTTAGTTTAATTTAATTTAATTTTTAATTTAATTTTTTATTTTATTTTATTTTATTTTTGAAGAAAAAAAAATAAGAAAGTAATAAAAGTTCTAAAGAAGAGATCCTAAGGAGTCCTAAAACTAAGAAGAGAGAGAAGAATTAGGTTTAATTAGGTTTAATGTTGGTTAGTAATCAAGTTGGTCAATTAATTTCGACTAAGGGTTATCCTAAATCTAGATAGCTCCTAACTATCAAGGTCACCTTCAAGCCCTCCAAGTGTAGGATCAGCCAATCAATTGGTCAGATAAGTATAAGATCGATGGGAGTCCCCCCGTTGCTTGCCTTAGATATCAATTGTACTTGGTCAGGTAAGCTAACAGAATCAATTAAAAATCACCTTCCTTTGAGCCTAGTCGTCTTCGAATCACTTTTCTAGATACCAGTCAAATTGATTAATCTTAAGCTGGTTCAACTCTTAGGATTTCTTATCCTATTGAGCTCAAATATCCTAGGGCTGATGTCTAATTAATTTTAAAATTAAAGATTTAGATTAATATAGGATGCTGGTTGGTTATTTATGGGCTAAGGAAGGGTGATCAAATCCCTATCTTATCTTGATTAATTAGATTATATCCTTAATTTGATTTAATATGAATATGCATAAAAAAATTTAATCAAAGAGTTCTATACAATTTAAACTAGATGCATGCAACTAATTAAATTCTGAAAGGCTTACCTTGCCTCCAGCAATCACTAGAAAAAAGTAAAAATAAAAATAAAACTAATATGATGCATGCTCTAAACAGTTAGAATTTCTAATCTTATCATGAGATTTTTAATTAAATTTAAATAAATATTTTTAAATTAATTTAAAAATAAAATAAATAAATAAATAAATAAAAAGAGGACTAGGGTTAGGATTGATCTCACCAAGCAAAATAGAATGATTTGTTCCTTGTTCTGATTTTTTTTGTTCTTTAATCTCTTTTTTTTATAAAATTAAAAAAAATTAGCAAGTAATATTTGTAAAAAAATAAAAATTTTATTTATAATTTATTTATAAAAAAATCAAAGAGATCAAAAATTTAATGTCCGTGCCTTCTCCGACAATGATGCCAAAAAATTGATAGGAACACGATGTTGTCATTAAGCCATCGTGTTTATCAGTTTAATCTGACTTTTTAAAATAAATAAAAATATGTAGATAGCAGTGAGTTGGATCGAATCCATAGGGAAGATAGTATTTTTAGATTTAAAATTTTTAATTTTTGAAAAAAAAAGAAAAGAAAAAAGTTTTGAAATTAAAAGTGAAGTCAGAAAATAAAAAATAAAAATTAAAAGATGTAGGAATTTAAACTTGGTAATGTAGTAAAATAAAAAGTAATAATTAAAGTGTAGAATTTAAATTACAATAAAAATAAAGAGCAGGAAATTAAAGTGCAAAAAAAATAAAATTTTTATTAATTAAAATTTTAAAATTTAAATACATAAAATTTAAAAAGAAAAGAAGATAAAATAAAATAGCCTGATCTCTGATCTTAGATTGGCATTGGCAGAAAGATGGTATAGAAGCCCAACTCTTTTTTTCGACATCCATTGCTTTGAAGCAGCCATTAACCTAGAGTCTGGCTTCACCCTGTACCAAAGCTTTCCTCTAATCAGATCTATTGATTTCAAGAGGCCTGGGGTTCTTTTTATAAAGTTAGGAGGACTGAAGAGTTTTCTTCTAGGTAATATGGGACTAAGGAGCTCTTTGATCGTCAAAATATGAAGAAATTCGAGTGAAAATCGGATTAAAAAGAGTCCTAGACGAATTCTGATGGTTCTGGTGAAATATGGCCGTTCAATAAGAATCCAACGGTCCAAAAATCATCAAAATTGAATGTGTATTAGTCCAGATCAAGTCAGATTAAATTCTGATCATTGATTGCACGTTGATGGAGAAAATCTGACCGCTGATCGTACGTTGATGGAAAAAATCTGACCGTTGATCGCACATTTGGAGTCCTGATCACCGTCAGGAGCTTTCTCCACCATCGGATCATCCCCTGGATCACGCACTACCGTTTGATGGCGATTCGCATGAAGCCTGAAGCTGAAAAATTTCTCCATCATCCGATCTTGACCACAAGCTACCAGAGCCATCCGATCGCACCTTTACTATTCCCATGGACCACGTGGATCGAGCATTCCAAAGACTGCAACCAATCAGCGCTTTTGTTGCCGAGTGAAAAGACCAAAATGCCCTGTGAGCCATGATAGATTTTCTATGAATCTTTTAAGGGTCTAGGTCCACCACGTGTCGCTCCATGATTCACTGTCTTTTGCCAAGCTGGCGGTCCACGCCTAGATCGTGGACCGACTGACGGCTTTCGCAATTGAGTCGGCTTAACTCGGCTGGCTTGGCATGTTGGCTTGTTGGCTTGGCTCTGTGCATTTGGATGCGCCGGCTGATATGGCGCGACGGCTTGAGCCGACTGAGCCATATATTATTTTTTATTTAATTTTTATTTATTTTATTTCTTTAAAAATTCATATCTTCTCCATTTTAGCTCTATTTTGCTTAAAATTTATTTTATTATGATAAAAAAATAAGCTCTTTCTATGGATTATAAAATTTTATTTTTTAATTTTTATTATTTTTAATTAATTTTTTAATTAATAAAAATATTAATTTTTTAAATATATATATAAATTAATAATTAATTTTTAAAAATTAATATGAATTAATTAATAAATTAATACTTTTATTGGTGAGTTTATGGTACTTATCACTGGACAAGCTTCAAGCCATAGAGTGCAGGGCGGAGGTTTATGGATACCCAAAATATCTGGTAAGCATTTTTTTATGAAAATATTTTTTTATTTTAAATAGCCATTGATTTGGGTTGAATCCAGTCATCTGTCGCATGCAAATATTTTGAATGGATCGACCTTCCTCCTCCTGCATGAGCTAAAGATGTTATAATAAGGCAAAGATTGAAGATTCTGAATATGAAAAATAAAATTAAGAGATTGCAGCAAGTTGGTGAAAAGAGGTATCAAGGAAAAGGAGATTGTGGCAGAGATTATACCTCTTCCAATCATACAATTGGTCAACTGAATGAAAATGAGTGCAATCGAAATGCTGAACTAAAAGGACAGTTACTTGATCTGCAGATTCAACTTACAATAGAGAGAATGAGAAAAAAGACTTGTGGTTTGCTATGTGTATTTCTTTTATGGTTGTTTGTGGTTTATTGATATGAAATTTCATGTATAAGAGTTAGATATTTGGCCAGATTAGCTTTTGTACTCAAATGTCCATTTTCAATCAATGAAATTATAAGATTTGGCCATAATGATTGCTATCTATCTATTGCAATTTTGTTCATATACATTTCTCTTCAGTGAAGCAGAGGTATAAAGATGAAGGCTTAAAAGCTACTTTCATTAAACTATCAAATCATCAATTATATATATAAAGTAGTAAAGCCTGGTCTAAAATGCTGCCATTTGTCATTCCCTCGTGTCTTTTGTTTTTTCCTCCAAAACATAGGTTTATTAATGCAGCACAATCAAATAGGAATTTTTGGATCAATAAAATATCTTTGGTCAAAATAAAAATTTTTGTGTGCCCACTATATAAGGACAATAAAATTTAAAATATTATCTGCTACTACTTTTGTGTGCTCATTTATTAAGCCTAGCCTAAAATGCTGCTGTTAGGGATAAATCCCGCTTCCGCTAAAGTTCAGTCTGATGCTTAGCCTAATACGACTGGTGATCATGGAAAGCTTCGATTGAAAATTTTTTCTCCAGCAGCCGAACTCCTTCAGTGGTCAAACTCCTTCCAGACCTCTCATTCAGTTGGATTTCTATAGAAGTCGAACTCCTTTCGGACGTCTCCTTCAGTCGGATTCCTCCAGGAGCCGAACTCCTTCCGGACCGCTACTTCAGTCGGATTTCTGCAAGAGCCGAACTCCTTCTGGACGTCTTCTTCAGTCGAATTCCTCTAGAAGTCAAACTCCTTTCAGACTTTTCCTTCAGTCAAATTTCTTCAGAAGCCGAACTCCTTTCGAACTGCTACTTCAGTCAGATTTCTACAAGAGCCGAACTCCTTCTGAACGTCTTCTTCAGTCGGATTCCTTCAGAAGCCGAATTCCTTTCGAACTTCATCTTCAGTTGGATTCTTCGAGGAGCCAAACTCCTTCCGACCTCTCTTTCAGTCAAATTTTTTCAGGAGCCAAACTCCTTCCGAACCTCTCCTTCAGTCGGATTTCTACAGGAGCCGAACTTCTTTCAGACCCTTCTTCAATCAGATTCCTCCAGGAGCCAAACTTCTTCCGAACTTCTCCTTCTTTTTTTAGGAGCCAAACTCCTTCCGAACCTCTCCTTCAGTCGGATTTCTACAGGAGCCGAACTTCTTTCAGACCCTTCTTCAATCAGATTCCTCCAGGAGCCAAACTTCTTCCGAACTTCTCCTTCAGTCGAATTCCTTAAGAAGCCGAACTCCTTCCAAACTTCTTCTTTTGTTAAATTTTTATAGGAGCCAAACTCTTTTCGGACTCTCCTTCAGTAGGATTCCTACAGGAGCCGAACTCCTTTCAAACATCTCCTTCAGTCAGATTTCTACAGGAGCCGAACTTCTTCTGGACATTTTCTTTAGTCAAATTCCTTCAGAAGCCAAACTTCTTCTGGATCTCTCCTTCAGATGAATTTCTCTAGGAGCCGAACTCCTTTCGAACTTCTTCTTTAGTCGGATTCCTACAGGAGTCGAACTCCTTTTGGACTTCTCTTTCAATTGAATTTCTACAGGAGTCGAACTTCTTCCAAACCTCTTCTTTAGATAGATTCTTATAGGTGATCCCACTACTGAACGATTATGATTATCATTTATTAGAATAATTATGACTGTCATTTATTAGTCTGCTATAGGCGATCCCACTATCGAACGGTTATGACTGTCATTTATCAAGATGGTTATAACTGTCATTTATCAGTCTACTGCAGGCGACCCCACTATCAAATGGTTACAATAGGCTTCATCTATAAAAAGAAACCCTCCAGATACGTTTTCTCTAAGCTCTCTCATTCTTTCCAAAATTTTGCTGAATTTTTGCCTGAGCACTCCATTTCTATTGGTCGGAAGAGCTGACTTGATCATCGGAGGATCCTGCCGAAGCCACCACCATCGACTTCGGATGGAACTTTATTTTGCAGGTCATCGATGGCGACCTCTTCTTTTCCAACTTCAGCTCGATTTGGTGTCAACTAGATTCTGCACCAACAGGATTGGCGCTAGAGGAAGGGCACCTTTCTTTTTGAGATTCCTTTATTCTTAAAGGAGTGCTCAGCAATGATCTCTATAGTCAGATCCCATCCAGATCCATCCATTTCCACTCCAGCTTTGGCAATTCAAGCACCATCTGTAGCTATGGTGGATGCGGAGCAATTTAACCTAGTAGTCTAGCAGATTCACGATCTCATGGAGGTAGTGTAGGCCATGCATCGGCAGACTTCGATGCCAATTTAGCTGGAGTAGGCTTTTTTAGAATCCCATGATCTGATCAGAGGATGGCCGACTTGGGCTAACTGGCTGGTGACTTTCGAAAAGAGAAAATAGAGGGCGAAGAGCCATTGCTCGGACCATGATTTGATCCCGAGGGAAGCTTTGCCCTCCTTTCATTAGAAAACTCTGAAGATCAACGATCATGAAGATCTCCTGAATCAAAGACTCTAAAAAATGAGCTAATAAATTAAAGAGTTCCATCATATTTTCTCCTCACACGGTAATAATATTTACACTGATCCTCTTTTTTCTCAGAGGATTATGCAAGAGCCCATTCCACCGAACTTCAAGCTTTTCCAATTTGAAAGCTACGATGAAATCTCTGATCTGATCGATTATCTGAAGGCCTTTCGGACTATGATGCTGCTCTATGGTGCATCTGACGCTATTTTATGTCGAGTTTTTTCATCTACCTTAAAGGGAGTAACAAAAAATTGGTACTCGACGTTGAAGTTAGGTACGATCTTTTTTTTTTTATCAGATAAGCCATTAGTTTATGGCTTACTTTATCAGCAGCCGACGTTCACGTTGAGGTTCGAATTCTCTGATGCATATCAAGTAGAAAGAGGAAGAATCTATTCGAGCTTATGTAATCCGATTTAATGCCGTTGCATTGAAAGTTTAAAATCTAGATCAGTCTATTGCAATGGCTACACTCAAGGACGGTCTTTAGAAGAATGATTTATTATTCTCCCTGAAGAAGAAGTACCTCAGAAATTTTGCCGATCTGCTAGCTCGGGTTGAAGGATATGTCCGAGCGGAAGAAACCTTCAAATTGAAGGATGAGAAAGTCGTAGGAGAGCGGCAGATGGACGAATCTAATAAACCTTCAAATTGGCATTGAAGATTGAAAAAGATCTTATCTTCAGTCGAGATTAAAGAAGATCTTATCTCCTGTTGACATTGGCATTGAAGCTCGGAGGAGATCTTATCTCCAATCGAGATTGAAGGAGATCTTATCTCCTATTGAAGGGTTGGAGCTTAGGAGAGATCTTATCTTCAGTCGAGATTGAAGAATATCTTATCTCCTGTTGACGTTGGCGTTGAAGTCCAGGAAAGATCTTATCACCAGTCGAGATTGAAGGAGATCTTATCTCCTATTGACATTGGTGTTGAAGCTCGGGGGAGATCTTATCTCCAGTCGAGGTTGAAGAAGATCTTATCTTCTGTTAATGTTGAAGTTGAAGCTCGAGGAAGAACTTATTTCCAACTGAGGTTGAAGTAGATTCTATCTTCTATTAAAGTTGAAGCTCAAGAGAGATCTTATCTTCAGTCGAGATTGAAGAAAATCTTATCTTCTATTAAAGTTGAAGAAGATCTTGTCGAGGTCTCTCCTCTCATCTTATCTAAAATGAACGAGATCTTCGACTTTGCTCACGTTAGGATGAGGTTCTCCTCCTATTTCTAACGGACTGTAGGAGCACATAAGGATCGTTGTCAAGGCTTCTCTCCTCATCTCATCTAAAATGAATGAGGCCTTCAATTTTACTCATGTTAGGATGGGGTTCTCCTTTTGTTCCTAACGGACTATAGGGGCACTTAAGGGCCATTGTCAGGGCCTCTCCCCTCATCTCATCTAAAATTAATGAGGCCTTCGATTTTGCTCATGTTGGGATGAGGTTCTCCTCCTATTTCTAATGGATTGTAGGGACACTTAAAGGCCGTTGTTAGGACCTCTCCCCTCATCTCGTCTAAAATGAACAAAACCTTCGATTTTGCTCACGTTAGGATGAGATTTTCCTCCTATTTCTAACGGACTGTAGGAATACTTAAGGGCCGTTGTCAGGGCCTCTTTCCTCATCTCGTCTAAAATGAACAAGACCTTCGATTTTGCTCATGTTAGGATGAGGTTCTCCTCCTATTCCTAATGGACTATAGGGACACTTAAGGACCATTGTAAGGGCCTCTTCCCTCATCTCATCTAAAATGAACGGAGCTTTCGATTTTGCTCACGTTAGGATGAGGTTCTTCTCCTATTTCTAATGGATTGTAGGGGCACTTAAGGGCCATTATCAGAGCCTCTCCCCTAATCTCGTCTAAAATGAATGAGGTCTTCGATTTGCCAAGGTTAACATGACCATTTTTGAATGCTTCTTTCCTGTCATCATACAATTTTTACATCAAGAAATAATAATGTTGAAATAAAGAAGTTTTATTGAGAAAAAATTACTGATAGTATATTCTCAGATTTTCTGAATTCTAAGATCGTGGGAGCGTTATTCCTCCAAGCTCCTTCAGACGATAAGTTCCATATCGGATGACCTCCTCTATTTCATATGGGCCTTTCCAATTTGGGATGAGTTTTTCTTGGCTCTAAGGTTGAGAGATGAAGGCTCGCTGAAGCACTAAATCTCCTAATTTGAATATTTTACCACTGACTCTGGAGTTAAAGTATTGGGCCACCCTTCGCCTGTAGGCCACCATCCAAACCTAGGCTTCCTCTCTTTTTTCTTCCAATAGATCGAGGTTGATTCTGAGATTCTATGAGTTATGCTGCTCATTGAAGGCTATGACCCGTGCTGATGGGAGTTTAAGCTCGATTGAACTGACTGCCTCCATTCCAAAGGCTAAGATGAATGATGTTTTTCCAGTCGGTAGTCTTTGAGTAGTTTGGTACGCCCAGAGGATGTGGTAAAGTTCGTCCATCCAGGCCCTCTTTGCTCTGTCGAGCCTTATCTTGATATCTTGCAACAGGATCCGGTTGGTCACCTTAGCTTCTCTATTTGTCTATGGGTGAGCTACCGACGTGAAGTGATGGAAGATGTTTAGATCTTCGTAGAACTTAGCGAACCTCGTCCTAGCGAACTATCATCCGTTATCTGTTATGAAAGTTTGGAGCAGATCAAATCGATAGACGATTGACTTTCAGATGAAGTTCTATACTTTGATCTCAGTAATTTTTGCTAGTGGTTCGACTTCGATCCATTTGGTGAAGTAGTTGATCGCAACCAGGAGAAACTTTTATTATCCGGATGTCATTGAAAAAGGGTCAAGTATATCCATTCTTCACTGTGCAAATGGCCAAGATGTGCTTAGTGGAGTAAGCTTAGAGGCCGGCTGTTTTTATATGTTTGCATTTCTCTGATAGCGATCATATTTCTTGAGGTACTCCATAAAATCATGGTATAAGATCGGCCAATAGTAGCCTTGCTGAAGTAGTTTTTGTGATAGGGATCTGGCTCCCATATGACTTTCATAAATTCTCTCGTGCACTTTTCATAATGCGAAGTCAGCCTCTGAAGGTCAAAGACATCTCAACAGTGGTAGCAAATACGATCTTTTATATAACTTGCCCTCATACAAAACATACTGGGAGGCTTAATTCTTGAGTTTTTGAGCTTCTTTTGGATCACGAGGAAGAACTCCCTCTTTGAGATAGGCAACTAATGGATCAATCCAGCTCGGCTCAAGCTCCATCTGCATAACAAGCTGTAATTTCTCTGAGCTTGGGCATTTTAGAGTTTCAAAAAATACTACTTTGGATAGTTTGGTTGGAAAAAAAGTGGCCAATTTAGAGAGAAGGTTGGCTCTCATATTTTCTGCCCTCAAAATCTGTCGAATGTTAAAATTGTCGAAGATTGGAGTCAAATCCTTTACTTTCTCAAGATATTTCATCATATTTTTCTCTCGTACTTCATAGTTGCCACTAACTTAGTCGACCACTAATTGAGAATCACTGTAGATTTGAAGTCGATCTAATTTTAATTTTTTTACTATTTTTAATGCAACAATCAGTGCTTCATATTCGATCCCATTATTAGTTGTAGAAAATTTGAAGCATAACGCATACTTGGTGACGACTTCCTCGGGATTGACTAAGACTAATTTCGTACCTGCTCCAGTGGAGTTGGACGAACCATCCACGTATAGGATCCAAAAACTTTCAAAAAGATCGACACTTTCTTTGGAGAGGCTCGGTTGCAACCATGGGATGCCAGTCCTGTTTCGTTTAAGCTCGGCTTCATTTGAAATGATGCATTCAACTATGAAGTCAGCCAGTGCCTGTGCCTTGATTGCCGGCCAAGGTTGGTAGTTGATGTCGAATTTTATTAATTCAATGGTCCATTTTGTAATTCTTTTGGAAGCATCTATTTGATGAAGGATTGCTCTGATCGATTGGTCAGTGAGGAGCATTATAGCATATCCCTGAAAGTAAGGTCGAAGTCATCTTGCTATGATTAGAAGAGCATAAATCAATTTTTTCAACTTTGTATATCTAGTCTCGGCATCCCTTAGGATCCGACTTATGTAGTAGACTGATCGCTGTACTTTCATCTCTTCTTTGACCAAGACTATCCCTAGCGCCATAGGAAATACTGCAAGGTAGAGAAAAAGCTCCTCTCTGAATTCGGGTTTGGCTAGTAGGGGGAGAGCCGAGGTAGTTTTTGAGCTCGTTGAACGCCTTTTGGCATTCTTGAGTCTAGTAAAAATCTTTCAACTTTCTGAAAATTTGAAAGAAGGGCATGCAGCGTTCGATCGATCTAGAGATAAAATGATTCAAAGATGCCATCTTTTCGATCAGGCACTGAACTTTCTTGATAGACTTCGGAGCAGTCATCTCTTGGATAGCTCAAATTTTCTCTGGGTCAGCCTCGATCCCTCATCTTGAGACCATGAATTCCAAAAATTTTTTTGAGGCTATCCCAAAGGTATACTTAATTGGGTTAAGCTTCATCATGTATTTTCTGAGCATATCGAAAGTCTCTTCAAGGTTGGCGACATGATTGACAGTCCTTTGGCTTTTGACCAGCATGTCGTCGATGTAAACCTCCATATTACAGTCGATCTACTTCTTAAAGATTTTATTGACCAAGCACTGATAAATCATGCCTGCATGTTTAAGCCTAAAGGGTATGACCCTGTAACAATAAAGACCATGGTTAGTAATAAAAGCAGTCTTCTTCTCGTCCTCCAATGCCATCCAAATTTGGTTGTAGCCAGAGAAGGCATCTATGAAGGTGAGGAGCTCGTAGTCTGAAGTCGCATCCATCAGTTGATCGATTCTAGATAAAAGATAGCTGTCTTTTTGGCAGATCTTGTTAAGCTTCTTAAAGTCGATGCACATCCTCCACTTGCCATTGGCTTTCTTGACCAAGACCACGTTAGAGACCCAAGTCGGATAGCTGACTTTTTGGATAAATCCGACGTTGAGAAGCTTGTCAACTTCTTCTACTATTATCTTCTGCCTTTCTGGTGCATGGCCTCAAACTCTTTCTTTCATTGGTCGGTGCTTGGGGTCAATGGCTACCCGATGTTCCATAACCTCGACATCAATCCTAGGCATATCCACCAGAACCCAGGTGAAGATGTTGACATTCTTCCATAAGAAGGTGATGAGCTACTTCCAAACTTCATCTTTCAAATTGGAGATAATTTGCACCGTATGCTCTGCATTTTCGTCATTCAGGAGGATGGTCACAAGATCTTTTATGGGCTCGCTCCATTCTTCAGCAAAGTCATCACGAACATCTAGCCCATCAATAGGACAAGGGTCGGACTGTGATTTCTTTCATAGGATAATTGAGTAGTAGTGTCTTGCTAGAGCTTAATCTCCTGACCTCTTCGATTCCATAACTTATTGAAAACTTCATCTTCAAATAATAAGTGGACACCACCATCCGAAGTGTATTTAAACCAGGTCAGTCAAGAATTGCATTGTAAGCAGAGAAAGCTTTTACTACTAGAAAATCCACCTACGCTCCAAATTATTTTGGATATTGTCCGTAATCACAGCTAGAGTCATTACACCTTCAACAGGTACTGCAGCACCAGCAAAGCCTACTAGGGAGAGTTTATTGGTCTAAGCTGACTATTAGATTTTGACATTTTGGAGAAAGCATCATAAAATAAGATGTCAGTCAAACTTCCATTATCAACTATGATGCGACGTACATCATAGTCTGCTATATTTAAAGAGATTATAATTGCATCATTATACAAAAATTATACTCCTCGTGCATCTACCTCAGTGAAGGTTATGAGTTCTTCAGCCCTCCATCTTTTCACTAATCCCCCAGAGCCGCTGGCCTTTTCTCATCAAAATTCTTTAGAGATAGTGTTGATGATGTCGAGAGACGGTCGATCTTCTTATTATTCCTTCTTTCTTGGTGGTTTAGACTGTGGCAGTGCCCTCGATCAATCTTCTCTCACTTTAGACCGACGTCTGAGGAATCGATCCAGTCGACCTCTCCTGATGAGCTCCTCGATCTCGTCTTGGAGCTAAATATATTCTTCAATATCGTGACCGTGGTCATGATGGTTGAGACAGTATTTGTTAAGATTACGCTTGTTAGGATGAGTGTGCATCCTTTCCGACCTCAGGAGTTGCTCCTTGATCTCCATCAATACTTATATTTTTGGAACATTGAGGGGGGCATAGTCGTAAAATCTTTTGGAAGGAAAACTTCTTCATGCTCTTCTATCGGGGCTTCTTTGACGATAAGCTCGAGGAGGTGTTTGGGCTCACTTACGCTCGGAAGGAGTCTATAAGTGCGGTCGAACTTTATTCGATCCTCCAGCTATGGGTTTATTAGATTCGCTCGTCTGCCACTCTCCTGCAACTTTTTCATCCTTCAATTTGAAGATTTTTTTAGATCGACAAAGTTTCTGAGGTACTTCTTCTCCAAGAAAAATAATAAATCATTCTTCTAAAGGCCATCCTTGAGTATGGCCATTGCAATAGACTGATCTAGATTCTAGACTTCCAATGTAGCGATATTAAATCGGATGACATAAGCCCGGATAGATTTCTCCTCTTTTTGCTTGATATGCATCAAAAAATTTGAACCTCAGCGTGGACATCGACTGCTGATGAAGTGAGCCACAAACTGATGGCTCATCCAGTCAAAGAAAAAGATCATACCCGACTTTAACATCGAGTACCAATTTCTTGCTGCTTTCCTTAAGATAGACGAAAAAGCTTGGCATAAAATGGTATCTGGTACACTATGGAGTAGCATCATAGTCTGGAAGGCCTTTAGATGATCGATTGGATCAAAGATTCCATCGTAGCTTTCAAATTGGAAAAGCTTAAAGTTTGGTGAAATGGATTCTTGCATAATTCTCTAAGAAAAAGGAGGATCAGTGTAAATATTATTACCGTGTGAGGAGCGATTATGATGGAGCTCTTCAATTTATCGACTTATTTTCTGAAGCCTTTGATTCAGAAGATCTTCACGATCGTTGATCTCTAAAGTTTTCTGATGGGATGGGGGCAAAGCTTCCTCCGAGGTCGAATCATGGTCCGAGCAATGGCTCTTCGCCCTCTATTTCATCTTTTCGGAGGTCACCGACCGGCTAGCTCGAGTCGGCCATCCTCTGATCGGATCATGGGATTCTAAAAAAGCCTGCTCCATCTGAATTGGCATCGAAGCCTGTCGATGCATGACCTGCACTACCTCCATGAGACCGCGAACCTATTGGACTAGTAGGTTGAATTACTCTGCATCCATCATGGCTGCAGATGGAGCTTGAATTATCAGAGCTAGAGCAAAAATGGATGGATCTGGATGGGATCTGGCTATAGAGGCTGTTGATCGTCGGATTGAAGCTTTTCTGAAAGGTATTTTTTTTTAAAAAGAACTCTAGAGAGAAAAAAGAGAGATCATTACTGAGCACTCCTTTAAGAATAAAAAAACCTCAAGAAAAGAGATTTTCTTCCTTCAGTGCCAATTCTGTTGGTGCAGAATCTGGTTGACACCAGATCGAGCTGGAGTTGGAGAAGAAAAGATCATCATCGATGATCTACAAAATAAAGTACCATCCGAAGTCGATGGTGGTGGCTCCAGTAGGACTTTCCGATGATTAAGTTAGCTCTTTTGAACAATAGAAATGGAGTGCTCAGGCAAGAATTTAGCAGAGTTTTAAAAAGAAGAAGAGAGCTTAGAGAAAATATATCTGGAGGATCCCTTTTTATTGACAGAGTTTATTGTAACCGTCCGATAGCGGGGTCGTCTATAGCAGACTAATAAATTAAAATCATAACCTTCTTGATAAATGACAGTCGTAATCGTTCGATAGTGAATTCATCTATAGCAGACTGATAAATTACAGTCGTAACCATCCTGATAAATAATAATCGTAACCATCTAGTAGTGGGATCGCTTATAGAAATCTATCTGAAGAAGAGGTTTGGAAGAAGTTTGGCTCTTGAAGGAATCCAACTGAAGAAAAAGTTCGAAAGAAGTTTGGCTTCTATAGAAATTCGATTGAAGGAGAAGTTCGGAAGGAGTTTGGCTCCTGAAGAAATCTATCTGAAGGAGAGATCCAAAAGAAGTTCAATTCTTGAAGGAATCCAACTGAAGGAGATGTTCGAAAGGAGTTCGGCTCCTGTTGGAATTCGACCGAAGGAGAGGTCTGAAAGAAGTTCGATTTCTATAGAAATCTGACTGAAAGAGAGGTCCGAAAGAAGTTTGGCTCCTATAGAAATCCAACTGACGGAGAAGTCCGAAAGGAGTTCAGCTTTTGAAGAAATTTGACTGAAGGAGTTCGGCTCCTGTAGAAATCTAATTGAAGGAGGGTCCAGAAGAAGTTTGGCTCATATAGAAATTTGACTGAAGAAGAAGTTTAGAAGGAGTTCGACTCTTGGAGGAATTCATCTAAACGAGAAGTTCGGCTCTTGGAGGAATCCATCTGAAGAAGAGGTCCGAAAGGAGTTCGCCTCCTAAAAAAATTCGATTGAATGAGAGATCCAAAAGGAGTTCGATTCTTGGAGAAATTTGACTGAAGAAGAAGTCCGAAAGGAGTTTGGCTCCCGAAGGAATCCGTCTAAAGGAGAGGTCCAGAAGGAGTTCGGCTTCTGAAGAAATTCGATTGAAGGAGATGTTCGAAAGAAGTTTGGCTCCTATAGAAATCTAACTGAAGTAGCGGCCTGGAAGAAGTTCGGCTTCTGAAAAAATTCGACTGAAGGAGACATCCGAAAGGAGTTCAGCTCCTATAGAAATCTGACTAAAGGAGAGATCTGGGAGGGGTTCGACCGCTGAAGAAATTCGACTGCTAGAGGAAGAATTTTCAATCGAAGCTTTCCATGATTACCAGTCGCATTATACTAAGCATCAGACTGGACTTCGGTGGAAGCATGGTTTATCCCTAATAGTTTCATAATTTTAGAAGAGGTAAAGATATTAAATGCTTACTTTGGGATAAAATTGTTAATCAATCCAGATATTGCGGATGCTGTTCAGTTTAGAAATAAGTAACTAATGCATCTTAACTCTTTTTCCTTTGGAGACTTTTGTTCAATCATTATATTGATGAATGAATAAATATATTTAAAATAATTTGCTAATATATGTATTTCTATGCTCTATTTTCTTTTTTAGGCTTTTCAATGGAGAAGAATCATACTCTTAGAGAATTAGCCAAATATCGAGTCAATCAACTTATTCAATCTCTAATGATTTCCTAAACCTGACTGAGAGAAAGATAATTGATGAAATACTTGAGTCTGTTGAGGTAATTATCTAATAAAATTATTATAATAATAGTTGATTTTATGAATAGTTATCTTTTGGTATTAATGTCAATATATTAATGGTTTGTTATTTGTTTAGCCTTGCACATGTATCACGTTGGCTACAATAATGGCAACAGATAGAAGTATGGCTGGTATTATAATTCTTGCAAAAAATATTCAAAAAAATTGGAACAAGCTGGTGGAAGGTTTTTTGTTGAAAAGTGTGATAAGTTTTATCCCTATGGTATTGCAAAGTAAGTTGTTTATAATTTTGTATATATAAAATATTATTTCATATGTAAGTTTTGTGATAATTTAATGTATAATATTATGTTGTAGGTTCAAGGTTCAAGTGAAGGTGGGTGATGAGATTGGCACCACTTCATTTTTAATATTTGATCGCCAAATAGTGTAATTTTTTAAAAAGACTGCTGCTAAAATATTAGACAGAACTATTGAGGCAATATCTACTCTATAACCTACCACTACTTTTAACTTAAAATCTAAAGAATATCACTTGATGTAAATTTAAATTTATAATTATAATTTTTTATTGCACTTTTCACAGGCTGGAGTTGATAACACCTATCCTAAAGAGCTAAATGATTTACTGAAAAAGAAATTGTTATTCAAGATATAGATCAAGCAATCCAACATCGAAATGAAGAACCATTAGCAAATATATCCAGTTGTGAAGATAACAAATAATTTAGAGTTAATTGATAGATTCATAGCAACTTCACTATCTGAACAGGTTTTGTATTTTTTTCATAACATAAAATAGTTCTTTTAATTTGTAATACACTATAAAATATCCTTGATTAGCATGTATATTGTAGGATTATGGTGATCAAATGACTGAAAACTTAGTGGTTTCTTCTCGGCAAATTGGTGATAACCTTAAGGTGATAAATCCTTTGACTTCACATATTACTCTTCCTAAAACAATGCTTTGTTGACTCTATTTTTTAAGTTAAACTATTTAATACTATATTACTCAAATGACTAAAATAAATCCTACATAAAATGGCTACAAGACACCGATGAAGCTTATAGCATCTGAATGTGCAAGGAAAAGTGTTGGTGATGAAGATTCATATGCACAACTATCAAGCAACAAGATGAAAAGGACAATCAAAGTTGAGAAGGATTGAGTTTAAAAAGCCTTTCACAAATTTTTGTTATCAAACATTTGATTATTATAGTTGTTTATGTTCTGATGATCTTGAACATTTGAAGTCTCTTAATATTTTACATCTATTTATAAATATTTAGTATGTTTCTTTTTAAAGGGATATTTGGTTCTAAAGTTTAATTGGGGTATTTGTTGTTTTATCTTTTGCTTCTGCTATTTGAAACCTATGAAGGAGTTATAAACTTTGGAAATGCAATATATTTAGTTTTTTGAATGTAATAAATCTATCATGTAACAATATTTTAATTATAAGTTTAATCAAATACAAGAGTACCAAGATAATTTAATAGAATTCTTTGAAATTTAAAATTTGAAAGACGTTAAAATTTAGAATAGATTTGAGATTTAAAATTTAAAAAATATTCAAATTTAGAATGAATTTAAGATTGACTAATTATACTTAAATAGGCAAGTTTTTTCAGATATCCAATCTATCTCGAACTTTAATAGAATCTTTTAAAATTTAAAATTTAAAAGATGTATAAATTTAGAATAGATTTGAGATTTAAAATTTAAAAATTATTCAAATTTAGAATGGATCTGATAATTACTTTCATCAAACTTTCAGGAGTAATTTTCTTTCTTTTAAAGAGCAGAAGTGAGTGGCAATCAGTTACTTTAAGAATTTGACTTTCATAAATTAAAAAATTACTTCATAATAATAATATTTTTTTTTTTGGATTGGTATATAAATAGAAAACTTGAGCTCAAAAAAATTGAATAGCAGCTTTCATTTAAAAATTTAAAAAATAAAAAAAATAAAATAATGAATAACCATATTTACTTGGAAATGCAATGAGCCAATATGGCATCAAATGTGATAATAAGCTCAGGGATGGTACTTAGGTGAGTTTTTTAGGTATCCAATCTATATCGAACTTTAATAAAATTCTTTAAAATTTAAAAGACATTCAAATTTAAAATGGATTTGTGATTTAAAATTTAAAAGTCATTCAAATTTAGAATGGATTTAAGATTCAACCAATTATATATATATATATATATATATATATATATATATATATATATATAGTCAAGTTTTTCAGATATCCAATTTATCTTGAGCTTTAATAGAATCCTTTGAAATTTAAAATTTAAAATTTAAAAGACGTTCAAATTTAGAATGGATTTGAGGTTTAAAATTTGAAAGACATTCAAATTTAGAATATATTTAAGATTTAACCAATTATATGTATATATGTATGTATGTATAGTTGAATTTTTTTAGGTATCCAATCTTTCTCAAAATTCAATAGAATCTTTTAAAATTTGAAATTTAAAATTTAAAAGATGTCCAAATTTAGAATGGATTTAAGATTTAACCAATTACGTATATATATAGGCAAGTTTTTTCAAGAAAACTAATCTATCTCGAACTTTAATAGAACCCTTTGAAATTTAACATTTAAAATTTAAAAGATATTAAAATTTAGAATGAATTTAAGATTTAAAATTTAAAAGACATTCAAATTTAGAATGAATTTAAGATTAAATAATTATATATATATGTAGGCAAGTTTTTTCATGTATCCAATCTATCTCAAACTTTAATAGAATCCTTTGAAATTTAAAATTTAAAAGATATTCAAATTTAGAATGAATTTAAGATTTAAAATTTAAAAGATATTCAAATTTAAAAAGGATCTGATAATTGCTTTCATCGAACTTTCAGGAATAATTTTCTTTCTCCTAAAGAGTAGAATTAAGTGAGCGCCAATCAACTACTTCAGGAATTTGACCTTCATTAATGAAAAAATTTCTTCACAACAACCATAATAAAAAAAAGATTTTGGACTGGTACATAAATAGAAGACCTGAGCTCAAAAAAATTGAATAATAGCTTTTCTTTAAAAATTCAAAAAAATTAAAAGAAACTAAATAATGAATAACCATATTTGCTTGAAAATGCAATGAGCCAATCTTACATTAAATATTACAATAAGCTCAGGAATGGTAGTTAGGTAAATTTTTTTAGATATCCGATATATCTTGAACTTTAATAGAATCCTTTGAAATTTAGAATTTAAAATTTAAAAGATATTCAAATTTAGTATAAAGTTGAGATTTAAAATTTAAAAGGCATTTAAATTTAGAATAAATTTAAGATTTAATCAATTATATATATAAATAAATTTTTTTAGGTATCCAATCTATCTTGAACTTTAATAGAACCTTTTGAAATTTAAAATTTAAAAGATGTTCAAATTTAGAATAGATTGAAGATTTAAACAATTATATATACATATGAGTTTTTTCAGATATCCAATCTATCTTGAACTTTAATAGAATATATATATATATAAACAAGTTTTTTAAGATATCCAATCTATCTAAAACTTTAATAGAATTCTTTAAAATTTAAAAGATATTTAAATTTAGAATGGATCTGATAATTATTTTCATCAAATTTTTAGGAGTAATTTTCTTTCTCCTAAAGAGCAGAACTAAGTGAGCGCCAATCGGTTACTTCAAAAATTAAGACCTTCATTAATGAAAAAATTGCTTTACAACAACCATAATAAAAAAAAAGATTTTGGACTAGTACATAAATAGAAAACTTGAGCTTAAAAAAATTGAATAACATCTTTTCTTAAAAAAATTAAAAAAATTAAAAAAAACTAAATAATGAATAACCACATTTGCTTGAAAATGCAATGAGCCAATCTTGCATTAAATATTATAATAAGCTCAGGGATGGTAGTTAGGTGATTTTTTCAGGTATCCAATCTATCTTGAACTTTAATAAAATTATTTAAAATTTAAAATTTAAAATTTAAAAGACATTCCAATTTAGTATAGATTTGAGATTTAAAATTTAAAAGATGTTTAAATTTAGAATGTATTTAAGATTTAACCAATTATATATATAAATAAGTTTTTTTAGGTATGCAATCTATCTCGAACTTTAATAGAACCCTTTGAAATTTGAAATTTAAAATTTAAAAGATGTTTAAATTTAGAATAGATTTGAGATTTAAAATTTAAAACATGTCCAAATTTAGAATAGATTGAATATTTAACCAATTATATATATATATGAGTTTTTTTTAGGTATCCAATCTATCTTGAGCTTTAATAGAATACATACATACATACATACATACATACATACATACATACATACATACATACATACATACATATATATATATATATATATATATATATATATATATATATATATATATATATATATATATATATATAAAAGTTTTTTCAGGTATCCAATCTATCTCAAACTTTAATAGAATCCTTTAAAATTTAATATTTAAAATTTAAAAAATATTCAAATTTAGAATGGATCTGATAATTACTTTCATCGAACTTTCATGAGTAATTTTCTTTCTCCTAAAGAGCAGAATTAAGTAAGCACCAATCGGTTACTTCAGGAATTTGGCTTTCATTAATGAAAAAATTGCTTCACAACAACCATAATAAAAAAAAAAATTGGACTGATACATAAATAGAAAACCTGAGCTCAAAAAAATTGAACAACAGCTTTGCTTTAAAAATTCAAAAAAATTAAAAGAAACTAAATAATGAATAACCATATTTGCTTGAAAATGCAATGAGTCAATCTTGCATTAAATGTTATAATAGGTTCAGGGATGGTAGTTAGGTAAATTTTTTCAGGTATCCAATCTATCTCAAACTTTAATAGAATCCTTTGAAATTTAAAATTTAAAATTTAAAATTTAAAAGGCATTCAAATTTAAAATGGATTTGAGATTTAAAATTTAAAAGATGTTCAAATTTAGAATAGATTATAGATTTAACCATATATATATATATATATGAGTTTACCTATCCGGTTGGTCCAGGCCTCCCACCTGATTGAGACTCTTGAGGATGGAAAAAATAGAGAAAAAACAAGGGAAAAACAAGGCAAAAATAGAAGAAATTGATAGGTAAGCCCTTTTCCTGTATAGATAAGCCTTTTTTCTTCTGATATTCTTTGTCATGTGTTAGTTTTGTTGTAAATGTTTATAATGTGGAAGCTGCATATAACTGTTCATCAAGAGGTAGTTGGACTTTCTATTGAAGCCTTTTTATATCATCAAATTATTTTTGTTCAAAACTAACAAGTCCGATAACTTATCAATAGAAAATTGATTAATGGAGCATAGAAGTTCAAAAGAAGCAAGGTTAAGGAGGGCAATGATTAGGAGCGAGAAACATATGCGCACAGCATCTAGATTTCAAGGAACAGAGAATTTATCTATATCTAATGAAACCAAAAGTCCAACATCAATGAATAGATCAAGGATTCCTTTGACTGATGTTTCAAATGGTAAATACAAACTTCCTTATGAGATTATTCGTCAATAATATTATTGTGAACATTAGTAACATATGAATCTCTATTATTTCATGCAGTTCATTCTTCTTTGATAAATGAAGTCAATTGTGTTACTAAACCCAAAGAAGTTGAAAATAAATCAAGAGAGGATGCAACCGCAAAAATTCATAACTGCCATCTGTCATCTACAACATGTGCATCAATTGCGTTTTTTTAACTGGATGCAAGCTTCAACATTACCTCACCAATCATTGATGGATGCTAATCTTTAGATTTCAAGTCAGAGGAATTATCAGCTATATTTAGGGACTCTGCTTTCCTCCAAAGATAATTTAATCAAACAAAGTAGCCTTCCGATGAGTTCTAAAAAGTACATTATCAAAGAAGGGAGGATGTTGTATACTTACAAATGTAATGGGGATAATTTGAGATCTATTATTGAAATGATAATAGAAAATAATGATCAGAATGTCAATTTGGATAGTAGAGATATTGATTTATCTTCATCCGGTATTAAAGATTCTATTATTGAAACTCTTTTTTTGTTTTTTTTTATTTTTTAAATATGGGAGACCAAAAATTTATTTATCATATTACTCTAATACTATTTTTTTATTACATTATTGTGCAGGGATTGATGTAACATATAGAGTCAGTAGCATTAGCACAACTGTTATTACCCAAGATAAAAAAAACTAAATCTCATGATTGTTGACTATAATCAAACAATGATTCCCATAAGTCAAAGGTTCATGTGATAATATTTCTGTATCCAGGTGAAAGTGATGATGGCCATACTGAGAATAATACCAATGGTGGAGCAGTACAAGATTTAGTGGATAATATTGTTAACATCCTTACTTTTTTAGATATAATTTAGGACCTATTTGCAAAATCATGATTAAAAAACTAACACAGAGCAAACCATTATGTTCTTTATCATAGAACATCCATTAATGGAGTACATGACTCCAAAAGAAAAAAGGTTGAAAAGGGCAATGATTAGGAGCGAGAAATGTATGCAAACAATATATAAGTTTTAAGGTAGTGATGTTTATATATGTTCACGCTTTATGCCAATAAATTATATGAAAATTTTTAAAAATATTATTTTTCACGTACACAGAAAATGAAAAATCTACAAGTCAAGGAGTGAAAAATTTATCTATTTTCAAATGCAGTCCAAGTCCAACATCGATGAAGAAGAGATCGAGGACTACTTTGAGAGATGTTTATACTGATAAATGTACAAACTTATTTATGAGATTATTTTTCAATTTATTGATATTCCATACATTAAACTCCCTCCTGCCTTCCAATCCAAGGCATTTGAATTATGCCAAATTGGTTCATTTTCCACCTATTTATACTTTACTTTCAAATAATATTATTTTTTTATTTTTTGAAGGTTAACGTGATATAGATAATGCATCTAGGTGAACATAATAATATTGAAGATAGGAATAAAAGCAATGGTAGAGTAGTACATGAAGCAGTAGATAATATCTTTAACACCATTACTTACTTTTTAACTTTTAAGTTTATTCACGAATGAATGCCATTTATTTACCAATTTTAGTTATATTCTCATATCTCATTATTTTTCAAAATTACAGAAGATGAATTCGACTTTTCTGATGTTCAAAATGAAGGTATCTCATCATTATCACATTAATTATCCTTATTTGCAAATAAATCATGACATATCATGTGATATCAACATTATTCTATCATTAAACAAATAGAGTATTGGGATATTAGAGATCCTTAATGGGAATGTGAACTTTGCGGAGCATTGATGTGGTATGAGGAAAGAATAATGAAGCATTATAATGCAAGGAAACCAAAGTTTTCTTTATGCTGCATGCAAGGAAAAGTTCAGCTTCCTTATTACAAGATCCACCTGCAACTTTAAGGGCTCTTATGCAAAATAATGATGATAAGAGCAACCATTTTTTAAAGAATATTCGATCATACAATATGATGTTCTCTTTCACATCCATGGGAGGAAAAATTGATAAAAGTATGAATGATGGAAATGGTCCCCCTGTCTTTAAATTGAGTGGCCAAAACTACCATATGATTGGAAGCTTGCTACCTACTCTAGGATCATCTCCCAAATTTGCTCAACTATATATTTATGATACTCAAAATGAGGTTTCAAATGGAATGAAGACTATGAGGTGCATACTATTTTAGAATATATTATTTGATACCATTTTTAGCATAATTATAGGGTTGAATCTAACATTATATTTGATTTTTTGTATGCAGTGATTCAAATTCATTACATGCTAAAATTGTTACTGATTTGAAAGAGATGCTTGATGACTACAATGTATTAGCAAAATCATTCAGGATGGTTAGAGATAGGTTTCAGTAGGAAGACTACTCTAATATAAAACTATGGCTTATCAGAAAAAAGGGTCATGATGGAAGAAGGTATAATCTTCTCACTACATCTGAAGTAGCTGCACTAATTATTGGAGACTTTGAGAGCTCAGCTGGTGATAGGGATATTATAGTTGAGACACAGTCTGGGTTATTGAAGTGAATCACCGAACTGAATCCTTCTTATCTTACTTTACAATACCCATTGCTATTTACTTATGGGGAGGATGGTTATAATGAGAATATCCAATTTTGAGATTCGGATGGTAGTTCCTCTAGAAAGAGAATTAAATTATCCATGCGAGAGTTTTTTGTCTATAGGATTCAGAATAGGAAGAATGAAGCTCCAACCATACTCTATTCATGACGGTTATTTTACTAGTTTTTGGTTGATGCATATACAATGATTGAATCATCCAGATTACAATACATTCAATTACATCAAAAAAATTTGAGAACAGAGATGTACAAAGGACTTACAGAAGCTATCTTAAGAGGAGAAACAGACCCTTCTTCAAGAGGTAAACGTATAATTCTTCCTTCATCATTTACAGGTGGTGCCCGATACATGATTCAAAACTATCAAGATGTCAGGGCTATATACAAGTGGGCTGGTTATCCTGATTTATTTATTACATTTACATGTAATCCGAATTGGTCAGAGGTTCTCAGATTTGTTCAGGAAAAAGGCCTTAAACCTATTGATCATCCAGATATTTTTTGCCGAGTCTTTAAGATTAAACTTGATCAGTTCATCAAAGATTTGAGACAAAAAAATATTTTGGAAGAGCCAAAGCTGGTATGTCTAACCTCTTCCTACTTTCCCAAGGTATCAATTATTCATGGAAGAGCTTAACCTTTTTTTTTTTTTAATTTGGTGCATTATGAATTGCAAAGAATTATAATTCTAAACCATTTATTGTGATATTGTATTAACTTTTTTTTAATTTTTTTTTTAATATTTGATGATGCAATCAGTACATATAGAACCAAAATTTAATGCAAATATAAAGTAATTAGTTGATATCTATGCCTTCCCTTCCACCACATCACATATTATGACGTGATGCAAACTCTTTTCTTTTATTATTTTTTTTGCCATATAATGATGTCATGATCTAAACTATTCCCATACCGATTTGTTTATTGTGTTTCTGAATTGTTGATTTGTATTCATGTTGTATTCTCTTATTTTTAATAAAAATGATCGATTAGTTGATTATTTTATATAATTGAGTTTTATTTTAATTTTTATCTATTAATTCGTAGTGATATATACTATTGAGTTCCAAAAGTGTGGTTTGCCATATGCTCATATTTTAATCTTTCTGCATTCTGAAGATAAATATCTTACTCAGGAAGATATCAACAAAATCATATCAGCTAAAATACCTGACCAACAGAATAATCCAAAGCTATATGAACTTGTGTGCAATTTTATGATCCATGGTCCTTATGGTGTTTCTAATCCATGTTCCCCTTGTATGAAGGATGGAAGATGTTCAAAACATTTTCCTAAACAGTTTAGAAGCCAGACATGTATAGATGAAAAAGGATATCCTCTTTACAGAAGAAGGGAAAATGGTAGAACTATGGAAAAAAATGGTATTATTCTTGACAATAGATATGTGGTTTCATACAACCCATATCTTCTCCCGAACTATCATGCACATATTAATGTTGAATGGTGCAATCAGTCAAGATTAATAAAATATCTTTTCAAATATATTAATAAAGAACATGATCGTGTAACTCCATCTTTTTATCGAAGTCCTATAAATCAAAATAAGAAAGATATTGATGAAATAAGCATGTACTATGATTGTAGGTACATATCTCCATGTAAGGCTGCTTGGAGGATTTTTGGCTTTAATATTAATTATAGAGATCCTCCTGTTGAACGACTCTTCTTCCATCTACCAGATGAGCAAATGATTGTATTTGGTGATGATGATCCAATTGATTCAGTTCTAAAAAAATCTAGAACCAATCAATCAATGTTCTTAGCATGGATGGAGGCTAACAAGAAGTATCTAGAAGCAAGAGAATTGACTTATGCAAAATTTCCTACTAAGTTTGTATGGAAACAATCTTTGATTCAGTGGTATCCAAGGAAAAGAGGGTTCTCTATTGGTAGAGTATTTTATGTACCTCCTGAAAGTGGAGAAATGTACTATGAGAGAATCTTACTTAACATAGTAAAAGGTGCTACATGTTTTGATGATATAAGAACTGTCAATGAGGTTAGATATCTTTCTTTTAAAGAGGCTTGCAATGCATTAGGCTTGCTTGATGATAATAAAGAATATATTGATGGTCTAGCAGAGGCATGTTTTTTGGGTACTACAGATTACTTAAGAAGACTATTTGCAATGTTATTATTGTCAAATTCTATGTCAAGGCTTGAATTCATTTGGCAATAACTGACGATATTCTGCAAAGGTAAAGGATTCTTTTACATCATGATAGTATGGCATTATCTATTATTTTGTTAATTATCTTAATTTATTTTTAAAATTTATTTTGTATTTTTGTTGCTTTGATTATAAAAGATCATGAAAAATTTTACATCCTTCAAGAATTCAGATAAATGTCATTTAAAATATTGCTGTGATATGTTTATCTTAACTGCTACTATTTTTGAATAGTTGATCCTTTTATCACTTCATATGTCTCATTAGCATGCTTTTGAAAAGAATTACTGCTTCCTATTATTTGAATTCATAAAAATAGTCTTCTATTTTTTGTTGCTTGGATTATATGGTTACATACTCAAAAACTGAAGATATTGTTGCCTGTTAATTTTATCATTAGGTTTAACATTTGAACTTATGTTGTTGCTAGTTAATTATTATTGTTTATGCATTTTTTAACAACATATATAATCTAAAAGAAAATATGTTATTTGAATATTTCAGGTTTGCATCTGAGTGATGATGAATAAAAAATCATGCACTTGTCGATATTGAAAATCTTCTTCGAAGTAATGGTAAAAGTCTTTATGACTACCCTCCAATGTCTTGTCCAGATGAGATGATCCTTTCAGCTACTCAAAATAGGCTTATTCACGATGAGCTTCATTATGATCGATTATCTTTGGTTGAAGAGCACAAAAGGTCAATTTCCAGTTTTACACGAGCAAAAAAGTGTCTATGATACGATTATGAATGCTGTTACTAGAAATTAATATGGTATTTTCTTTATTTATGGTTATGGTGGCACTGAAAAAATATTTATTTGAAAAATTCTATCTGCTGCTTTGCGGTCAAAAGGTGAGATCGTGCTAAAGTAACCTTGAGTGGAATAGCATCTCTACTTCTTCCTGGAGGAAAAACAGCACACTCCATATTTGGGATTCCTTTGAATATAAATGAAGACTCTACTTGCAATATTAGATAGGAAAGTCCATTGGCTGACTTGATAGCTAAGACTAAGCTTATTATTTGGGATGAAGCTCCTATGATTCACAAATATTGTTTTGAAGCTTTAGACAGGTCTTTAAGAGATATTCTTAGATTCACTAATTCAATGAGTTTGGAAAAGCCTTTTGGAGATAAAATTATTGTGCTTGGAGGTGATTTTAGATAGATTCTCCCTGTCATTCCTAAAGGCAGTAGACAGGATATTGTTCTCACCACCATCAACTCATCATATCTTTGGTCTTTATGTAAGGTGCTGACTTTAACAAAGAGCATGAGGCTCCAAACAAGTTGTTTTATTTCTGATTTAAATGAAGTTAAAGAATTTGCAGATTGGATATTGGATATTGGGAATGGTTTAGTTGGGGGCCCTAATGATGGTGAAGCAATTATTGAAATCCCGAATGATATTTTGATAAAAAAATCAAATAATCCACTTGCAGCCATCATAGATAGTATATATCCATCATTTTTGGAGAACATAAAGGATACAAGATATTTGCAAGAAAGAGCTATACTCGCTCCCACTCATGATGTTATGGACATGATCAATTAATACATGCTTTCTTTGGTTCCTGATGAGGCAAAAACATATTTAAGTTCTGACAGTACTTGCAAAATATATACAAATATGGATACCCCTAATGATGTTCATACGTCGGAATTTTTGAATAGTAGTAAGTGTTCTGGTCTTCCAATTCATTGTCTAAAGCTCAAATGTGAAGTTCCTGTAATGTTGTTAAGAAATATTGACCAACCTTCTGGTTTGTGTAATGGCACCAGATTGATGATCACTCAATTAGGCACTCATGTCGTTGAGGCCAAAGTTATTTTGGACAGCAATATAGGACAAAAGATCTTCATTCCTCGCATGACTTTGACTCCATCGGACTCAAAATTACCTTTCAAATTTCAATGGAGACAATATCCCGTAATAGTTTCATTTGCTATGACCATCAATAAGAGTCAAGGTCAATCTCTTTCTCATGTTGGATTATATCTTAGAAGACCTGTCTTTAGCCATGGATAGCTTTATGTTGCGATTTCTCGAGTTAAAAGTCAAAGTGGTTTAAAAATATTAATCTGTGATAAAGAAGCAGAGATTTCAAGTAATACAACTAATGTAGTGTATAAAGAAGTCTTCCAAAATTTAAATTAGGCAAGTATCTTCTAACACCTCTATTAATATAATTTTAGCATTTGGTAAATTATGTTATCATTTGTGGATAACTCTTTATTTATTATTTATGTTAGATTAGTATTCCTACATCTACTTTGGTATTAGCATTATTATTGTTTGGAATGAGAGAATTATTGGCTATCAACTATACTTTAAAATACACTTTTGAATCTCAGCTTCAATTTACTAAAAATGAAATATAATGTATCTTGGATGTTTGATTGCTGAAAATAAACTATTTGTTCTCATTTATTTTTTGTCAGATTTTTTGTTTTATCATTAATTCTCTATTATTGATGTAAATGTTCAGTGTTTATTGCTGATGTTGTTGGCTTTCAATATCGGTCCCTTTCAACATTCGAACTGAAATTTGAATTGGTGCTGCTTTCGCTATTTATGGTAATTGATAAGGTTGTTCCCCAATTTTTTCTTTTTCAATTGATATGGTGAATGATTGCAGTTTTATATTTGGACAACTAATTCATTAATAATTGCTTTGGCAATAATCTAATCTTTTTTGTTGATGCTACTATTCTTTCATTATCTTCTTTTCAAAAATAAGATATCAATATGAGAAATTATGATAGCACCAACGATGATGCTTATGCTCACATCTTTGTTAAAATAAAATATACTATTACCATGTGGTATTAATAGAGTTCCTAATCTCTTACATTTGACACAGTTACAAATTAGGGTCATTGGCTATATTATAGATTTTTTTGATTCTGCATTCAGATGTTCCTATTCATCTATCATTTTTTTTTTCAATGATCTTAAATAGTTAAAAAACTACTCTAACAAGAATGACAATATGTGTTGAGTCCTCTAAAATTAGTTTAGATAACATAGAGAACTCAATATTACCTAAATATAACCTTGCAGCTGTTATTTCACAATATAAAAAATTCCAAGATAAGGCATCCATACAATGAACAGTGTAAGGGATTGGTGTTAATCATCAAATTTGAAAATTTTAATGTAATAATATAGTTTATCTTAGAAGTTAACAAAGAATGATTGATGCATGTAGTTTGTAATTCAGAAAGCTCAATAATTTCATAAAAAAATATATTTATTAAAAAATATTTTAAAAATTAAACCTGCAACTTTTATGTTCTGAAATATGAATCTTCTAATATCCTGACAAGCACAAATTAATATGAGCAGAAATATTTTTTTCTAGCAATACAGATTATTCTTTATTATAGAAGTCATGCATTATGTACTTTGACCAAAGTTGACTATTTGGACAGAAGTAGCAAACTTGACCTACTAGGCAAATGTACCTCCTTTATGTTGGTGATAAGATTCTAAGTGCCCACAAAAAATAAAAAATAATGAAAAATAGTGGGTTAAATTAATTAAAAAATATGTAAATAAATATTACTGAATCCAATCAGCTAGACATTGATATGCAATTGTTGTAGTTTGAAAATACAGCATGTGTGGATGCACCCTGCTCAGCTATATTTAAACAAACTAATTATAAGTTATTAAATATAAAAATTAGAGAATATCAATTTTCAACAACTAGCATGATCTATCTAAGTTAATTTCTTGAATAATTATATAATATTAAATGTTAAAAGTTTATATGCCCTACAAATTTAGAATTAGGAAACAATCAAGGTTTAGCTCCAAAATCGACTTGGCAAGTTCTTAAATAACATGTTGCTAGATATTATCCAAAGCCAAGAAGATGCCAGCCTAACCAGCCCCAACATATTAGACCATAATGACAACAAACAGTGATTAATACAAAGATTAGAAGAATTGAGCTCATTATTAACATGTTAGCGTAACAAACTAACATATGGTATATGCATGAAGTGAATGCCCATGGTTGCAAGCCAGAATGATAAATAATCACATAATAAACAGAAACCTACCATCTATTGTAGAAAAAAGTGGATGTTGATATACACAAGTGCAAAGAGATAGTAACACAAATGTGTTTGGATCATGAATACAATACCTTTTTATGAATCACTTAGTTGTTATGATCTATTACTGTAAGTAGAAGACAGTCTGCTGTCTAGAGGGCTAGAGAGAGATGAAGATGCAGGATGTGATGTATCTAAGAGTTGGTTCACTTGAGATCCTTGTGATCTAATTTACACCCTGCCATGTGTTGAAGAATGACTAATTGCATAAGAACTTTTTCCTCCTTCAGATGACAACTCAGATCTAGATATATCACGAGATGCAACCTTATTTATTATTTCCATAATAGTCTGCTAACTTCTAACCACACATTTGATAGTACCCCCTTTACTTGGGTTACAGGGATGAACAGATGGCATTAGCACAGGGTCTGATAATGAGGTATATATCCCAGATATAGATGCTGCCTTGGATGGCACAGATTGGCTTGAACCTAGCACAAATTGTCTAGATGCTGAACTAGTTTTTAGATCATTGGATATCAATGTTATTTTTCCTGTCTTATTAGTTCCGATAGCAGAACTTTCTTTCTTTGGAAATCATTCTCTATTATATATTGATGTAATTGTCAAGTGTTTGTTGCTGATATTGTTGGCCTTCAATACTGGTCCTTTTTAATATTGAAACTAGAATTTGAACTGTTGCTGCTCCTGCTATTTGTGGTAACCAGTGAGGTTGTCCCTTAATTTTTTATTTTTTGATTGATATGGTGATCGATTATGGTTTTATATTTAGACAACTAAATATTATGAAAATTGCTTGAATAACAATAGTTTATAATGGTAAATCTTTTCTTATTGTATAAGTCTTATTTTTGTGGTAAGAGTGGAGCTTGACTAATACTTTCTTAATTACAGTTCGTAGGAAAGAGGGCTGCTTATGCTTTAAGGTAGTAATATGCAAGTTTTAAGTTTAATTAACTTTATGATTAGAGTTGAATAAGTGTCTTTGATAGGATAGACTGAAGTAATAAGTAATTTTGTTAACTTTGTAGCAGCTTCCTAGAGCACTGAGATGTCTGCATGATACTAGACCTATTTATTTTAGGATAAATATTTTTAATCTTATTTTGATTTAAAAAGATCTTAATTTCGGCGATGCCATGGCTTTATATTTTGCAAAATATATGTACAAAATAAAATATGTTGGGTGATCAGGTTGATTTTTATGTTAAAGTTGCTAAATTTGAAATTTTTTTTGATATTGAATAATGAACATTTATTTTTTATAGTTTTTCTTGAGCACACTATCCGCATGGGCGCAAATCTAGTGCTTATAAAAGTATCAAAGTTGGTATTTCTATTAAACTATGAAATGCTTACAAAATTATCAAAGTTGGTATTTACATTAAACTATAAATTACTTACAAAAGTATCAAATTGTCAAACTGCACCAGCTATTACAAAAGTATCAAACTGTCAAACTGTAAATTGCTTACAAAAATTCAATAACTATTACAAAATGAGACCAAAAAGACAATGCACAAATTCAATCCCTTCTTAACTCCTGTCTTGATGCTGCTTCGTATCCTTGATTACCAAATAAAGTAACTTGCTGAGTGACATCACTTATTATTGGAGTTGAATTACGCATGGCTAGTTCATTGATTAGAATAGGTGTATCAAAGTTAGGACCAACTTGCATTAACAAAAGAATGAAACAAATTAGAACCGACTATAATCCAATGCGTATTAAACTATAATCCATTTAAAAAAATTAAAGAATGAAATAAAAGAATGAAAGGCTTATCACATTCATATAGGTATTCCCAGTTCTCTCTG
Organism: Cocos nucifera; assembly: GCA_006176705.1. Taxonomy (NCBI): domain Eukaryota; kingdom Viridiplantae; phylum Streptophyta; class Magnoliopsida; order Arecales; family Arecaceae; genus Cocos; species Cocos nucifera. The sequence continues at coordinate 353,471 of QRFJ01000256.1, read as the reverse complement.
ATACATATATCATAGGTCCTCTAGGAACATACTTCATAGCATCACCAATTGTAGTTCTGCCATGTCCTCTTCTTTCTCTCCCTCGAGCACTTCCATCTTTTTTGCCTCTACTAATTTCAGTCCTAACATCATTTACACTTACACTAGATAAATAAACTACCCAAATATATAAAAGTGTTAGTACTATGTAAAGAATTTATTTAATATAAATATGGAATTCATTATACATCATCAGTGGCTGATTGATGCTCATTGGTGTCATTCTTGTGTGGGCATCCAATTCTATTATGGCCAGCTTCATAGCAAAGATCATAATAAATCACAACCCCTATTTTAGGAAGCTTGTATCACTTTGTTGGTTCATCATGACCTCTCTTTCTACTCAACTTTGATCTTCTAGGTGGCCTCCTATATGTTGGTGGTTTGATAGGAATAAGATGTGTTCGCCAAAATTTTATTGACCTAGTAGGATGAATTATCATGTTGTATGCTTGCAAATATCCATTCTTGGTGAAGAAATCAAATACACATCTTTTTGACTGCCCATTTATTGCATAAATTGCTGATACAGCATGATAGTAAGAAATTCCAGTTAAGTTCCACCTCCTACAACTTCAAGATCTAGCTGTAATATCTACTACATGCTTGTCCAAACCATGTTTGATCCTAAATTCATATTCACCAGTTTGTATACTTCTATAATTTCTACTTAAATTCTTCTCTCTGTTCAATGTCCTATAAATTTCAGGACATATATCCTTTGCCAGCTATTATCTATATCTCTCTTTTTATTAATTCGAAGCATTACATTCTCACTTATATCATCTAGCATTGATACAATCTCTTTGTGCCTAGCATGTAAAATGAAACTATTAAAAGTCTCGGCCAAATTTTTGTGGACTATGTCATATTTGCAATCAATTGAAAAGAAAGCTCTACACCAGTGTCTAGGATCCCTTTTTAGTAGATCTTCTACTGCTTCATTAGACAATTCCCTCAATTTGGCCATAACCAACTGAAAGTTAGGCTTAGTTGATAATTTAGCTATAGTCCAGAATGTCCTTTTATATGTAAGCCCCTTGAATCCATCTGACTATTAATTTGCATGTACATGTCTTGCACAGAATCTATGCTCCGCACCTGAGACAAGTTCTGCAATGCTTGGGGTAAGACCCTGATTAAAATATAATAGAAGATAATACATTAGTCTTAAATTAATTATAATAGTAAAAATAAAAATACATTAATACATATCTAATCTTTTTTTTGTCTGAGACTCAAACCCATTTTTTTTTTTCTTGTGGACCAATATTTCGAAGTAACCTCTGCAAGAACCAAATCCAACTATCCCTAGTTTCTCCTTTAGCTATACACCATGCTATAGAAAATATTTGATAGTTTCCATCCCTTCCAACAGTAGAAAGAAGCACCCCCTATGCAGGAAATTTCAAATGACACCCATCAAGGCCTATTATTGATCTATATCCTTTCTTGAAACCTTCTCTGTATGCTTTATAGCAAATATAGAATCTTTGAAATCTATTCTCATTCTCATAAGCCTTTATGAAGAAACTACTGTTAGGATTTCTTTGTCCTAACTCACATGCATAATCCCTTACCCACTTATACTACTGCTGAAATGACCCATAAATGGTCTACATTATCTTCTACTTTGCTCTAAAAGCTTGTCCTCTTGACACCTTAATGCCCCACTTCTTTTTACAATCATCAACAATACTCTTCAAAATTTTATCTGGATTATCAATGAGATCATCTTTAATCTCCTTCGCAATCTACTTAGCATGATTATGTGTTATCTTCTTACTTGACTCACATTCATGTACATTAATCAATGAATTCACAGAAAATGTTCTCCCCCTTTTTCCTGCCAAGTTGTATTCATATAAAAAGGATACCCTTCCTTACATTCAATAGTCTCCCTTTTAGCATGATTTTCATGAATCTTAACTTGAATCCATTTGCAACTTCATAACATGTAACAGCATGCTTGAAAGCTTTTGCATCAGTAAATTGCATTCCTATTTCAAACTTAATGTCTCTCCACTCTACTTTTGTTTTGAATAGCTTACCAGTTTTTTTTTACCATTAATTCCATTCTCATTTTCTTTATCTTCAATTAAGTCTAAGGTAGGTAGATCACCTTCACTATCCTCATAATCTGATTGGTACCTCTCTCTTATAGATGGTCCTGCAGCATTGTTGAATCTTCATCCTTCTCCTTCAGCACTCTCATCTTGCTATCTTTTTAGCCACTGTTGAACCCTACTAATCCTAGTTCTTCTCCCCATTGAATCTCTACATTGTGTTTCTTGGTAATTTGATTCAACTTCCTCCTGGTTATCATGTTTTTCATAGTTCTCATCCTCTTGGTTACCAACCCCAGTGCCTCTTTCAGAATTAGTGGGATTTGCTTGGCTGTCCTCCATCCTCTGTCCCTCCACATCATGTCTTACATGTCCTGCATCTTCTTGATGTATCTTTGGTTGTTATATTAGTTGGCACATCATCAGTTGCCCTCCATTCTACATCTACTTCTTCTATCTCATGCTCCACATACACTTGAATAACATGCATCACCAGCATACACACTCACCATATAAAGCACATCTGCATCATTCTTTAAAATCCTAGGGCCATGAGTCAGTGTGCCGCATAGAATGGTATATTATACATTCTTAACATTGTAATTCCAAAGATCATTGCTGATTGTGCTAATGATCTCTGGATATGATATGTAATAAGGATCTATGCCTATCAAATGCTCTGTAACCCCATCATAAAATCTCTGATTGGTCTTGATAACAAAACTCCCTCTAAGATGAAAGTTTAACTCTATTTTATTATCGATTGTCATTTCTAAAATAATAAATTAACAGACAATCTCATCACTTAATAAGAATCAGACAAATATGACCTAAACTTTTCTATAAACAAATATGCAAATGCGCTTATATGCCCTGCACATGGGTCCATGATTGAAATTTTTTAATTATAAAATAGATTTCTAGAATTTCTCAGTCAAATCTTAACCTAAAATTATAATCTCAAATGGATTGTTAATGAAAAAAATCAAACTTTAAAATAAAATCTCCACACCATATTTTAGTTCAGTAATTTCAATAATCCCAAAAAAAAATTAAATTTCAATTCTCACCTCAACAATAACTTGCGAAGAACATTGCTTCAAGTTTGCCGACTGTTAGATTCTCCTCCAAGCTTTTGTTGATCCACCGAGAATGAGAGCTAGGCACTATTTCATCATATGTCTAATTATGTCTGAGTTCCTATGCGGCGACGAAGATGAAGATGGAGACCTCAGCATCCGTTGTTTCATCTCCTAGATTTTTTCTTTTTTTTTTTTCTATTTTATCTTTTTCATTTTGCCAAGTTAGATAGAGTAATGCCATATCAGACATAAGGAGAGTCACGTGCAAGCCATGTGACCTATTCCGTTAACAAATTGTAATAGCATTAGCTCTCGGCCTTATGTGAAATTTTTTTAGAAAAATTTATCCTTCATTGAAACTCAAAGAGATTTTGTCCTGAAATGAACATTATCTTAAAATTAAGGTCCTGAAATGACAGTTCAGTCCTAAAATTTATATCTTTGATGATGATATTTTAAAACAATCACTATGGATATATTTTTAATGATAAAACTTATAGAGTAGTCATTAAAAGTCCAAACTTTTAGTGACCATATACTATATTATTATAATTTAGCATCAACATCGATATTGGTCAAATCATTGGTGATAATTTATAATTCATCACTAAAACTTATATTTTTAGTAGTGATATTTTAAAATGGTTACGGTATATATAATTTTTAATGATGAGTTGATAAAATGATCATTAAAATCAATATTGATCAATGTATTAATGATATTTTTATAATTTATCATAAAAATATATATATTTTTTATGATGATATTTTAAAAGTCACCACAGATATATATTATTAATGACAAGAATATAGAGAAATCATTAAATATCTATCTTTCATACTAACTGTTATGTTGTCACTAAAATCTTACATATTAATGATTAAATAATAATATTATTAATAAAAAAGTAATTATCATAATATTTAAATAATGTATTAATCATTAAAATAAGATGAGGATCTTGACTTTGTATTTGGTATGTTGTTAAAATCAAAACAATCATTATGAGAGTTGGAGTAAGATTAGAGAATGATAAGATGTACCTAATACCATATAATTTTGATTGGATATTTGATATATTTTTCTAATATATTAAACTACTAAAATTTATAAAACCTATCGAGATTCAATTTTAATAAAGTTGATTACAAATTTTATTTTTGTGCTAAAATTATTTTATGGATCAAATATTTATTTTTAACTTGATTCAATCCAATCTATTCAATGAATAAGTTATATGAGTCAATATAGTTTACCAACTAGAGAAAAGTAATTTTCACCATGAAATGCACTATCAATATTGGAAACAATGTATTAAAATGAAATAATAGTCTAAAATATAATTATTAAAAACTTGCATGAAGTCTGATTTAACTAAAAATTTGGATCACCAATCCAACTTAAATAAAATATATAATAAAAAGTATTAAAAAATATTTTATATTAAATATCATTACTAATTAATTATAGCATAAATAAAAGGAGTCATAAATTATCTATTTTCAAAGGACTTTAGAAAAAGATGATTAAATTGTTATAAAAAAATTAATTGGTAAAAAATAAAATATGTCATAATATCTTTGAAATGAGAATACTTTATAATGTGAAAAATTTTAAATAAATATAATAAAGTATAACTTTATATTAGAATTTAATATTATTATAGTGGTTAAGTATTAGACAAATATGTAATAGATTTTAGGTTCGATCTCTTGTAAAGACTAATATACAAGAAAAATAATTATGTCATATTATTATGTATATTAAATCCTTATTAAAACTTAATTTTGATCATTAAGTCCTAAGCAAGTTGTCATTTTTTAGCTCTTTAACGATCATTTTTTAATCTTTTGCTATAAATATAATCATCACTAATATTTACCTTTAATAATAATTGATATTTTGTCATTAAATATAGTAGATTTTTTTGATGATTTTATATTTTGGCCATTAAAATTTTTAGCCATAGCATCTTTAGTGACCTCTTATTGATGAAATATTTTTGATCATTAAAATTTTTTAATAATAACAATAGATAAATTTGGGATCAAATTTTTTATCGTTAAAAACTTAAATTTCTATAGTGATTATTCATTCTCACTTTATCTCAATCCCCTTCATCTTGAAAGTTAGCCTTATTAAAACCTAATTACCACCATCCTCTCATCGCCTTTGCTCTAACCTCCACCTTAACTATTCCTCCCCTCACTTTTTTCCATCAGTTTGATGTCCATATTAAAACTTAGCTGATCAAAATCTTAATCACCACCGATTTGATTTGCACATTAAAACTTGGTCGATCGAAATTTTAATCACCCCAAGCCCTCATTTCCCTCTTTATTTCCTCATCCCTAACTCTTTGACATCACCTCTTTGTCCCCTTTCTTTGACCTCACCTCTTCTAACATCAGTAGCTCTCTGACCAAGAAACACCCACTACACCCCCCTCCCCCCTCCAACCATAAAACCCTAACCAATCCCACACTCTCTTATAAAGCCCTCAACATTGATGATGACTTCATCATGGACCTCTCCACCTATCATCATCATCTTTGATCATCTCTCTCATGATTTGTCAACCTCCATGCACTCTTATTCTTCCCCTTAGTCCAATAATTTTCCTCCCTAATGGACTTATCCCAAACCCAAGCCCAAGCTATAAATAATATCCATATGGACAAGCCAATCTATGACTGCTACCAAAGCTCTATTTAAATCATAATTGTACCTAGCATGATCCATCTCATATTGATGAGGCCCTAAAAATTAAATTATCCTAGTTATTACCTATCATAAACTCACTTCATTTTTACACTTATACTCCCAAATTCTCCATGATTCTAAGTCCATTGGCCCATGTGAAGCCTAATTTATATAATCAATTTTCATACATTATCCTTACAAACCTAATAGCTTCTTCCATTTAGTTATAACCAACACTTCTTCATCCATTTTCACATCCTTCTCAATTCAAACATAATGACATTATTCTCTTTATTTGTCCTCTTCTCATGTTCTCTCTTACCTGATGATTGTAAGTGCTGACCTTAGATTTACCCTTATTTAGGTGAACCAACAAGCATCTACCACCTTACCTCCACATCTCATTTATAATAAATGAATTCTAGCCATACAACCACAGCTTATGAAATCATCATACTTTATTCCTATACCTTCTCTATCCCTTCTAACCTTATTAGTCTGGAAAGCATAAGAAACTCACCATCTCATCCATGCTTTTCACCATACAAGACAAAATCCTAGCCTATAGCAAAACTATTCACACTAGCTGTGGCTTTAATTAAAGACTTCTATATAAACCACCCATCATACATGAACAGAACAAAAGAAGTCCAAAAATTCTAAGTGCTAGTTCCCGTCCCTGCCCTAACCCCCCCTTTACTAGTAGCTTTAGAACCTTTAGTCACTTCCCCAAAAAAAATCCTAGCCTAATCCAAACACTAAAAACTTAATAGTCTTAAACACTCATCCCCTTAACCGTCCTTTCCATGTCCAAATATCTCAACTTATCCAACAAGGAGCAGCTAACCATTATGAAGAGCAGACAAGATCCAACCCGTTAGAGCTGGGAAGAAGATCCTAGGGATCCGGCATCCTTCAAGCTAAGGTAAGATTTTTCCTTAGAGGTAGCAAAATGTTCCAGATCTCGATATCCCTCATCCTATTCTCTCTCCTCTTAATATACATATACATACACATACATGTATACATATGCATGTATACTCTTTTCACTTTTCTTTCCTTTTTTTGGTGGCTTATTTACTTACTCTATCAATAGCTTGCAAACTTATTTGCCAGATTTTTGACTTTACTAATTCATTAATCCTATTAATTTGCTAACTTTTGTTGCTCGTTTGCGTACTTGCACTTTTTATACTTTTATTATCTTAGCTATTTATAAATACAATACCTCTACCAAAAGAAAAAAAAGAGACAATACAACTTCAAGTATCTATAAACAACATAACTAAATAATACATAACAAAAATACCACCTATTCAACTTGCTAGTTAAAGGCCATTGGCATCATCTTTACTCTATCCTGCATTGAAAATATATTCCCTTAGGATTGTATGAGTAGTCTGATATATTCATACATTTTTTTGGATGGTTTAAGACAATAAGTTTATAATAGTGATTGGAGCTAGATATCATGTCACGCCTCTGATCGCAACTATCATATACTTATATAAAACTCTTTCTACAAGTATGCTAGATATTCCAACAAGATATTAAATGCATCACAGTAGAGATAATTTAAATAACTAAAAATTAAAATTTAATTAACTAGCAAATCTAATTAATAAATAAAATTAAAAAATCTTACATCCATTGAATCTCAAATAGTAGTCCTGTAAAACATCATAATAAATTTAAATCTAAATTATGTTGCTATCATCAAATCTCACTCCCAAAATAGTACTTATATCTGCAACTAAGAATCTAAATTAAAAAAAAAAGAAGATAATGAACTTGGCAGTCAAGTAAGTAATGAAAATCTTAACTATATAATCTTTTATATATATATATAACAATATTCTATGGAAGAGTATTAAGCTGTTGCCACCTTAGTACCTCAGATAATTTTAATTATATCATGTAGATTATTATTTTATTTTTGATAATAACTTAAAATATTATTTTTAAATAATAATAAAATAATATTTTAAAAAAATTAAAAAAAATAATATTTTAAAAATAAAAATAGGAAAGAGATAAGAGATAAAAAATATTTAAAAAATTATTATTTTTAAAAATAAAATATTATAAAAATAATAATAATATTTTTTTAAAAAAATATTAATTTATTATTATTTTAAAAAGATAATATATCATTTTTTAATCTTAAAAATAATAACATACTAATTTATTTTTTAAAAAATAATATTTTTATCAGCATCTCAAATGATTTTAGATATGCTATGTGGATTATTATTTTATTATTAATGATAATATAAAATATTATTTTTAAATAATCATAAAATAGTATTTAAAAAATTAAAAAATAATATTTTAAAAATAAATATAAAAAAGTAATAAGAGATGAAAATATTTTAAAAAACTATTATTTTAAAAAATAAAATATTATTTTAAAATAATAATAAAGTGATATTTTAGAAAATTAAAAAAATAATATTTTAAAACTAAAAATAGAAAAGGAATAAGAGATAAAAAATAATTTAAAAAATTATTATTTTTCAAAAATATAAAATATTATAAAAAATAATATTATTATTATTTAAAAAAATTAATTTATTATTATTTTAAAAAGATAACATATCATTTTTTAATCCTAAAAATAATAACATACTAGTTTATTTTTCTAAAACTAATATTTTTATCAGCATCTTAGATGATTTTAGTTATGTTATATGGATTATTATTTTATTATAAATGATAATATAAAATATTATTTTTAAATAATAATAAAATAATATTTTAAAAATAAATATAAAAAAGTGATAAGAGATGAAAAATATTTTAAAAATTATTATTTTCAAAAAATAAAAATAATATAAAAATCATAATAATATTTTTAAAAATATTATTTATTATTATTTTAAAAAATAATATATTATTTTTTAATTTTTAAAATAATAATATATTAATTTATTATTTTTATCAAATAATATTTTTATTATTTTTAAAAATAATATATTTTGAGATCTAAATCAATCAATTGAATCAGATCAGATTAAACCTAATAAATTATCTATAAATAGAGCATGGTACTCCATTGATTTGAAAGTGATATTTCAAAAAACTAAAAAAAAAATATTTTAAAAATAAAAAAAAAGAGATAAGAGATGTAAAATATTTTAAAAAAATATTATTTTAAAAATAAAATATTATAAAAATATTAAAAATATATTTTTAAAATATTAATTTATTATTATTTTAAAAAGATAATATATCATTTTTTTAATCTAAAAAATAATAGCATACTAATTTATTTTTTAAAAAATAATAACATACTAATTTATTTTTTAAAAAATAATATTTTTATCAGCATCTCAAATGATTTTAGTTATACCATGTGGATTATTATTTTTATTATTAATAATAATTTAAAATATTAATTTTAAATAATAATCAAGTAATATTTTATAAAATTAAAAAAATAATATTTTAAAAATAAAAATAAAAAAAATAAGAGATAAAAATATTTTATAAATAATAATAATATTTTCTAAAAAATATTATTTATTATTATTTTAAAAAGGTAACATATTATTTTTTAATTTTAAAAATAATAACATACTAATTTATTTTTTTAAAAATAATTTATTTTTAAAAATAATTTAAAATATTATTTTTAAATAATAATAAAGTGGTATTTTAGAAAAATAAAAATAGGAAAGAGATAAAAGATAAAAATATTTTAAAAATTATAATTTTTTAAACTAAAATATAATAAAAATAGTAATAACACTTTTTTTGAAAAAATACTAATTTATTATTATTTTAAAAAGATAACATATCATTTTCTAATAAAATAATAATATACTAATTTATTTTTTAAAAATAATATTTTTATCAGCACCTTAGATGATTTTAGTTATGCTTTATGGATTGTTATTCTATTATTAATAATATAAAATATTATTTTTAAATAATAATAAAAATATATTTTAATAAATAAAAAAAATAATATTTTAAAAATAAATATACGAAAGTGATAAGAGATGAGAAATATTTTTATAAATTATTTTTTAAAAAAATATTATAAAAATAATAATAAATTTTTAAAATTATTATTTATTATTATTTTAAAAAATAATATATTATTTTTTAATTTTAAAAATAATAGTATACTAATTTATTTTTTTTAAATAATATTTTTATTATTTTTTAAAAATAATATATTTTGAGATCTGAATCGATTCAACGAATTAGATCAGATCAAACCTAATAAATTATCTACAAATAGAGCGGGTATATCATCGATTTGAAGGTGGTATTTCAAAAAATTAAAAAAAATATTTTAAAAATAGAAATATGAAAGAGATAAGAGATGAAAAATATTTTAAAAAATTATTATTTTTAAAAATAAAATATTATCAAAATAATAATAACATATTTTAAAAATACTAATTTATTATTATTTTAAAAAAATAATATATCATTTTTAATCTTAAAATAATAATATATAAATTTATTTTTTAAAAAATAATATTTTTGTCAGCATCTCAGATGATTTTAGTTATGTCGTATGGATTATTATTTTATTATTAATAATAATTTAAAATATTATTTTTAAATAAAAATAAAATAGTATTTTAAAAAATTAAAAAATAATATTTTAAAAATAAAATAGGAATGGAATAAGAGATAAAAAAATATTTTAAAAAAATAAAATATAATAATATTTTTTAAAAATATTATTTATTATTATTTTAAAAAGATAATATATTATTTTTTAATTTTTAAAATAATAATATACTAATTTTTTTATAAAATAATATTTTTATTTTTATTTTAAAAATAATATATTTTGAGATCTGAATCGATCCATTAAATTAGATCAGATCAAACCTAATAAATTATTTATAAATAGAGCATGATACTCGATCAATTTGAATGCTAAATTTCTTCATTTAATAGCTTCTGAAAGTTTAGAGAAGGTATTAAAAAAAATGAGGAGATGAGGGTGCAATCAAGATCAATATTTATCGAGAGAGAAGAAGAGCCATGGTGAGATGATGCGAGGTTGGGCAACACCGACGGATGCAGAGAAGGTCTGAGAATATGAAGAAAAAAAATAATAATAAAATATTATTTTATAAAAAAAAGAAGAAAAGAAAGAAAGAAAAAAGAGAGAAAATTTTTTTCTTTCTTTAGTGGTGGTGTCGGGAGTGGCAATATCAATAGGGGCGCTAAGGGATACGATCAAGATCGACATTTATCGAAAGAGAAGAAAAGCGATAGTAGAATAGCAGAAGGTAGGATGGCATCGATGAGCGTAAAAAAGGTATGAAAAAAAGAGAGGGAGCGAGGATGCAATCGAGATCGATATTTATCAAGAGAGAAAGGAAGCCATGATAGGGCAATGAGGTGGTGCAGTGGTACCGACGGACGCGTAGAAGATATGAGAACAAAAAAATAAAATAAAATAAAATAAAATATTATTTTATAAAATAATAAAAAATATATCATTTATATATAATAAATAAAATAAAATAAAATATTAAAATAAAAAATTTTAAAAAAATATTTATTATAAATATTTATTATTAAAAAATTTTAATAATTACAGACCATAATTATCCATCCTATGCAATATGTGGGTCTTCGACTAGTTCATATGATAATATAAGATGCAATGGTCAAAATATAATTTAACATAAATCAGTATACAAACATAATCAAATTCACTTTCCAATCATGCATCTAGTAATTTCACTATCTTTTAGATATTCATATACATGATCATAAATTTAATTTAAAATTAATTATATTTACTAATCCAATTCAAAATAAATTTCATTTAATTCATTAGTTTTTAGTTATGACTACACTTATACTCTATAGCAGGATCGAAATATCCCACTTTTATCCTATGGCTAGGCCTGAATATCATACTTATACCTTATGATAGGATCAGAAAACTATACTTATACCTTGCGATTGGATCATAATACCACACATATATTTTATGGTTGGATCAAAAATAGAATCATGAGCTCATTAGTAGTTAGAATGCTAATACATAACCCCCAATTGGTAGGTTTAAAAATATAATCAAGGTGATAATCCAAATTCAATTCATATTAAAATTCTTTTCATGGAATAGCATATATTATATAATCCAAACAAAATATGTATGTATAATTTCAGATTAGTAAATAATTTTAGTATCGGTTCAAGAAATATTACTTTGAAATTTTATATTAATTTTCATTCAAAATATATTTTTATAAAAATTCATAGTTCACGTATAAATTAATTAATAATTTATTTAATATTTAAAATAATATTATATAAATAAAAAATCTAGAGAAGGTGAATCATTACTTATCTCACATATACTCCAATAATTTAAATAATTATATTTTTTAAAATTTTTAATTAATATATTATATAATAATATCCTGGACATCTTAACAACTACATCATTAGATAAAATCAAGTCCAATAATTAGAAATGATACAAATAATTAAGAAAAGCAAGATTGACGGATAGTCAAACCTAATGATCGAGATTGGTCTGATCATCTAATTTTCTTCGATTAAGATTAAATTGGTTATAGATAATTTAATTGAAATCGAGAACGATCAAATTTAGCACTTAAGCAACAGGATAAGTGCCAGCATACTATTCGATGGCCATGGACCAAGATCCTTTTCATCATCATCAATCAAGATCATTGAAGGAAGACTTTTTATTGGATCAAATAATTATAGATAAATAATGGAGAGAGAAATAACCTAGAGAGAGATAATTTTGTAGAAATACATTAAAGAGAGAAAGTGGAGAGAAAATAGGTAAGAGAGAGGAGAAAGAAAAAGTAGCTCTCTGTTTTTTTTTTCTTTTCTTTTCATTTTTTTTTTGCTATCTTCTTTCTTCTTTCTTTGGCGAAATAAGAGATTCATGTTCCACTTCTATTATCGGAATAAAGGGCCTTCCACCAATGGTGGCGATGCTCGGAGATGGCACACTTAGAGGCTCCTAAATGGTGGTTGACAGTAACAATCGGCATTAAAACAATCAACAAAAGTGGATGGAAAATAGGAGAATCTGAAGTTGAAGTAGGGGCTTTTTATTCCATCTAAAATCAGATGATAGTCAAAATCGAAGCCCTAAAGCTCGAGGAAAATGGAGAGGAGGGTAACTCAAGGAATTCCAACCTCTTAGTTGGCTTTCCCGTAGGGATTGAGCCATGGTGGCGGAGACCATTAGACAAAAACTTTAAAATCACCGGCGAAATCCTTCAAACTCCTGTTGTGGGATTAAAAGGGAGAGATTTTAGTCCTTAAATAGAGGAGAGGGGAGGCTAAATCTTTCTCGAAATTGACTTCCCACCAATGAGTTTGAGAGAAAGACTCCCAATGAAAGCCTTCTTCACCATATTTTTTTCTAATTTTTTCTTTCCACCATGCCTTAAAATCCATGTAAATTCTTTTGGGCCTTTTTCTTGGTGATTGGGCCAATCAATTACATCAGGCCCAGTTCGATATTGGGCTCTCTTGTGTTGAGCATTACATGTCATAACTATTAAAAAAGAAAAGAAAAAAACAATGGAGAAGCAGGGTCGGACGGTGGGGTGGAGAAACGTTCCTCGGGTCGTTTCAACATTCCAACAAAAATGGAGAGGTGATCGGAGCTGGATATTTTGGCGGGAGAGAGTAGGCATATTTACCATGTCTTAGTGGACTCTGACCTGCTGAAGTTGAGGAAGTCGTCATAGAGTGGCACCATCTCCAATGGCATGAACTCATCCTGTGACCGCTAATACCAGCCTGTGACCGCTCTACCTCCGGTTTATCAGCAACGGAGAATAAGAAGCCGTAGAGGGCAGAAGTCAGGAGGGGAGATTGTGTGACTCCTTGCCAGAATCATGCTCACCAAAGACGGAGGTGAGGTTGCCGGCGGAAACGTTTTTCGCCGGAGAAGAAGTTTGGGCTGGCGCGGCGGAGACGGTGGCAACGAGGCGGGTTGAGAAAGTTCATGGTATCAGCGGGGCCACGAAGTGGACGGCGCGAAGTCGTAGACCTCGTTAATTCATCGGAGCAGTATCTCCACCGTGGCTCTTGCCGACGTGCTCGGTTCTCTGGACCGGCAACCAATAAATCCTGTCCATGGCTCCAAGACCACGTCTATTCTTCTCTATTCTATTTGTATTTGCTATTCTCCACGGTCATCCAATAAATAAATAAATAAATAAAATAAAAGTCCATTAAAAAGAAATCGATTTCTTTACTAAAGCTCATAGAAGATGTATAAATGGGACAGCACAAAATAGAGGGATTCTAAATGCCCTTGGGCTTTGAACTAGTTACGAGTCCAGTGCATTCACTCGCCCTTCCTCCTTGCAACTTCCAAAGATAAAGAATATTTCGATGTTCAAATTTTGATCAATATTTTTAGACATGCGGAACCTTACAGTAACATTTCGCGTGTTCTTGCTGATCTAACATACAACAGTACTGAATATTTGTTACCAGTTTGTTTTAAATAAAAAGACCAGAAAAAATCGCAGCAAACTGAACAGAAAGTTGGCACAAAATGGAAGTGAAAATATTTGAAATCGGCGGACTTATTACAGCAAAGAACCTAAATATCTGCAAAGAGAGTGACCATATTATAAAGTACAGTAACAGGGGCATCTGAAAAATGTAACTATTTTAAACTACTTACGGAAATTTGTAGGCCAGGATGTATGGTTTCTGATAGTGTGAAAGTTGAAATCAGCAGCTTGCAACATTTTTTTAACTTATTGATATTCGCCATTTTAATCTCTTTCTTTTGTTCTTTTTATCCACTTGCAACCATTGGAAGTAATTTCACAAGAAGATGCCGGCATCTTAAGTCAACCCATGCGCTTAATTTCTAAATTATCAGCAGCTGGTGCATCTTGAGGACCAATGGCTGCAGAAAGCCTGCGAGCACATTATGTCTTTTTCATGACAAGATACAGGAAACCTTTATCAGAAAAGACAATATATATATATATATATTGGAAAATTATTTGGGAATGAAATCCCGGCTTCAGAACCTGAATGAATAACAAAAGATCACTACCATACAACAGCTCATAACATGGCAAGACAATCAGATAGAGGAGTTAATCCAAATTTATGTAATTTGATACATCTCAAACTAATGTCGTAATGTAAATACATAAGACCTCATTATGTTCTTCCTCCAATTCAAGGGAATAACAAGTGAATGTCTTCAAATCTATTCTCTATTGCAGGGAAAGCTTTGAGAAATGACCAGAAAGTAAAGAAAGTTCATATTGAACAAAAACGATCAGAAAAGAAATTTTAAATATTGAATCAGAACACTACAAATATAAAAACCTCATTGTGCCATATATTCTCTTGTACTTACCTGCCCTTAGCATTGGACATCAACACACTGACACAAGCTAAAATGGACCAGCACATGGTTGAACTACATATAAACACAGATGAACCAACCCATGATTTATCATTTGATCTGAGTAAGGAGTATGTCTGACTTATTTGTATTGATCCACGTCATGGTGAGCATTCGAAACATGTATCCTGCTCAAAAGCAACAAAAGCAGCTTAAATGAAGTAAAGAAGTTTTTAATTATGCTTGCATGTTTGTTGACAACGTTGTGGAACTTTCTGTGCAAGTGCGAAGCAAGTTCAAGCACTGATTCAAAGAATATAATATCCGATGATGTGCTACCTTAGAAAATTTGATCAGTTATTCATACTTCAATTCATCTTGATTCCTCACATCATCATTATAAACACTAGCAATGCTGAGGCTCTCTCTGCAGACCACAGGCTAAAGCAGCTTATATATCCTACATCACTTTAACTTGTCCCAGAATAACTCCTTACCTAAACCACTTTATACTTCAATATAGACCATATGGTTAACAAGCTCATGTTTTCAAAGGCTCATAGGCTTTATGCAGTACTCCACTTCCACCATCTATATGGCCCCCCAAACCAAAAGAAATTGACATATGCTCATGTTCTGGCCATTTAAACCCTCCATGCGTTCTATGTGCTCAATGCATTATTTATTCTCGTTCCTGGTTTAATTGACTATTTTATACTATACCATTCTTTCTATGATTTTTTTTTTTTGGAAAGAACTATCATGGTTCTTACAATTCACGGTTGTACTTTCCTAGAGGATAACCTTCAGCTGATGGTGGTATCATTTTCATAATCTCAACACTCATAGATAAGCATGCATGGTCAAGTAGCTCACTGATGTTCCTCAATGTTCAAACCTCTAGTGTACTCTCTGACACCTCCCATGGGCAAAATACTCAGCTACTCTCTCTGCATTTTTTTTCCTGTATGAGACTGAAGAGCACGATGCAAGAAATGTTCTCTTGCTATGTGTTCATCCAAGTATCTTGCAATTACTCATACATCCATGGAGTTCATTTGGATTTACCATCCCCCAAGGTTGGGTTTCAGAATCACCACTACCATGACAATAGTGGTGTTCTTTAGATAGCCAAACATCTAGGTTTTCACTTGTTGACAAATTATCAGCAGTACCCAAGTTCCCATCAAATTGGATTTTGTATAGAGCAAAGACCATCAACAGGAAACAAAGTAATTGAAACTAATTGCTGCTTTGCCAAACAATTCTTCATGTTTGCTCACTTTCAAAATCTCCTAGATGTTGCCTAAAAAAGTCCATGCATCCAGTGCCAGGATGCCTGAAAGTGTTCAATTCTCCAACTTATAAGAAACATGCATAATATAAAGAAAAAAGATATAGACATTAGATATTGTGCATACCTCGTTAGTGAACAGTTCCTTGCATTAATAAAATAATAATACATATTTGATGACATTAATTTGTAAGCAAAGAGACACTTCAATTGAAATATGGAGAAATTTTAGATCAAACTTGTTCAAAACTTGGAATATTTGAGACTTGAAGTATTGTTAGCTGCAATTGCTACACTTTAGTGAGTCACTTGAAAACTGCCAGGGTTAAAACTTCTGGCTTAATATAACATTTTCAGAAAATTGAGGAAACAAATATTTGTCATGTCTATATGGCTTTCCTCCATATATCTCTAAAATCAATCATATAAACATATTAAAACTTAGAAACAAATGTCATAACGAAAACTGTTGGCAACGAGATACCTCAGTGCGATCTTTGTATCTGTCCTGGATCTCTGATAAAAAAAAAATGAATAGATAGAAAAAGACATCTTTAGTCAAGAACAACAGAAGGCAATAAAGAAAATATACAGACAAAAGACAGGCATTCTGGAGATGAGAATGATATAGTAGACATTTAGAAAACTAGGAGACGCAGAGTGAAGATAAATATTTAGCCTAGAATCGGTATTTATAACCAATACATCAATCTATATAAGATGAATTTATCAGCGGTCCATGGAAAAGGCAACTTAGATGGCTGAAACAAATAGAAAGAAAATTCTTAGCCATCGATAATTAAGACCAACAAAAAGAATGAGATGTTGTGGAGATGTTCAATGAATGGTTAGAGCGTAAGGCAGGGAGAATTGATAATACCAGCTTTAATGTTGAAGGGCATACCCGTATAACCTATAAAATCCAGCTGCTTCTGTTTATATATATAGTTTAATCATTAATGGTAAGATTTATTTTTTCTTTTAAAAAAGATAAACCTGATAGTTTTAATATTTTAATATAGTTTACTGATGGCTTTCCAATACATCTCTTGTTAATCTACATTATAGGTTTTTTAGGCAGATCCTTATATATAATCAGTTTTATCCTGGCTCCCACGAATGTATCTATACTCAATAATTTAAATCATCCCGTTTAACGAAAAAAAAAAAAAAGCACACCAATGAAAAATTATTGGGTAGACCCGGTCTGCCAGCTCAGTGGTTGACGGGCCAATAATATCCCTCCACATCAACCCAAATTTCCACCGCATAAATAATAAAAAAAATCCCACAAAAAGGCAGAGAAACCTGTGACGCAGGCGCCGACGCTCCGGAAGAAGGAGAGCGCGGTGACCGAGCTGGGAGTGTGGATGATGGGGCCACCGGGGATCCAAGCGGCGGCGGTGGAGGCGCCGAGGGCGGAGGCGGAGACGACGTCGACGGTGGTCTCATACCGGTGGGCGTTCTCCAGATCGTCGTATCTCCCTCCTCGCCTCCCACTGCCTCCTGCGAATGTACGGGCGCTGCTGTCCTGACCTCACCGACGCCCATCGCCTGTTCGACGAAGTGCCCCACCGAAACTGCTTCTCTTGGAACTTGCTCATAGATGCCTCCCTCAAGTCAGGCGATCCCGCTGTTGCACTAAAACTATTCGATCTATGCCTGAAAGAAACATCTTCTCATGGAACGCCATCATCACCGGCCTCGGTGAGATACGGCGATCTGGAGAACGCCCGGCGGTTGTTTGAGGAGACGCCGGCAAGGAATGTCGTTGCCTGCAATGCGATCATTAATGGGTATGTCAGGCCCAAATGTGAAGAGGATGTTCTCGGCAGCGGCCGTTGGGGTGGTCGGAGCACTGCTTCGCGAGGATGTTGATCAGAGAGATGAGGAATCCCAGGAATCGGTTGCAGAGATTTCGGATTTCTTTGTTCTTCACTTCTTCTTGGGATTGCCGGAGCTGGAGTCTCAGGAAAGGAGGCAGCTGAAGGGGCGGAGGAGACTCGTCGGTGGAGGCCGCGGCAGTCGGAGCCCCCGAGCCGTTCTAGGAGGGAAGTAGGTTTGCCTCCGCAGTCCTGGCGGAGGGTAGGGTACGGATTTCTTTGCTTTTTTTTCAAAAAAAAATATTTTATTCGGTGGAAATTCGGGTTGACCGGATATTAGTGGTTCGGTCTACCGCTTAGCTGGTTGACCGGGTCTTACCAACCACATCGCCAGGCCACATAAAATTCATCAACCTCACTAACTTGGTAACTTTGCAATAGGGGAAATTATTGCCTAGACTGTCCATGCACCCAGCCAATCATAATTTTTGATTCCTATGATGATGCATTGAAATGCATATTTAATGAACGAGATTTATAAAAATAATATATTATTATTGACCATATAGATGGCCACACGGTGTATAGACGATACTTACTCTCGAGTCCTAGTTGTATCTTTCGCTTGAAGGGATGGATAATCATTTGGTGATTTCAAGGATTATCTCTCGTATAAATTTTAAAATATTTTAAAATTTTTTTATCTATTTATATAGGTTTTATAATGATTATTATATAATTTAATAATATTTTTATAAAAAAAATATTTTTTCGTATAAAAGGGTACAACTCAACTCCGTTGGGTGTTGGCAGCAAGTTCAGAATCGTACCAATCCCTATTGTGGCATGGTTGGAAAATTATTCATGTACAGGCAACGAAAACATATAGCTTTTTACGGCTCATAACAATGCTGAGTTTAATGATCAATCAACTTTTTTGTATGTCATATCGTTTGAATTAGACTAATCCCTAGTAACACATTGCCCGAGAACAATTTTAATTCTCGTACCAAGAATTCCATAGCATTACTCTTTTAAAATAAAATTATGGCTATTATATCAACCAGTGTTAGCTATAAAAGCAAAAATCTATGATTAGTAACTTTTGTTCTTAAAGAGAAAGAAGAAAAGATTTACCTATACTATAATTACTCATATTTTAGATTCTAAAGGTACATCAAACAAGGATTGAATCAAAAACATTTAATTGCTAAGTAAAGAATTGTGACAATAGGGCATTAACAATAGATGATAACATAAGATGATACAAAAATTGATGTTCTGGTAATAATATTAAGTAGACACTACTACAAAAATGATTTATGGTAGTACATATTATGACAGCAATTTTTGAAATCACTGCCATAAATTCTACGACAGTGATTTTTATTAACCGCTGTCGTAGGTCGGACCTATAGCAGCGATTAGTGAAATCGCTATCATAAGTCGGACATATAGTAACGGTTAGTATGAACAGCTGCTATAAGCTTATTTATGGTAATGATTAATTATAATCGCTACCATATATATATATATATTTTCTTAAATATTATATAATTTTAAAATTTAATATTCGTTTTCATCATTCATTATCTAAATAATTATCATTAGAGTATCGTCGCAAAAGATCGCCTCGATTCGATGGCCCTAGCTTCATCGATTAAAAAAATTTGATTTCAACGATCACGAATGATGATACGATGATTTGATAGATGGAGACCTCCGATTGATCCAAAAATCCGCAACGATGATCTCGGTGATGTTTGTAGCGTACTATCAAAGTTTCACTTCAATCAGATATCGTTATCTTGATCAATTTAGTATAGGTTAGTTTCGGCCGTTAAATGATAAATGAGTGATCAAAGGACCAAACGGTATCTGATTATGAGATAATTTTTTTTATAAATGATCTTGGCTACTACTTTAATCATTTTTTATGATGATGATTATAAAATTCAACTTGTGAGATGAAGAACGATTTAAAACTATACGTTTTTTGATAATCGTTCTGAAATTTCACTGGTTGTTAAGCTCGTGCTTTTGTAATATCTGCTTAACATGAACAGTTTATACGAAAATGATTTAAATTTTACTATCATCATCGTATAAAATATTTAAAATTATAACAAAGATTATTTAACTAAAAAATTATCTCATAATCGAATGCTGTTTAACCCTTTGATCGCTTATTTCTAATTTAACGGTCGAAATCATTTTATATTAAATTGATCATGATAACAATATCCGATTGAAGTAAAACTTTGATAATATACTACAAACATCATCAAAATCATCATTGCAGATTTTCGGATCCATCAGAGGTTTTCATCTATCAGATCATCGCATCGTCGTTTGTGATCGTCGAAATTAAATTTTTCTAATCAATGAAGCTAGGGCCATCGGATCGAGGCAATCTTTTGCGACGACACTCTAATGATAATTATTTAGATAATGAA
The DNA here is from genome assembly GCA_006176705.1 of Cocos nucifera. NCBI lineage: Eukaryota > Viridiplantae > Streptophyta > Magnoliopsida > Arecales > Arecaceae > Cocos > Cocos nucifera. Next base: position 332,646 of record QRFJ01000256.1, on the reverse strand, counting down.
CAATGAAGATGGATATTAAATTTTAAAATTATATAATATTTAAAAAAAATAAAAAAAATATTTTCAACCTACGATAGTGGTTATAAAAAATCACTGCTATAGATCTACAGCAGTGGTTATAGAATCGCTGTATAGATTTATGATAGCGATTTTGGATAACCACTACCGTAGATCTATGATAACGGTTTGATAACCGTTGCCGTAGATTAGGTTAAAAATTTTTAAATTTTTTCTGCTTTCCTTCCGTGCGTGCTCGATCTCTCTCTATCTCTCCCCCTCCTCTCTGTCGCCGGTGAGGCTCCTTCCCCCTCGACCAGCGCTGCCCCTCCTTCCCTCTCCTCCTCTGACTCCTCCATCCCCGACCGCCCCTCCTCGCCACCCGCCACCCCCAACTCGGGCCCCACCCTCCCCGACTGCCCTCCTTCCCTCCATCCCGGCCGCTCCTCGCCACCCACCACCCCCCACCCGACCGCCTACCCCCACCCTCCCTCCGACCGCCCCCCTTCCTCCCATCCCCGACCGCCCTCCCCACCACCCTGCCACCCCCTAAGCCCCCATCTTCAATCGTCCCTCCTTGCCACCCCCCATCCAATCCCACCACCCCCCACCCTCCCCCCGACTGCCCCTACTTCCCTCCCATCCTCAACCGCTCCTCCCTACCACCCCCCCCCACCCTCCCCCGACCGCCCCCCTCCTCCCCCCATCCCCGACCACTCCTCCCCGCCAGCCCCCCCACTCGGCCCCCTACCCCAATCCTCCCCTCGGCCGCCCCTCCTTTCCCCTCATCCCGGCTGCCCTCCCCGCCACCCTATCACCCCCCAGCCCCCCATCTCCGGCCGCCCCTCCCTGCCACCCGTAATCCGGCCCCCCTCCCCCTGACCATCCCTCCTTCCCCCATCCCCGACCACCCCTCCCCGCCACCCTGCCACCCCCCACCCTCCCCCCGACCGCCCCTCCTTCCCTCCATCCTCGGTCGCCCCTCCCCACCACCCTGCCACCCCCCAACCCCTCCATCTCTGACCGCCCCTCCCCGCCACCCCCCCCACCCTCCTTCGGCTGCCCCTCCTTCCCCCTATCTCCAACTGTCCCTCCTCGCCACCCTCCAGCCCCCCATCCCCGACCGCCCCTTCCTTCTACCCCCCATCCGGCCCCCACCCCCACACTTCCCCTCCCGATCATCAATCCTTTCGTCACTGTGCCTCCCGGCCTCCTCATCATTGTGCCCCCATCCCCCTGGCCCCACATCCCTGATCGCCCCAACTCTCTCTCTCTCTTTTCTCTTTCTCTCTTTTCTCTATCTCATTATCTTATTTTTATTTCACAGATTATCTCTAATGCTGTCATCCTCCTCTAGCATCGTCACCGACGACCCTCGAAACTTTCGATGCAATCTGCTCTCTATAGCCATAAGTATAATTTTTTAATTTTATAGTATTATTTATTAATTATATATATTTATAATAATTTATAGAATATTTATAATAAATATTATAAATATTTATTATAAATATTATAATTATCTGCATGCTGTAGTTTTTGGATCGTATCGTGGTGGTAGCCTTGGGCTATGCCATATCGATGGTTGTGGACTAGATCTGTTAATGGATTGGATTTGGATCAGAACTTGAATATTTAGATCTGAATCTAATTTTAATTACTGATATTGGATCCGAACTCAAATACTCGATGGGTCTGTACTTGAAGTATCAGATCCGGACCTTAATGGATTTCGAAAGGCCGGATTCAATTCCAGGATCCGAAACTAAGAAACGAAGAGATTGAGAGGAAGACTGAGAGATTGAGAGAGGGAGGGCTGGTCGCTCATCGGTAACCAGCAAGGAAGATCGAGAGTGGGAGGGAGGGAGGGAGGGGGTTCGGCCTCACCGACGAGGGAGATCGAGAGAGAGGGAGAGAGGAAGGGAGGGATCCGACCTTGCCACCATCATTGGAAGGGAGGGAGATCGAGAGAGGAAGAGAGGGAGTGATCGAGGGGATGGCACACAGTCGAGCCGGCTCGGATACGCAGTCGAGCTGGCTCGGGATGTGATCGAGCCGGTTGGGGGAGGACTCGAGCCGAATGTCTCAAGCATGGAGCCGACTGTCTCAGGCACGGAGCCAGCTCGACTTCTGAGCGAATAGAATTTGATATGTCTCTCTAAGGTTCCAACTTTAAACCCTAAGGTGCCACCATCATCTACTTTATTCATCTTTCAGATTTTTTAATTAACACCAAGGTTCGCATAAGAGATCGAATCTACGACTGTTGCTCATCCTTAATTATTTATGAATATAATTCATGTTGTAGAATTTATTGCATAACATTTTCTAGATGTTTATATCTTATTGCTTTTGTTTATTGCATTGCATAATGATAGACCCATCAATTGATTAGTGTACATAATCTTTGGCATCTGTATAATTATATATAATTATATGGATTATAGAATTATGTACAATGATCAATTGATTGTCCAATATGAATAGTTTGAAAATTATAGATAATTTTATAGATAATTGCAGTACTCAAATGGTATGCTAAGGATTTCGAATAAAATTTTGGACGGTATTTTTCTTTTGTTCTTTCTACATGGGAGAACTAAGAAAAATTTCATTCGATCTCTGTTATATATCATTTGATTACTATAATGAACCTATAGAATTAATGCAATTTCTGAATGGGATAGGATCTATCTTTATCTATTAGTTGATGATAGGATACATTTATTGCATATCTAAAAATGATAGTTAATCTGAGTTCCACACATGATTTACTTGTAGTATCATCTTTTTTAAAATGGATAAGGAATGGATGAAGTTTAGTAGGCTCTCGCTAGAATATGAGGTTGGACTTCAAAAATTTCTTAATTATACTATAGAAAAATTTGGGAACCATCGACTGATCCAATATTCTTGTAAAAAGTGTATGGGTGGGCCGTGGCTACTTCGTCAAGATGTTAATGATCATCTCACTATTTATGGATTTAAAATCGATTATAAAATTTGTTAGGACCAACATGGTGAGGGCAGGCTGCAAGGAGGTGATCAATCTGAAGGGAGTGAAACAGATGGTTCGTGATATTTTTTTATTTGTTAGTCACAATGATGGTGCATCTACGTCCATGTCTAATCCTATGATTGGTCAAATGAGAAATAGTGAGGATGTGGAGAAGGTCCATAAGTTGATGGAGGATGCTAATATTTCATTATATCCTGGATGTGAAAAGATGGCGAAGCTTGAGTTCTTAATCCAATTTTATCATACGAAATGCTCCAATGGGTTCAATAATAATGGAGTGAACTGCATACTAGAGCTTTTGGAGGACATTCTTTCGGATGATGCATAAATTTTGAAGAATAATTATGAGGTATCGAGGATTACTGAATAGCTAGGCTTTACTTATACCAAGATACATGCATATCCCAATAATTGCATGCTCTATTGGGAGGGGAATGTCAACTGCAATGAGTGCACGTGGTGTGGTGTATCAAGATGAAAATAGAATAAAGATGGCACATCGACTCATGTACTCAAAAGTTGATGTGATACTTTTTTTTGATTCCGAGACTATAAAAATTCTTTATTTCGGCAAAAACATTGAAGGACATGAGATGGCATGAAGAAGATCAAATAAAAGATGATGCATCAAGGCATCCAGCCGATGGAGAGGCATGGCAGAAGTTTAATGAATTACATTCCGACTTCACACAAGAGATACGAAATATGAGGTTGGGCTTGTCGTGCGATGGTTTCAACCCGTTCAAGCATATGAATACTGTCCATAGTGTATGGTCAGTATTTATTCATGTTTACAACCTCCCACCATGGATGTGTATGAAAAAATCCTTTGCTTTCATGATAGTGCTCATCCCTAGATCGATGGAGGTAGGTAATGATATTGATGTTTATTTGCAGCCTCTTATTGCCGAGCTGAAATAGTTATGGAGTATTCAAAGTATTCCAACTTTTGATGCTTTGCTGAATGAGTCATTCTCCATACGCATAGCATTTTTGTGGACAATAAATGACTTTCCAGTCTATGCCCTAATATCGGATTGGAGCACCAAAGGTAAGCTAGCATGCTCGATCTGTAGAAGAAACATCCGATCTAGAAAGTTGATACATCGGAGGAGCTTTAGCTATATGGGGCATCGATGTTTTCTCCATCGAAACCATCCATATAGAAGGGATGCATGCTCCTTCGATTGCACTGTTGAAGAAGGTAAGGCACCTGGTCGGATGTCTGGGAGTGAAGTACTTAGAGAGTTGGATAGTCTCAGTGTTGAATTTGAAAAAGATAATCCGATTGGTGATAAAAAAAAAAATGTCGATCAAAGAAAGATGACACACACTTTAATTAGAGAAAAAAGAGCATCTTCTTTAATTTGCCATATTGGAAGATAAACTTATTACGCCATTGCTTAGATGTAATGCATATTGAAAAAAATGTGTGCGAGTTTCTTTTGGCAACAATTTTGAATATCAAGGATAAGACCAAGGATGACTTGAATTCCCGACTTGATTTGAAAGAATGGGATATTAGAAGATCACTCCATCCAGAGCCGATAGGGGAAGAATAGTGGAGGCTTCCTCATACATGCTATGTTATGAATGCCTTCGAATGGTCCACATTTCTTCGTTTGTTGGAGAACATAAAGATCCCAGATGGATACTCAAGCAACATATCAAAGCATATGAATAGTAAGGATGTCAAACTTAGGGGATTGAAGACTCATGATTATTATGTACTGATGTAGGAATTGATCCCAATAGCTATTCGCCGTGTGTTGCCAAAAAATATTAGAATGATGGTTATTCGTCTTTGCAACTTTTACAGAGATATTTGTGCAAAGAGGTTGCTTAAGAAAGACGTGAAGGAAATGAAGGCAAGGACGGTGACTATATTATGTGATCTAGAGAAGATATTTCTACCATCATTTTTCATGGTTATGATGCATCTCCATATGCACCTTGTGGAAAAAGTTGCACTTGGAGATCCAGTGTTCTGCCAATGGATGTATACTATTGAGAGAAATATTCAAACTCTAAAATCTTATGTAAGAAATATGAATTGCCCTGAGTGATCTATAGCAGAAGGTTATTTGGGTCAAGAGTGTATGAATTTTTGTACCATATACTTAAATAAGCTCGAGACACATCGTAATCGACCAATGAGGAATCAATATGATTAGTATGAGCCAATTAAGCTTGCATTTGAGTCCATTCCACAGTCGGGTGGACTTTCTACTTCATATCGCCTCACTAATTTGAGCATTAAGGTAAAGGATAAGGCACACCGCTACGTGCTCTTCAACTATGATGTCATTGAACCGTACATAAGGTGAGTCACTCAGCATTATTTATTTCATAATAATTAAAAAAAATATTCAATTATACCTAAGTTTATTCTTTGTACATGCAGCAAACACAAGAAGATCATAAGAGTAAAATATGGCACTCTAAGTATGCGGGAGAAAGAGAAAATGCATAGCAATGAATTTTCTGAATGGTTCAAAGATCATGTAAACGATTATATATTCTTGCCTTGTATAACTTATTGGAACATGTTTACTAATTAGGTGTCATCTTCTTAATTAGGTGTGGAGATTGCCGCTCAGCGATGTGAGCCCTGAAGTGCATGCTCTTTCCATGGGCCCTAATCGTATCGTGAGTGAGTATAAACAGCTCATCATTAACGACTATAGATTTAATATTCACAGTAGGTCCGTAAATATGGCAACACAAAATAGTGACATCATGTTAAGCACCACCATTGGATATTATGCTAGCTCGAGGGATTCAAAGCCTCGTACAGAGTATTTGAACTATTATGGCATGGTGAAGAAGATAGTCATCTTGGACTATTATTCTAAAGGAAGGATCGCGTTGACGAAGTGCGATTGGTTTGATACCTTATCACATTCTAGGATAAAGACTAATGAGTGTGATTTTACTTCCATTAACATACAACGCCATCTCCGTACTGAAGAACCGTATATACTTGCCTCCTAAGTTAGTCAAGTCTTCTACATTAGTGATTCCTTGGAACCTCAATGGGGTGTTATTGTGAGGATGGTGCCTAGGCATATTTTTGATGATACCAAATTTGATGATGATGTTGGATCATGCATGCAAAGCGCTCCTCTAGGATAAAACTTATCTGGTACTATCGAGATCCCAGACATATTTGTCAGGAGTGATGGTGATGTCCATATTGTAAATGCCATTAGATGATGACTTCAACGTTCTAGTATAAATTATTAGAGTCTAATTATTAATTTTTATTTAAATTTTTCTTCATATCTTTTTTGTTTTGGTCAAAGAGCTCTCTTTCTTCTGATCTTTGGAAGCTTAAGAAAAATATGTGCCGTGCCAATAGGCTGTGCCGTGCCGACCACTAAGAGACCTTTGTCTTGTATAAATATTAGAGACTATTTATTGATGCTATATTAATATTATTGTTCAACATATTATATTGATTAATATTGATTAACATTGTAGATCATGATGGCACCGAAGCACTATCTAGCTTTCACCCCTATCCCTCGGTGGGTTACGCGTAGTTCAGCATCTGAGGAGCAGTCAGAGCATACTCCATCCATCTTAGTACGTATTTTGGAGTCACGGGCTTCGAAGATATATTGGCCCATATTTCAGCTCTAACTCCAACTCCGATTCCGGCTCCAGCTCCGGCACCAGCTCCAGCTCCAACTTCGACTCTCGGTGACGACGACGACGATGATGTAGATTTAGAAAACTTTTGATGTATTTTATTTTTTAAAAAAATATTATAATAAATTTTATTCGATAATAAAATTTTAGTATTTCAGAATAATTTTTATATTTATTATATTTTTTCATATTATATATCTATATTTATCAAGTAAAATATATAAAAAAATAAAAATTTTAACTTTTTTAATTATTCAAGATCTACGACAGTAGTTTTATAATCGCTGCCATATCCGTACTAACCACTACCATAGATCTTTGGTGCAAACGGTGTTAATCACTGCATTAGACCTATGGCAGCGGTTATGTAACCGCTGCCATAGATAACTTATGGCAGCGGTTACATAACCGCTGCCATAGGTCGATCTATTGCAGCGATTTATAAATTACTACAATAGACTATCTATGACAGCAATTCAGACAACCACTGTCATAGAGCTACGATGACGGCTTTAGTAGCAGCGGTTAAATAACTACTGCCATAGCCCACTACTACAAAAAAGGGATACGACAGCGGTTCGTAACTGTTGCCGTAGCCCAAAAAATCACTATCATATCCAAAAAATCGCTGTTATAGGTTATGGCAGTGATTTTCTAACCATTGCTACTACGACTGTCACCGTAACTCTTTGGCAGTGGTTGTTACAGTGGTTGTTAGAATTGTTGCTATAGATAGCTTATTACAGCGGTTTATAAATTATTGTAATAGCTCGACCTATAGCAGCAATTTCTTAACCACTGCCATAAGTCTAATACAGCGGTTGGCACCATTTGCATCAGGAACCTATGACAGCGGTTATAAAATCACTATCGTAGATCTTAAATAATTAAAAAAATAAAATTTTTATTTTTTTATATATTTTATCTGATAAATATAGATATATAATATAAAAAAATATAATAAATATAAAAATTATTTTGAAATACTAAAATTTTATTATTAAATAAAATTTATTATAATATTTTTTTAAAAAAATAAAGTACATCAAAAGTCTCCTAAATCTACATCGTCGTCGTCGTCGTCACCGGGAGTCAAAGTCGGAGCTGGAGCTGGAGCTGGAGTTGGAGCTAGAGCTGGAGCCGGAGCTAGAGTTGGAATGCAGGCCAACATATCCTCGAAGCCCGTGACTTCAAAACATGCGTTGGGCATCGACATCATGTCTCTCACGATGCCCTCCAGATGAGATGTGCGCTCCTCAGCCTGATCTGCCTGTATCGCAGCATGATCTGCCCGTGCCAGTGTCGCCTTAAGCTCCTCCCAGCTGACGACACTGAAAGTCTGTGAGGAGACGCTCTCCTCAGACCAATAGCTCATCGACATGTATTCGGGCCTGCATCAGATCCTCACAGAGTGCTCAGACCCCAAGACCTAAGACAGATGGTCATAGGGCCCAGAGGTATCCGAGCCCTCGCTCACGAGCGCATCTAACTGATCCTATAATTATAAATTAAAATAAAATTTTATAAAAAATGCTATAATACTAATCATATATACTAATATATTTAATATTTATAAAAATACGTCCGATCGCAACGTTCATTGGTCTGCCCATCTTGTCCGTGCGATTAGATCGAAAGATCTCGCTACGGTTGGGCATCACTCCATCTCTCATCAGCTATAACAAAGAATAAATTTATCAGAAAGATGATAAAAAATATGAATTTAATTTAGAATTAATTACCTCTATATGCACACGACTGGCCATACACTCACGACCTAGAGTGTGCGTATACTCCTGGGATGCACGGTTCTCTCGATTCTAATGGAAGGTAGCCTAACAAGTATTCAAATAAATATTTGAAAATATCTAAATAAAATTTTAAATGTATTGAAAAATTTAAAAGTTAGAAATTTTATCTCGAACTCCTGGCTCCTCCAATGTCTAGCCATCCTCTCCCATTGACTTGGAGGACAGTCCTGTATCTAGGGAACAAACTCCTCCGGAGTGTCTCATCGGTACTCGAGCCATCTTCTATGAAGCTTGACCTTGTAACTTCGGTACAACTTTTCAATCTTCTTCAATCAGGTATCTCGAGCTCTCTCATGATCGAAAAAGTCGTATCTCTTCTGCACAAATTTATCAAAAACAATTATAAAATTATTCTAATCAAACATATATAGTGTAAACATATAAAATATATAAATATAACTAAGATGCGCGTACTTACCCATATCTCCTCCCATACTCGATCCCCGATAATAACATCCATCAAACGTCAGTCTTTGGGCTTTATGGGAATAATGTCCGACCGCTTCACAAGCACTCCAAAAAAAAATGCATCTCCCACGCGGTCTCGCCTACCGACCTCCCCTTTGCATCATAATAGACCATCATCTAATGCTGACGGTTTCACACATGTGTAATACGTGTGGGACCATGAAATATCCAGCTGGATGATGCACCTGCAATGCAAATACGTTATACAAATATATAAGTATATAAATACTATATAAAAAATAAAGTTATGCTAATATAATAAAAACGTACACTCAAATGCCTGCAATGGTAGAGGCTCAGCTGCCGATGGAGTAGATGCTGCCAGTAGAGTAGATGCCTTCGGTAGAGTAGATGCCGATGGTGGAGGTCCTTGAGCAGCCAATATCGAGATGGACAGAGTATGCTATGACTGCTCTTCAGATGTTGAACTGCGCATAACCCATCGAGGGACAGGAGTGAAAGCTAGATGGCGTTTCGGTGCCATTGTGATCTGTAACGTTAATGAACATTAATCAATATAACATCATGACATATCAAATTTTATTCACTCGAAAGCCGAGTCGGCTCCATGCTTGAGACAGTCGGCTCCGTGCTTGAGATATCCAGCTAGAGTCCTCCCTCAGTCGGCTCGATCACAGCTTGAGCCGACTTGGCTGCGTATCCGAGCCAGCTCGACTGTGTATCCGAGCCGGCTCGACTATGTGCCATCCCCTTGATCACTCTCTTTCTTCCTCTCTCAAGTACAGACTCATCGGATATTCAGGTTCGGATCTAGTATCAGTAATTAAAATTGGGTCTGGATCTGAATATCTTGGTTTCGATCCAAATCCAATTCATTGATAGATCTATCCATAGCCACCGATATGGCATGGCCCAAGGCTACCACCACGGTATGATCCAAAAACTATGGCATGTAGATAATTATAATATTTATAATAAATATTTATAATATTTATTATAAATATTTCATAAATTATTATAAATATACATGATTAATAAATAATACTATAAAATTAAAAAAAAATATACCTACGGCTATAGAGAGCGAGTCGCATGGAAAGCTTCGAGGGTCGACGGCGACGATGCTAGAGGAGGACGACGGCACTAGAGGTAACCTACGAAACAAAAGCAAGATAGTGAGATAAAGAAGAGAGAAAAAGGGAAAAGAGAGAGAGCAGGAACGGCCGGGGATGGGGGGCCAGGGGGAGGGGCATAGTGACGAGGAGGATGAAGGAGGCTTCACACACAACCAGAGGAGGTCAGAACGATGGTGGTCGTGGGGGTGGAATTTCATGGGGGCCAAAGGAGGTATAGGGGGGCTCGTCGGAAGGAGAGTTTGGTTTTGCACTAGGCCGGAGGAGGATAGAGTGGGGGGAGGGTTTCACGGGGGCTGGTGGAGGATCGAGGGTGGATGGGGGTTCGTCGAGGGAGGATTTCATAGGGGGCCAAAGGAGGGTCGGATGGAAGTTCGTTGGGGACTGAGGGAGGGTCGGATGGAGGGCAGGGGGTGGGATTTCATGGGAGACCGAGCAAGGGTGGAGGGGGGTTCACCGAAGGGAGGTGTTGTGGGGGGCCGAGGGAGAGTCGGATGGGGGTTCGTCAGAGGAAGGGTTTCGCTGGGAGTTGAGGGAGGGTCGGATGGTGATCCTAATGTTTGCCTGAGGTTCTGGATATAGCCACGTAAGTGCCTGATCTCTATCAGTATCTACTCAGGTTAGATCTGGAGATCTTCTCCTTCTCAATTTGTACTCCAAAGATCAAATTTGGATTTGATCTTGAAGAACTTCAAAATACCTTTTGAAGATCGGATGTTGTCTCTTGCAGCAGTGCTGTCTTCTTACTTTCTTGTCGCCTTTCTCTTTCTTGGATCGCACCAAACTAAAGTCCAAAACTTTTGGGCATGGAGAGGAGAGAGAAAATCTGAAGGAGGCATGAAGAAGGAGAGAGAGGGGCTATGTGGCATGGGCAAAGGGTAAAAGCTCTCAATCTTAGGTGCAGATAGGGTTTATATAGATCCTATTGCGCCATTCAGTGCCACATCATCCCGATCAATCATGGCTCTTCATGCAATCAAATCTAAATTTGATTGGTAGGATGATATCATCTGATCCAATCAGATTAAAGTTCCTCACAAACCTCCTTAGGTGGCGCCAAGACTGGTCAAAGAAGAGTCTTTGGCGCCACCCAAGTAGAGAGCATGAAGCAATTGGAGTCCCATTCGTATGGAACTCCAATCTTTGTCCTCTTTGGGTGCACGCCTCCTTAGGCATGCACCCCCTCCCTTTCCTTCTTTTAGCAGGAGGATAAAGTCCCATCTACTCTCCTATGGGTGCATGATATATAGGTAGATGTCTAAGTATCAAAGGTCAACGTTTGACCAAAGTCAAAAAATAAGATTTAGTAGGTGACGAAAAATGGCAGGTGTTGTCTCAAATTTATCTTATAAATTAAGATAATTTTTTTCTGACCTAGACAAGCTTCAGTCAGACCAAGTAAAGATTTTTGAGTGAGCCCAAATATATTTGGCTCAGTTGAGACAACTTTTAATAATTGTTGAAGGAGAATATCAAGCTCAATCGTGTGCTAGCATGATTTTCTTGAACATGATTGAATCTTATTCAAATCAATTGAACTAGGTTAGTCCAATTGACGATATCCTGATCCAAACCCTTGTTTGTGTGATCCAATTAAGTTCAGTTCCGTATGGTAATGGGATATGTCATGATCTCTATCATCGACATCATCAAAACACCTTTCAATGGATCAGAACTTTTTTGATTCAAACAATTAGTATGATCGATCATCCAAATCATTCTAATTGCTCCCAAAATCCACCAGTGACACCTAGCAACATATGATGGCAACCCATCATAATTGAAAATGAATCTCTCGGTACAGTTACCTATGTGATTAAGTTCCTCCATCTTGAGCTCCGATCGGATTAGGGTTAAGATGATCTCGTCAAACCCTAATTTTCGTCATATGAATTAATCATTCGATTCAAGTCCAATATGAAACTTTTAATAGAAACTCTTTCTATTATTTCACTCTGCCATGGCCATGGGCTTATGGACTTGATTCTCATGATCATCATAGGGCTGCTCCTCATTTACCGAGGTAGATAGATCCCCTATTGGTGCAATCTAATTCCTACAATGAACATGCTATAGCCAACATATATCTCAGGATTCTGAATGGCTAGAAGATCAAGTTATGCTGTAGTCAAACTATAACACCCTCAAGGTGAACTGTCGATGCACCTCAGATCAAAGAATCAGACACACCACTGCAGCTTCGACCAAGTCATTGACGAGAAGGTAGACTTCCGCATGACTGCTCAAGGTGGTCACGCTCAGTGCCCTCATTCTCTAATGAGTATCTATACTCTCGCTCTGGTGTCTTTACACCGTAGACTCAAGACTCATCTATCCTAAAGAAGCGATCATACACCAATCTTTCGGATCAATCATCATCCTCATGATGATCCTACGGTCGGAAGCATTTTATGAGTTAATAATAAATTCATGTCTTAAATTTTCAACTCTTAAAAATATGAACTATTATTACCATTAACTCAAGAGATGTATCACAAACACTTTCAAATACACACTATGATAGAAAATAATTTATTTTATTATTTATAGTTAAAATTATAATTTTGCCTTTAGATGTGTATTACAAGTGTTAGCCAATTCTGGCTTCTAAGGCATACATATCTAACAAACTCTCACTTGGCCTAAAGCCAATTGGCTATAAATCTAAGTCCCATCTTTTCAAGATGGGTTTCGATCTTCTACTGGCCCAACGATTTTGTGAGTGGGTTTGCCGCATTGTCTGTAGAGTTGATTCTTGACCTCAACATAATCCTTCTCGAGGTAATCGTGGATGAGATGGTATCACCGCTCGATGTGCTTGAATTTCTGATGAGACCTCGGCTCCTTAGCAAGGACTATGGCACCATTATTGTCGCAGTACAAAGGAATGGCATCTGATGGCATCACTCCAATTTCTGTGGTGAATTTCTTATATCAGAATGCCTCCTTCGCAGCTTCTGACGCAGCGATATATTCTACTTCCATGGTGGAATCTATTATCACTATCTGCTTGAAACTTTTTAACTGACAGCACCATCATTACACACAAATAGACTCCTAGATGTCAACTTTTGATCATCTATATCGAACATATAATCTGAGTCTGTATACCCCTAGACTTGGAGTTCTTCATTACCAAAAACCAACAACATATCCTTAGTTCTTCTCAAGTACTTAACGATACATTTCATAGAAGTGCAGTATTCTTCACCTGTATTCGACTGATATGTACTCATGATACTTACAGCATGAACTATATTAGGTCGTCTACATAACATGGCATACATGAGGCTTCCTATTCCTGAAGCATAAGAGATCTTGCTTATACGTTCAATCTCCTCAGGTGTGCTAGGGCATATCTTCTTGAAGAGATAAATGCTATGTCTGAAGGGTACCAAATCCATCTTAGAGTTTTTCATGCTAAACCTCATTAGCACTTTCTCTATGTACATCTTTTGTGAAAAACCTAGCATCCTATTCGGTCTATCTCTATAGACCTTAATTTCTAGAATGAAGGATGCTTCTCCTAGATCTTTCATGGAGAATTTTTTGGACAACCATATTTTAACTAGGGTCAACATAGGAATATCATTTCCAATAAGAAGGATATCATCCACGTACAGTACGAGGAAGACAATAGCGCTCCCACTGATCTTTTTGAAGATACATAGTTCCTCCTCATTTTTGATGAAACCAAATAATTTGATCACATCATTAAAATAAGTATTCCAACTCCGAGATGCTTGCTTAAGTCCATATATGGACCTTTGCAGCTTGCATACTTTATGATCGGTATCACTGGATGTGAAATCTAGTAGTTGCTCTATATAGATATCTTCCTTAAGGTATCCGTTTAAGAATGCCATTTTCATGTCCATTTGCCATATTTTATAATCGAAATAGGCTGCAATAGCAAGCAATGTGCGGATTAATTTTAGCATAGCTACTGACGAAAAGATATCCTAATAGTCAATGCCTTCGTGCTGACTATACCCTTTTGCTACTAATCTAGCTTTAAATATCTTCATATTTCCATCAGCACCAATCTTTCTCTTGTAGATCCATTTACACACAATTGGTATTATACTTTCTAGTGGATCTACTAAGGTTTATACTTGGTTTGAGTGCATCGAATCAATTTCTGACTTCATTATCTCTAATCATTTCTCAGAGTCGATATCTGATATCGCCTCATCATAGGTTTTGGGATCATCACTTTGAACTCCATTACCTACGAGGAATATTTTCTCTACTTTCTCTGAAATAGTACCTAAGTACCTCTCAGGAAGATGAAAAATCTTTTTCGATCTATGAGGTGGAGGAGGTAGTGATTGTATTAGCTCAACCTGATTTAGTTTCATGGGGTCCTTAACTCGTTGCTCTTGTGAGACTTTCTCCTTGAGCTTTATCTGCTTTCCAATGTTGCTATCTTGAATAAACTATTTTTTAAGAAAGATGGCATGTCGACTCACAATCACATTATGATCTTCTGAAATGTAGAAATAATATCCTAATGACTCTTTAGGATATCCTATAAATCGAGCTCTAAAGGACTATAGTCTAACTTATCCACTTATTGTCTTTTGACATAAGTCGGATAATCCCAAATTCTGAGAGGACTCAGACTTGATTTCTTACCATGCCATATCTCATATGGTGTGGTAGGAACGATTTTAGAGGAAACCCTATTCGGTAAATATATTGCAGTTAATAGACTATGTTCTCAAAAAAAATCAGAAAGGTCTGTGAAGCTCATCATGGATCGAACCATATCTAATAAGGTCTAGCTCCTCCGTTCTAAAATTTCATTGAGTTGAGGTATTTCAGATGGAGTCCATTGAGAGATTATGCTATTTTGCTTGAGATAATCAAGAAATTCTAACTAAGGTATTCACCTACTCGATCTAATCGAAGAATCTTAATAAATTTTCTAGTTTGCTTTTCTACTTCATATCTGAATTTTTTGAATTTTTCAAAAGCTTCAGATTTATATCTCATAAGATACATGTACCCATGCCGAGATAAATCATTGATAAAGATTATGAAGTATACAAAGTTGTCTCTAGCCTGTACATCAAATGGGCTGTACACATCAGTATGTACTAGAGCAAGTAGATCTGTGGCTCTTTTTTCATATCCCACAAAAGAAAGCTTAGTCATTTTGCTATGAAGACATGATTCATAAATTGGATATGACTCAAAAGTCAATGAACTGAATAGTCCGATTTTCTTCAATTTGTTAATCTTATCTTCTGCTATATGACCTAGTCTTAGGTGCCATAGATACCTATTGTTTGGACTATCCCTAGGATATTTTGATCTTATGGCATTCATATTTTGCTCGATATTAAAGATAGATACATCAATATGTAACTGATAGAGATCGTTAATGAGGAAACCACTTACAATTTTATTTCTTTCATAAAGAATATTATAATAGTCCTTAAGAAAACTAATTACATAGCCTTCTTATGCTAAACATGAAACAGAAATCAAATTTTTGCTTGCAGTAGGTACATAGTAACAATCCCTAAGTACTAAATCTAAGCCAGATAGTAGTCGAAGAGGATAGATTTTCATGACTACAGCAGTAATTTTTGCTCTATTTTCAATGCGTAGGATCATCTCACCATCCCTCAGCTTCTTGCTATCCTTAAGACTCTGCATGGAAGTGCACAAATGAGTACTAAAACTAAAGTCAAGCATTCAACTGGATGCAGAAAAAATCATAAGGTTAGATTCAATAATAAGCATACCTCCAAAAGGATCTATCTCCTTATTCCTCAGGATGGTCAGGTATATAGGGCAATTTCGCTTCCAATGCCCGTCAGTATTATAATGAAAATATTTTTCTTTGTCAGCAGTCTTCTTCTTTAGCTATGCCTTCTTTTTTTTTTTCACCTTCTGCCTTTGCATAGACTTCTTCTTCTTTTCAAAAGACTTTCTCTTGGAAGAAGTCCATTCCAAAGCAAGTACTGAGTCTTTAGAATAGAAAGCTCAGCAGTAACCAGCATGTTCATAAGCTTGGCCAGAGTATTTTGAAGTTTATGCATATGATAGTTCATGATAAACTGTCCATACGCATCAGTCAAGAATTGCAAAATTATGTCATTCTACAGATCCTGATCTAACTTTACTTCAAGCTTCTCAAGCTCTTTCAAGTTCTTGATCATCATCAGACAATGATCTTGGACTGACTGTCCATCACGTATTTTAGCCTTAAACAGTCGTTTAGTGATATGATATTTCGCTGCATGACTCTGTTCACCAAACAACTCTTACAGGTGAGCCAACATTTGACGAAATATCTTGATATCTTTATGTTGGCACTGAAGCTCATCAGATATTGAGTCTAACATGTAGTATCTGACCTTATTATCTTCATCTATCCATTTATCAAGAGATGCTTTCTGTTCAGTGGACGAATGGGCTGGTAAGGTGGAGAAATTTTGATCCAATACATGAGTTAACTTCTCGAAACTCAAAATAATTTTGAAGTTTCAAAGCTAATTCTTATAATTGAGTTCAGTCAGTCTATGGGTGTCCAGGATACGGGCTAGTGGGTTGGATGTAGACATTTTTCTGTAGAGAGTCAAAATTTTTAGTTAGATTTTAGAATTAAAACTTAATCAATTTATTTAAAAATTTAATTTTTAAATAAATTAGCTTTCACTATTTTCTCGGATCCCTATACTCTCTCTATATAGATGCAAAAATCTTTATGATTAATGATTTCTAGTGGGTGGTGCAATCCCATCAACTGACTCATCACCTCACCTAACAGTTATTAATGATGGATTAACCAATGAGTGAACAACTCTTGTCTAATGATTCTCTAATCATGATGCACCCAGATTTGATCTCTAATTCATGAATCTCATCATGTCTGAAATATTGATCTACTCCTTAGTTAAGTTAGACCCACCGTTTGTACAGATTGGATTCTTAATTGGGTCTTTCATCTTATCCAAAATATTGAGCTCAATCCATCCTTCAGCCCATGGCATCCAATGCCTAATAGACATGGTTGTATCTTTCCAATGCAACTGAACCACTGTGATCAGTCGAGAACAATCAACCCCGAAAAGGGTCCGCACATTTACAATGGTGGAAGATCTTAGACTTAATATTTTCCTAGAAAGATTTAATTTAGATCTCTTTAAACTTGACTTGACATAGCCATAACCATTATGACTAACCTAGTGGTATGGGTTAGCTCGGATTATTAGCAACCTCAGATTAGGACTAAGCCAACAAATATGGTTAGGTAAGTGAGACCGGTGGAAGGGATATGCCATTAACTCAATAAGAGCGCATTCGAGTCGAGTAGCTTCCAATTAAAAATTAGTCGATCGTATCTGCCAAACTTATCTTAGATACCAAATTGTTGAGCTAGAACCAATCGATTAGCCTACAATCCAGACTCTAACCACTGAGCCTAGTTATGTCTTAACTTGATCGATCACTCATGTGACTCAACCTTGACCCAGACTTAATCCTATTAGACTGGTTAATTTAAGCACTTTTGATCCCATCTAATCGACTCTTGATTTAGTTTGATCAACCGCTTAGATCTAATTGAGCTACCCAAGCCCGAATCCAATTTTATGAATATATCTTAGATCTAAAAATTTTTAATTTTAGATCTAATATATTTCATAATCATAATTCTTAATTAAGTTTAGGATTCATAAATAAAATATGTAAATAAAATTCTATGATTTCAGAAAAATAAGTTTTGATTTTTGATTAAGAACGAACGTGCAGCATCCCTACACATCATAAGAATATCCCATCGAATAGAAGGAGAGGACCTTTAAATCCTTCTTTGTTCTTATGATCGGACGGCCAAGGAGAATGTCTTAATCAAAAATATGATGAATCTACAAAATTAGTTAGATCTACATATATATATATATCATATATATAAAATTGATCTAACTTAAAAAAATATGTTTTGCATACATCTCATGTATCATGCATGTTTTCAGATCTAAATTATCTCATAAATATCTAAAAAATAAAATTTATATTTGATCATATCAAATTAAATTTATTCTAGACAACTTTATAGAACTATTATACAACTAGTCTAAACATGCAACTATCATATCTCATATGAACAAAGTTAAATAAATTTCTTTTTTATTTTTTAGATCTAATTATAATATTTATAATATCAAAAAAAAAATAAATAAATAGATCTAAAATTATAATTAATCAAATTAAAACTATGATCATCCTAGACTACACATAGAATAATTCTATTTCTAGTCTAGTCTTGCATCTCATACATCTTAGTGTTAGATATATGTGCCCTAGAAGTCAGAATTGGCTGACACTTGTAATATACTTCTAGGGGCAAAATTATAATTTTAACTATAATTAATGAAATAGGTTATTTTCTATCACACCTGTGTATTTAGTGTCTGTGATACATCCTTTGAGTTAATGGTAATGATAATTCATATTTTCAAGAGTTGAAAATTTAAGACATGAATAATCATTATTAACTCATAAATAGCTCCCGACCATAGGATCATCACGAGGATGGTGATTGATCCGGAAGGTTGGTGTACGATCGCTTCTCTTTAGTAGATGAGTCTTGAGTCTACGGTGTGGAGACACCGGAGCGAGAGTATACAGGTACTCGTTAGAGAACGAGGGCACTGAGCGTGACCACCTCGAGTAGTCATTAGGAAGTCTACCTTCTCGTCAATGACTGACTCGATGCTGCTGCATGTAGTGTGTCTGGTTCTTTGACCTGAGAGATGCATCGGCAGTTCACCTTGAGGGTGTTATAGTTTGACTACACCATTACTCGGTCTCCTAGCCATATGGAACCCTGAGGTGTATGTTGGCTATAGCATGTTCATTGTAGGAACTGGATTGCATCAAGATGGGAATCTATCTACCTCGGTGGTAGAGGAGCCCTATGATGATCATGAGAATCAAGTCCAGAAATCCCATGGCCATGGTAGAGTGAAATAATAGAAAGAGTTTCTATTTAGATTTTCACATTGGACTCGAATCGAATGATTACATCATATGACAGAGACTAGGGTTTGACGAGTTCACCTTAACCCTAATCTGATCGGGGCTCAAGATAGAAGAACTTAATCACACAGGTAGCTGCACCAAGAGGTTCGCATTCAGCTCTGATGGGTTGCCACCATATACTGCTAGGTGTCACTGGTGGATTTTGGGAGCAATTAGAATGATTTAGATGATCGATCATTCTAGCTGTTCGAATCAGAAGAGTTCTGATCCATCGAAAGGAGTTTCGATGATGTCTATGATAGAGATCATGACATATCCCATTACCATACAGAACTGAACCTAACTGGGTCACACAAACAAGGGTTTGAATCTGGTGATCATCAATTGAACTGATCTAGTTCAATTGATCTGAATGAGATTCAATTAGGTTCAAGGAAAATCGTGCTAGCACTCGATTGAACCTAACGTTCTTCTTTTACTATCATAAATAAGTTGTCCTGACTGAGCCAAAGGAGTTTGTGCTCAATCAGAGGCCTTCATATGGTCTGACTGGAGGTTGTCCAAGTCAGAATAGGTTGTCTTATTTGTAAGACATTACCTGCCATTTTTTGGTCACCTGCCATTTCTTGTTCTTTGACTTTGGTCAAAAGTCTACCTTTGACTGGTCAAACGTTGACCATTGACCTTTGACTTTTGACCACATGTCATGCACCTATTGGAGAGCTGGTGGGGGCCTGTCCCCCTGCCAGAACCTGGCAAGGAGAAGGGCGCACGCCAAGGGTGGCGTGAGCCCAAGTAG
>QRFJ01000256.1:210000-311804 GCA_006176705.1 Cocos nucifera | reverse complement strand
AATGACTTTTTAAGGCTAAGATGCGTGATGGGCAGTCAGTCCAAGATCACTGTCTGACAATGATCAAGGACATGGAAGAGCTTGAGAAGCTCGGTGTGAAGTTGGACTTGGATCTGCAGAACGATATTATTCTGCAATCCTTGACTGATGCATATGGGCAATTCATCATGAATTACCACATGCATAAACTTCAAAATTCCTTGGCCGAGTTAATGAATATGCTGGTTACCGCTGAGCTTTCTATGAAAGGTTCTAAAGGCTCAGTTCTTGCTATGGAACGGACTTCTTCCAAAAGAAAGTCTTATGGAAAGAAAAAGAAGTCTGTGAAAAAGCAAAAGGTGGAAGGATCAAAGAAGAAGAAGGCAGAACCGAAGAAGAAGGTCGATGGCAAAGGAAAGTGTTTCCATTGCAACAGCGACGGCCATTGGAAGCGGAACTGCCCTACTTACCTGGCCACCCTGAAAGAACAAGAAGGAAGGTCCTTCTGGAGGTATGCTCGTTATTGAGTCTAACCTTACGGTTTCTTCTGCATCCAGTTGGGTGCTTGACTCTGGTTCTAGTGCTCATCTGTGCACTTCTATGCAGGGTCTTGAGGATAGCAGGAGGCTGAGGGATGGAGACATGATCCTACGCATCGGTAATGGAGCAAGAGTTGCTGCAGTAGCCGTGGGAACATACCCTCTGCGATTACCATCTGGTTTAGACTTAGTTTTAAAAGACTGTTATTATGTGCCTGCAGCTAGCAGGAATTTGATTTCTGTTTCATGCTTAGCACAAGAAGGGTTATGTGATCACCTTCTTTAAGGACCATTGTAACATTCTTTATGAAAGAAATAAAATTGCAAATGGTTTCCTTATTAATGGTCTTTATCAGCTTGCATATTGATGTACCTGTTTTAACTATCGAGCAAAACGTGAATGCCAAACGACCTAGGGATAGTCCAAACGACAGATATCTATGGCACCTGAGATTAGGTCATATAGCAGAAGATAGGATTAACAAATTGGAGAAAAATGGGCTATTGAGTCCATTGACTTTTGAGTCATATCCAACTTGTGAATCTTGTCTTCAAGGCAAAATGACTAAACTCCCTTTTGTTGGACATGGGGAGAGGGCCACAGATCTCCTTGCCCTAGTACATACTGATGTGTGCGGCCCATTTGATGTGCCGGCTAGAGGCAATTTTGTCTACTTCATTACCTTTACCGATGATCTGTCTAGGTATGGGTATGTGTATCTTATGAGACACAAGTCTGAAGCTTTTGAAAAGTTCAAAGAATTCAGACATGAAGTAGAAAAACAAACTGGAAAAACCCATTAAGGTTCTTCGATCAGATCGAGGAGGTGAATACCTTAGCCGGGAATTCCTAGACTATCTTAAGGAAAATGGCATAGTCTCTCAATGGACTCCACCAGGAACACCTCAACTCAACGGGGTTTCAGAACGGAGAAATCGGACTCTATTGGATATGGTTCGATCCATGATGAGCTTCACAGACCTCCCTGAGATTTTCTTTGGGGACATTCATTATTAACTTCAATCTATCTTACTGAATAGGGTTCCCTCTAAAACCGTTCCTACCACACCGTATGAGATATGGCACGGTAAGAAACCAAGTCTGAGTCATCTCAGAATTTGGGGTTGTCCGGCTCATGTCAAAAGACAACAAGCGGACAAGTTAGAGTTTAGGTCCTTTAGAGCTCGATTCATAGGATATCCTAAAGAGTCATTAGGATACTATTTCTACATTCCAGAAGACCACAATGTGATTGTGAGTCGACATGCCATATTTCTTGAAAAATAGTTTATTCAAGATAGTGGCATTGGAAAGCAGATTAAGCTTGATGAGAAAGTCTCACAAGTGGAAAGAGCTAAGGACCAAGTGGAACCAAATCAGGTTGAGCCAATAAGAACACTACCTCCTCCACCTCGTAGATCGGAAAGAGTTTTCCCATCCCCCTGAAAGATACTTAGGTATTATTTCAGAGGATGTAGAGGAAATGTTCCTCATAGGTAATGGTGCTCATGGTGATGATCCCAAAACCTACAACGAGGCGATATCAGATATCGACTCCGAGAAATGGCTTGAGGCAATGAAGTCAGAAATCGACTCGATGCACTCAAACCAAGTCTGGACCTTGGTAGATCCACCAGAAGGTATAGTACCTATTGGGTGTAAATGGATCTTCAAGAGAAAGATTGGTGCAGATGGGAATGTGGAGACATTCAAGGCTAGACTGGTGGCAAAAGGTTATAGTCAACGCGAAGGCATTGACTATCAGGATACCTTTTCCCCAGTAGCTATGCTAAAATCCATCCGCACATTGCTTGCTGTTGCAGCCTATTTCGATTATGAAATATGGCAAATGGACGTGAAAACGGCATTCCTAAATGGATATCTTGAGGAAGATATCTATATGGAACAGCCGCTAGGTTTCACATCCAGTGATACTGATCACAAGGTTTGCAAGCTGCAAAGGTCCATATATGGACTTAAGCAAGCATCTCGGAGCTGGAACACTCGTTTCAATGATGTGATCAAAAAGTTTGGTTTCATCAAAAATGAAGAGGAACCATGTGTTTTCAAAAGGGTCAGTGGGAGCGCTGTTGTCTTCCTCGTATTGTACGTGGATGACATCCTCCTTATTGGGAATGATATTCCCATGTTGACATCAGTCAAGATGTGGTTGTCCAAGGAATTCTCCATGAAAGACCTAGGTGAAGCATCCTTTATTCTAGGAATTAAGGTCTATAGGGATAGACCGAATAGGATGCTAGGACTTTCACAGAAGATGTACATAGAGGAAGTACTAAAGAGGTTTAGTATGGAAAACTCTAAGAGGGGATTAATACCCTTCAGACATGGTATTCATCTTTCCAAGAAGATGTGCCCCAGCACACCTGAGGAAATAGAACGCATGAGCAAGATCCCTTATGCTTCTGCAATAGGGAGCCTCATGTATGCCATGCTATGTACACGACCTGATATAGCCCATGCTGTGAGTGTCACAAGCAGATATCAGTCAAATCCAGGTGAAGAACACTGGACTTCTGTGAAATGTATCCTTAAGTACTTGAGAAGAACTAAGGATATGATGTTGGTCTTTGGTAATGGAGAACTCCAAGTTCCAGGGATACACAGACTCGGACTTTCATGTCCGATATAGATGATCGAAAGTCGACATCTGGCAGACTGTTTGTGCTGGAAGAGTTTCCAAAGCAAACGGTGATACCATCTCATCCGCGATTACCTTGAGAAAGGTTACGTTGAGGTCAAGAGAGTCAACTCCGCAGATAATGTGGCAGACCCACTTACAAAGCCGTTGGGCCAGCAGAAGAGATCGAAGCCCACCTTGAGAAGATGGGACTTAGACTTGTAGCCAATTGGCTTTAGGACAAGTGGGAGATTGTTAGATATATGTGCCCTAGAAGCCAGAATTGGCTGACACTTGTAATACACTTCTAGGGGCAAAATTATAATTTTGACTATAATTAATAAATGGGTTATTTTCTATCACATATGTGTATTTAGTGTCTGTGATACATCCTTTGAGTTAATGGTAATGATAATTCATATTTTCAAGAGTTGAAAATTTAAGACATGAATAATCATTATTAACTCATAAACAGCTCCCGACCATAGGATCATCACGAGGATGGTGATTGATCCGGAAGGTTGGTGTACGAATCGCTTCTCTTTAGTAGATGAGTCTTGAGTCTACGGTGTGGAGACACCGGAGCGAGAGTACAGGTACTCGTTAGAGAACGAGGGCACTGAGCGTGACCACCTCGAGTAGTCATTAGGAAGTCTACCTTCTCGTCAATGACTGACTCGATGCTGCAGTAGTGTGTCTGGTTCTTTGACCTGAGATGCATCGGCAGTTCACCTTGAGGGTGTTATAGTTTGACTACACCATTACTCGGTCTCCTAGCCATATGGAACCCTGAGGTGTATGTTGGCTATAGCATGTTCATTGTAGGAACTGGATTGCATCAAGATGGAATCTATCTACCTCGGTGGTAGAGGAGTAGCCCTATGATGATCATGAGAATCAAGTCCAGAAATCCATGGCCATGGTAGAGTGAAATAATAGAAAGAGTTTCTATTTAGATTTTCACATTGGACTCGAATCGAATGATTACATCATATGACAGAGACTAGGGTTTGACGAGTTCACCTTAACCCTAATCTGATCGGGGCTCAAGATAGAAGAACTTAATCACACAGGTAGCTGCACCAAGAGGTTCGCATTCAGCTCTGATGGGTTGCCACCATATACTGCTAGGTGTCACTGGTGGATTTTGGGAGCAATT
The DNA here is from genome assembly GCA_006176705.1 of Cocos nucifera. Classification (NCBI taxonomy): domain Eukaryota; kingdom Viridiplantae; phylum Streptophyta; class Magnoliopsida; order Arecales; family Arecaceae; genus Cocos; species Cocos nucifera. The sequence goes on along the minus strand of QRFJ01000256.1, from coordinate 307,488 downwards.
AGAATGATTTAGATGATCGATCATTCTAGCTGTTCGAATCAGAAGAGTTCTGATCCATCGAAAGGAGTTTCGATGATGTCGATGATAGAGATCATGACATATCCCATTACCATACAGAACTGAACCTAACTGGGTCACACAAACAAGGGTTTGAATCTGGTGATCATCAATTGAACTGATCTAGTTCAATTGATCTGAATGAGATTCAATTAGGTTCAAGGAAATCGTGCTAGCACTCGATTGAACCTAACGTTCTTCTTTTACTATCATAAATAAGTTGTCCTGACTGAGCCAAAGGAGTTTGTGCTCAATCAGAGGCCTTCATATGGTCTGACTGGAGGTTGTCCAAGTCAGAATAGGTTGTCTTATTTGTAAGACATTACCTGCCATTTTTGGTCACCTGCCATTTCTTGTTCTTTGACTTTGGTCAAAAGTCTACCTTTGACTGGTCAAACGTTGACCATTGACCCTTTGACTTTTGACCACATGTCATGCACCTATTGGAGAGCTGGTGGGGGCCTGTCCCCCTGCCAGAACCTGGCAAGGAGAAGGGCGCACGCCAAGGGTGGCGTGAGCCCAAGTAGGAGGCGCCTAGGAGTCCTTGTTGGACAAGGACTCCACCTCCCTTTTGGATTCCAATTAGAGTTCTACTAAGAATCCAGTTTGACTGGTCTTAGGCGCCCTCTAAGGAGGAATCCAGGGGTCTCTATTCCAACCAATCAGATTTAGATCTGATTTCACAAAGGGTTGTGATTGGTTGAGAGGAAGAGGAGTTGGATCACAAGAGGTCTATAAATAAGACCCTGCGCCCAACCCTAATTCTAATGAATTCAATTGAGAAACCCCACGCCCCAAGGCTGCCTCTCCCCTCCTTCTCCATGCCATAGTCTCTTCTCCCCTTGCTCTCCACGTCCAAAAGGAGTTTTGGACTTGGTTGGTGCGATTCAGATCAAGAAAAGGCGATCAAAAGCAAGAAGGCTGCGCTGCTGCAAAAGGACGACTGCAGATCTTCAAAAGAGTTTTGAAGATCCTCCAGATCAGATCCAGATCTGATTTTTGGAGGTGTGATAGAGAAGAAGAGGATCTCCAGATCCAACCCGAGTGGATACCGGTAGAGGCCAGGCGCTTGCGTGGCTAAGATCCAGAACCTTCCGCTGCAATCAGGATCATCTACAGGGTAATAGGATTACCCAAATCAGATAAATTAAATTTGATTTAATTTATCTTGTTTTATTTTATTTATTAAAATAATAAGAATCAGATCTAAAATATATCAAGATCTGATTGAGATCAAGAAAAAATTTTTGAAATATATCTCTTGATCTAATCAGATCTGGACGAACCTGGACCGAAAAAATCAGGATTTCCCTTTACCTAGATTATTTAATCTCTAAAAAAATCATCTAATTATTAAATCACATTAAAATCAAATCTACCTGGTTTGGATACCAATTGAAGAAAAAAAAATCTTTTTTTCTGGATTAGCTTTGTTCATATCTGATTTGATAAAGAAAAAAATTTTAAAATTTTTTTTTCTTAGATCTAAATTAGATCTAAAACTCTTTAGATCTAATTTCATCGATCTGATAAAATAAAAATAAATAAAATAAATTAAATCTAATTTAATTATACCTTATTATGGGTAATCCTATTATCCTATGATGATTTTGATGTTTGCCTGAGGTTTGGATGTAACCACGCAAGTGTCTGGCCTTTACCGATATCCACTTAGATTGGATCTGAAGATTTTCTTCTTCTCAATCTATACTCCAAAGATCAGATCTGGATCTGATCTTGAAGATCTTCAAAATATCTTTTGAAGATCGGATATTATCTCTTGCAGCAGTGCTGTTTTCTTGCTTTCTTATCATTTTTCTCTTGCTTGGATCGCACCAAACTGAAGCCCAAAACTTTTGGACATGGAGAGGAGAGAGAGAATCTAAAGGAGGCATGGAGAAAGAGAGATAGGGGCTATGTAGCATGGGCAAAGGATAGAAGCTCTCAATCTTGGGTGTAGACATGTTTTATATAGACTCTACTGCGGCATGCAGTGCCACATCATCCCAACCAATCACAGCTCTTCATGTAATTAGATCTAAATATGATTGGTGGGATGATATCATCTGATCCAATCAGATTAGAGTCTCTCATAAATCTTCTTAGGTGGCATCAAGATTGGTCAAAGAAGAGTCTTTGGCGCCACCCAAGTAGAGAGCATGAAGTAATTGGAGTCCCATCCGTATGGAACTCCAATCTTTATCCTCTTTGGATGCACGCCTCCCTAGGCATGCGCCCCCTCTCTTTCCTCCTTTTAGCAAGGGGACAAAATCCTATCTACTCTTCTATGAATGTATGACACATAGGTAGATGTCTAAGTGTCAAAGATCAACGTTAGACCAAAATCAAAGAATAAGATTTAGCAGGTGACAGAAAATGGTAGGTGTTGTCTCAAATTTATCTTATAAATTAAGACAATCCTTTTTTGATCTGGACAAGCTCCAGTCAGATCAAGTAAAGGTTCTTGAGTGAGTTCAAACATATTTGGCTTAGTCGAGATAATTTTTAATGATTATTGAAGAAGAATATCAGGCTCAATCGTGTGCAAGCATAATTTTCTTGAACCTGATTGAATCTTATTCAAATCAATTCAACTAGGTTAGTCCAATTGATGATATCCAATTCTAAATCTTTGTTTGTGTGACTCAGTTAGGTTCAGTTCCATATGATAATAGGATATGTCATGATTTCTATCATCAATATCATCGAAACACCTTCCGATAAATCAAAATTTTTTTTATTCAAATAATTAGTATGATCGATCATCCAAATCATTCTAATTGCTCCCAAAATCCACCAATGACATCTAGTAGCATATGATGGCAATCCATCAGAACTGAAAATGAACCTCTCGGTGCAGTTATCTATGTGATTAAGTTCCTCCATCTTGAGCTTCGATCGGAATAGGGTTAAGGTGATCTCGTCAAATCCTAATTTTCGTCATATGAATTAATCATTCGATTTAAGTCCAATGTGAAAATTCTAATAGAAACTCTTTCTATTATTTTACTCTGCCATGGCCATGGGCTTATGAACTTGATTCTCATAATCATCATAGGGCTACTCCTCATCTACCGAGGTAGATAGATCTTCTATTGGTGCAATTTAAATCCTATAATGAACATGCTATAGCTAACATACACCTCAAAATTTTGAATGGCTATGAGACCAAGTTATGGTGTAGTCAAACTATAACACCCTTAAGATGAACTGTCAATGTATCTCAGATCAAAGAATCAGACACACCACTATAACTTCGAGCCAGTCATTGACGAGAAGATAGACTTTCTCATGACTGCTCGAGGTGGTCACACTCAGTGCCCTCATTCTCTAACGAGTATCTATACTCTCGCTTCAGTGTCTCTACATCATAGACTCAAGACTTATCTATCCTAAAGAAGCGATCGTATACTAATCTTTTGGATCAATCATCATTCTCATGATGATCCTTCGATCGAAAGCATTTTATGAGTTAATAATAAATTAATATCTTAAATTTTTAACTTTTAAAAATATGAACTATTATTATCATTAATTCAAGGGATGTATCATAGATACTTTCAAATACACACTATAATATAAAATAATTTATTTTATTATTTATAGTCAAAATTATAATTTTGCCCTTAGATGTGTATTACAAGTGTTAGCCAATTCTGACTTCTAGGGCACATATATCTAATATGAAGGAGGGGCGACATCGGTCGAGGGAAAGGAGCCTCACCGATGATGAAGAGGAGGGGGGAGAGAGAGTGAGAGAGATCGAGCACGCACGAAAGAAAAGAAAAAATTTAAAAATTTTTAATCTAACCTACAATAGTGGTTATCGAACCGCTGTCATAGATTTATGGTAGTGATTATCGAATTGCTGCCATAGATCTATAGTAGTGATTATCTATGGCAGCAGTTCTATAACCACTGCTGTAGATTTATAGTAGTGATTTTCCAAAATTACTGTCATAGATCGATGGCAGCGGTTCTATAATCACTGCTGTAGATATATAGCAGTGATTTTTGATAACCACTACCATAGATGAAAAATATTTTTTTTTTTAATTTTTTATCTAAATATTATATACTTTTAAAATTTAATATCCATCTTCATCATTCATTATCTAAATAATTATCATTAGAGTATCGTCGCAAAAGATTGCCTCGATCCGATGGCCCTAGCTTTATCGATCAGAAAAATTTGATTTCGATGATCATGAACAACGATGCGATGATCTGATAGATGAAGATCTTTGATAGATCTAAAAATCTATAATGATGATCTCGATGATGTTTGTAGTATACTATCAAAATTTTACTTTAATTGGATATCATTATCATGGTCAATTTAGTACGGAATGATTTTGATCGTTAAATTAAAAATAAGCGATCAAAGGATTAAACGACGTTCGATTATGAGATAATTTTTTAGTTAAATAATTTTTATTATAATTTTAAATATTTTATACAATGATGATAGTAAAATTTAAGTCATTTTCATATAAACTATTCATATTAAGTAGATATTGCAAAAGCACGAGCATAACAACTAGTGAAGTTTCAGAATGGTTATCAGAAGACGTATAGTTTTAGATCGTTCTTCATCTCATGAGTTAAATTTTATAATCACTATTATAAAAAATGATTAAAGTAGTAGCCAAGATTATTTATAAAAAAAATTATCTCATAATCGAACATCGTTTGGTCCTTTGATCACTCGTTTATCATTTAATGGTCGAAACTAATCTATACTAAATTGACCAAGATAACGATATTCGATTAAAGTAAAACTTTGATAGTATGCTATAAATATCATTGAGATCATCATTGCAGATTTTTGGATCCATCGGAGGTCTCCATCTATCAGATCATCGCATCGTCATTCGTGGTCGTCAAAATCAAATTTTTTTGATCGACGAAGCTAGGGCCATCGGATTGAGGTAATCTTTTACGAAGATACTCTAATAATAGTTAGATAATGAATAGTGAAGATGAACATTAAATTTTAAAATTATATAATATTTTAAAAAATATATATATGATAGCGGTTATAATTAACCGCTGTCATAAATTAGATTATAGCAACGATTTCTACTAACCGCTACTACAAATCCAACTTATGACAGCGGTTACGATAAACCGCTGCTATAGGTCGATCTATGATAGCGATTTTTTATAATCGCTGCTATAGGTCTGATCTACAGTATCAATTTTCTGTAACCGCTGCTATATGTTGGACCTATAGCAGTGGTTATAAAAATCGCTGCCAGTGATTAATGAAAATCGCTGCCGTAGGAGCTATGGCAGCGGTTTCAAAAATCGCTTTCGTTGTAAGCGCTGCTATAGGCTATTTTTATAGTAGTGGCCTATGGCAGTAATTTTTTGGACTATAGCAGCGGTTACGAACCTTATGAAATATTTACTAAAAATATTTGTAGTAGTGAGATGAAGAAATGGTCAGTCTTTTAAAAAGATTGTTTCGCAAATACATAGTTGTGTGGTTATTTATATTAAGAAATCTCATGACAACTCAACAACCTCATGGAATATTTAGGAGCTTTATCATTTATCATATCCCAAATCTAGCTTGGTATTGGTTCAGTAAGATTGATTGAGCCGCATGTCAATTAGAGCATAAGTTACTTATGAATGGATGGATGGCTTTTAAACTAGTGATCTTATATTTTGATGACTTTTGACACAAATATCATTTAAGTTCACTTGAAAAACTATTTCATTTTTTTCTTTTTTTGGGTATGATGGTCACTTCATATAATCTTAGTATGAATACAAAACAAAAGATCAAAGAAAAAGATATCTCGAAAGGACCAAGGCAAAAGGGAGACGTCAGTCTAAATTCCACAAGAGTGGTAAAGTCACCTAGTCCATCGCATCATTTGCCTCATGGTAGGTGTGCTGAATCTTATGGTAGGTATGTCGAATCGTACAATCCCGAACCCTTCGAAGCTAAGTCACCATCATTATCGAATCCCCCTCCACCACCAGCTTGTCGATCTCACGGATCATCCTTGCATAAATAATACCTTCCTAGGCCAATCTTAGCTCTATAGTAAGCATAGTAGTCTCCACTAGCCGGACACTCCCATCGCAATAAATTGAGAGTCGGGTCTTCAGATCACAAAACTAGAGCCACCTCTTCCATCAGCAATACTACCATCAAAATTGACCTTCAGGAAGGTTGATGGTGAGGGCTCCTAGGAGAAGAAGACCCTCCTCCATGCTCTATGAGGAAGAAGAGAGTCCCAGGTGTCCCGAATCCCAAAGGTTAAATCGGACAATGAATCCTCTATAATCTCCAAGACCTGGGCTATGGCCCTCTCAAAAACCAGCCATGCCAGCTACCGACTCACCTCAAAGACTCCAGCATTATAAGCAAGTCAAATATGATAAGCAATATAAGCTGCCCTAATACCAATAAGTCTAGTGGTCTCCAACTCTATGCTCTATCTCAGGGCCTCTAAAAATGGCTAGACAGGCCACTCTCCGAAAACAACCAGGATAGGAAGGTAATAATCAAACGCCACACCCACTGCACTCGAGGGCATCGGAAAAGGATATGCTCCAAGGCCCAAACCACAATAAGAGCAGGTAGTTGAATGTCCATCCCTCTAGCTCTCAGCAAAACTCTAGTAGGCAGTCGACTCCAAGCTACCTTTCAGAGAAATAGACTCATCTTAGGATGCATTCAAAGCCTCCAAATCTGGGCACCATCCATTGGCTCACCCTTGTAGATCTCATAAAGTTTTCTGGAAACAGCCCTAGAGGTGCATGATGACTGCCAAATCCTAACATCCAATCCTTCTAGAAGAGGATCGCTTGAGACATCACACTCTCCACAAACTGATCACCAAAGAGCCTAGCAACCAGCTGCGCATTCTAGTATCTCACTTACGACTGAAAAAAGTCACATACTTGCACCCCGTTGCCAATCTTAGTGCTGATGAATGTTGGCCGCTGATATAAAGGGAGCTCGTGTAGCCATGGATCCTATAGGAGGTCTATCAACTACTTATCCCCTAAAAGCCACATCATCTAGGCCAAAACATCAGGAGCACGATGACATATCTCCAACCATATACAGCATTGTGACTAGAGCTTTCCTAATATCGATTGTCATTTCGGTACCACTTTCTCTGGCATGATCTTTTGGGAAGATCCCTCGTGCAAAATATGGATCTTAAAAGTTTGGGATCGATTCCCAAGTCCAAGATTGGAATGCTTGTGATGATGTCGATATAGCAGAAAAAAATAAATATAATAAAAGATATAATCAAATACATGAATTAAGCCAATGCTTATCTCCACAGGGCATGTAAGGTTCATTATAAGAAAAATTAATTTACTAAAGAAAATCACTCCCTCAACCCTCGACACTAATTTCTCTCTCTCAACAAGAAGCATTTCTTATAAAGCTCTCTCTAGGAGATCTTCTGAAGCAATCATTATCCACTGCTTGATAATTTGCCTGAAGTCTCCTGCTTCTGCTCTTTACCATATCCTCTCCAGGATCTGTTGGTGTTGCTTCGGTCTCTGCTGAACTCTTGCTACCATGCCTGCTGCCATCTGTCCACAGGGCCTTTTTAAAGCTCGAAAATAGGTCCAATTTGAGTCCATGATAAAGACCAAATTCCAATTAGAACTCTGAATAACCTCTGGCTATTTAATCATGACCACAAGCACCTGCAGCCATCCGATCCTGTGCTGCACACTTTTCAACACAAAACAAACCCCAAGATGCCTTTAGACTACGTGAAAGTGCCCATGAGCCACAATAGTCCACGTGGGGCATGTGGACCATGTTAGACTCTTTGGACCATGCCAAACGGTGCATAGACCACTTCTCTGGGGGCATGGACCATATCCTGCTTACTGTGGACTACCGATCCATGTTGGACCATGTTGGTCTGGGCCACCCCTCATGTGCTGGGCCTCCTACATGCTGCATCCCGCACATGCCCATGGATGTGTGCTGGGCCACACCAACGCCTAGCCCGTGCACTCACCTAGGCCAAGCACACTATAGGCTTGTGCTAGCCTGCAAGTCGAGCCCGCCTACTGTAGGCTGCATCCTTCTCCTATAGGCTATGTTCTGGGCTTTTTTTGCTGTGAACTTAACTGTTGGCTTCTTTTATGGATCAAATTTGAGATATTTTTCTCAACATATAGAAGCTGCTCCAACTGACGTGAATATCACCCACCCTGCCCTAACTGCCATGCCTGGAATGCATCATTGCACTCCAAAGACTATCAAGCTATAGCAAAAAATCTTGTAGCATATCAGGCAACCAAAGCCTCACATTGAACCTGCAGAGACTGATCACCCAGTCTCTCCTTATTGATCGATAGGCATACCACATCCCAGGCTATAAGATGAACTCGTGCCCCCCCTCTGATGAGACCCCGAGAGAAAACTTCTAAACTGCTGCTCAAGCCTCACTAGAAGGGTTCTCGAAGCAATGGTATAAGATAGAAGATATAAAGGAATAGCACTAAGGACTAATCTGATCAGGATAACCTTGGCCATCATTAATAGCACTCTAGTGCGATTTGGACTGCCAATCCTCTAGATGTCTGTGAATCGAGTCCTCCAGCTCAACACAATTAGACCTCTAAAGATGTCACTCGATAATGGAAACCCTAAGATATTGTAGAACTCTGGTCTATTCTATGATGCCAAGGATCTCCCTAATCATATGCCTATTCTGAGCCTTGGTCTTTGGGCTAAAATAAATAGTAGACTTCACCAAGTTCACCTTTTGACCAGAGGTGATGTAGTACTCTTCCATAATTCTTCTAATAGTTGTTGCATTCTAAGCTGATGTACAGCCCACTAACAAGCAATTATCCATGAAGAGTAGGCACGAGATTGGCTGGGCCCCAAGGACCGGTCTCTAAGAATCTACACCCTGGCTAATAATTGCCAATCGCAAGGCATAAGACAAGGCATTAGCACATATAATAAACAAATAGGAGAATAGAGAACAATCTTGGTGGAGGCTGATAGAGGAATGAAAGAATTCTGATGGCATGCTATTAATTAGGATGGAGATAGATGGAGCATGCACGCACTATCTAATCCAGCTAATCTATCGACTGTGGCAACCCAAAGCTCTCTAGGGCCTAGTAGAGGAACTCCCAGCATATCTGGTCATAAGCTCTCTCCATATCAAGCTGGGTGGCCATGAGACATCTTTGGATAGAGGCTCTCTGAAGATTATGCATGAATTTCTATGCAATCAAGACATTGTTAGAGATACTACGACTGCCAACAAATGCCCCTTGCTTAATGCTAATCAAACGGAGAAGGATTGGCTTCAACCTGTCCATCAAAATCTTGGCATAAATCTTATAGAGTATGGTGTATAAGCTGATAGGTTTATAATGACTAGACTCAACAGCATCTTGCCTCTTCGGAATAAGCATAATGAAGGTCCTCTTCCAATCATCTAATATTGATCCTATAGCAAAAAACTGCCAAATCATCTGCACCATGTTATCATGGATGTTAGCCCAATACCGTTTGAAGAAGAAGAGGGGGAAGCCATCAGGACTAGATGCTTTATCCTCCACCATAGCCTAGATCGCTTCATGAATCTCCTCCCTAGACATATCACCGATCAAAGAGGTATTCTCCATGAGCAAGACCTGGTTGACTGGCAAGGAAGGTTGGGCCTGCTCGACCTCGCTCAAATGCATCGACCATCTCGATTGAAAGAAACTAAGGATCTCCTGCCTTACCTCATCAACACTATCGAGCCACTGCCCATCAGTCCCCTCAGTGCTTGGATTTGATTCCTCTAACTCCTCAGAACAATAGTCTGGTGAAAGAATTGGATTTTCCTGTCACCCTCTCTTAACCACTAAACTCTAGACTTTTGGTACTAGAAGATATCCAAGTAAAGCATGATCTAGTGCAAGCCTGGCCCTGAGATTAGCAAGGTCATCGATAGAGAGCCCTCCCTCCGTATCCTTCCTCATTTGAAGGTCAGAACTAGATGCCTCCATCTCCTCCAGTCTCCTGAAAATGTCATCAACTTCTACTCGGTTCCACCTCCTAAGTCTATGCCAATCTGCGAGTAATCCTATACATGGCATCATCATGAATTAGCAACTTCCATACCTCCCGAATAATATTCCAAGAGCGGGGGTAGGAGATCCAAAATTTTTTAAATCGAAAGGAGGACCGGGAAGAGCAATCACCAATGGTAGAGATCAAAATAGAACTATGATTAGAGGCAATCCTAGAAAGATGGCTGATCTAGTAGCTCGGAAAGCACTGCACCCACCCTACCATAGCAAAAGCTTTGTCAATGCGCTCCTAAACCTAATCACTACCCCATTGGTTATTACACTAGATGAATCTAGGATCGGAAAAATCAAGATCAATAAGGCCATTATGGCTAATGAACTCTCTGAACTTCTTTGCCCTGATATTGTTTGAAATGATTTGTCCCCTCTTTTCTCCTTAGGCCTATCAATGCAATTGAAGTCCCCCGCAATAAGTTGGGAGATCCTAGTTCACCAATCTAGATGCCTCATCCCATAATATCCTCCATAACTTATAATCAGTGCTAATATAGACACCTCACATAAGAGCCAAGGCCTTTCATTGACACCAAAAATAACCACAACCACCTGTTGGTTACATTCATGTAACACATCCACTATGAAATCTCCTTTTCTCTATATAATAATCAACCCTCCCATAAGACCTTGAGACTCAATAGCAAAAAAATGCCCAAGAGTATGGAAGGCATCATCGAGCCGACTCCAAGCTCTTATCCAATAGTCAGGTTTCTAGTAACACATAAATCTAGATCCTATTGGTGAACCAATCTTCTGTAAGTGGAGAAGGATGGCTTTTCTGCCCCCCTCACGTTCCACACTAAGATCTTCGTCACTGAGAGGCATCACTAGAAGAGGCCATGCTGGATCCTTCAGCATGGCCTTGAAGTGCTGCCTTGCTTCCTGAATGCCCACTGTCGGAGGCTCCAACTTCAACCTCACTTAACACTGCTCTCAACCGTGCAACAGTCACTGCATGGTCCTACAACTCCTCATTAGCCAGCCTATGAAGAGCAAAGACACCACCCACCACATTCGGCCCATTTTCTTTTCCATTTCCCTCAAGATTTGGGATAGAGCTATCCAAAGTAGAACTCGGAGCAACCATTGAAGGACCTTCAGCGACAGACATTGAAGAGAGTCCGCCCCCATCATTCAATGGTTCGTCAGCTATGGTAGCTTTTGCACACCCCTCAATGGCTGTAATCTCTCCAATTGATCTGTTGAACAACATTTCAGCATGCGCACTCACCTCTGAGGTTGTCGAAGAGGGCTTCCTAGAGCTCAGAGCCATCATTGGAGGTAGATCTAGGCTGGCTGCCACTTCCATCCCCGACATTAGAGCCAGAGCATAATCGAAGACCCGCACCACCTTTGCTAGAGCTATAGGAGCCCCACCACCAGCTATAGGAGCCCGAACGGCAGATGATGGGCCCCCCTTCGATGCTTTGGGCCCTGGATTGGGCTCCAAGGCCCTGCTCGACTACTTCAAGGGCCCCAAGCTCCAGGCCCACTTTAGATCGATCGAGTCCATGCCTGCATCAACCATCGGCAAGTCCAAAGGGGCTAGGCTCATCCCCTGGCCCAGCACCATTGGGTCCACACCATTATCTGAGTCCACAAGCATCGAGAATGCTGATTCATTTTGAGTCAGGACCTCCATAGCCGAGTCAGCCAGGCCATAAGGGGGCGACCACCAACGAGCCACCTTGGTAGCTTTTCCCAACCCTCAGAATCCGAAGGAGATCTCGACAGACTCACAGCTCTTGGAGGTGAGCTCGGGTGCTCCAAGTTAGTAGTCCCCTTGCCTGAACGCAATTTGGTCATTTTCTTCCCCTTTGCTACCATTGGATTGGCCCTTAGTGAATGAAGCCTTGATGTAACCACACACTACCCAAGCCGCGATCAAGCCCGACTATCCCGCTCATTCTTAGCACCAAGCTCCAACTCCCCTGAGCTCCGACTCCTCCTTAGCACCAACCTCCATAGGTGATGGAGGGGTCTCCACAACGTTCTCTAGGTGGAGAGGTCATTCACTCCTACTCGATAGTTGATCTACTAGAAAAGCTTCGCACCCATCATCGAAATGGTCGATATGGCCATATCAGAAATAAACAACAGGATGATTTTCGTAGATAAATGGCTGCCATAAGAGTATTTTCTTCTCCAATGAAAAATCCACCGAGTTGTGGAACAACCATGAAGCTAGCATGTCCATTGCTAACTAGGAGCTAATTTGGTTCTACAAGAGCCTAGCTTTACCATATTGATTTTTTTGATAAAATTTTATTAATTTTATATAGTATTGAGTGTTTAATTTGATTGTCCACTAATGAAACTATCAATAAAGAAACACTGAGCCATGCTGGCAGCAATGTAGACATTGGCAAGCAGAATGATATCTAGATGGCACTATTATCGCTGTCATTGACTATGATAGTGGTTAGCTAACCGCTGCCACTGGACCATCACCGAAGATCTATGGCAGCGGTTATTGCAGTAGTTAAGCAAATCACTATCATATATAGTTTATGATAGCAGTTTTCAAACCGTTGTAATAGATTGACCTATAGCAGTAATTTTATAATCGCTGCTATAGTTTGACCTATATCAGTAATTTTTTAACTACTGTCATAGCTCTCTATAGTAGTGATTACAGAACCGCTGCTATAAATCTATGGTAGCAGTTGGCACGAAGCCTGCCGCAGTGGTTGACATGCCTACGATAGTGATTTTGCAACCACTATCGTAGCTTTTAAATAATAAAAAATATAAATTTTATAAATTTTATAATTTTTATCTATTAAATATAGTTCAATAACATAAAAAAATATTATAAATATAAGAGTATTTATGAAATGCTTAAATTTTATTGCTGAATAAATTTATTATAATATTTTTTAAAAAATATATCAAAAATTTTCTAAATCTACATCATCGTCATCACCGGAAGCTGGAGATGGAGCTGAAGCTAGAGCTGGAGGGGCTAGAGTTGGAGGAGCTGAAGCTAGAATGCTAGCCAACATGTCCTCAAGGTCCACGAAATTAGCTCCAAAATGCATGCTGAGTCTCTTCACCATGGTGCTCAAGATATCCATCAGATGAGATGTGCGCTCCTCAGCATGAGCAGCCCATGCTGTAGCCTGAGTTGCTTGCACCAACACCTCCTAAAATTGGTCTCGATGGACGACATCGAAAGCATGTGAAGAGATGCTCGTCTCAAATCAGTAGCTCGTCGATGTATGTCCAGGCTTGCATCGGATCCTCCTAGAGTGCTCAAGCTCTAAGACTTGAGATAGATGGTCATGAGAGCCAGAGGTATCCGAGTTCTCACTCGCGAGTGCATCTAACTGCTCCTATAATTATAAATTCAAATAAAATTTTATAAAAAATGCTATAATACTAATCATACTAATATATTTATTACTTATAAATTTTTTTTTGATTGCGGTATTCATCGACCTGCCTTTCTTATCCGTACGGCTAGATTGAAAGATCTTGCTATGGTTGGATATCATCCCATCTCTCATCAGCTATAATAATAGATCAGTTTATTAAAAATATAAAAAAATATTAATTTAATTTATCTAGTAAGATTCATAATTTATTACTTTTTTATGTATACGATTGGCCATGGACTCACGATCGAGAGTATGTATATACTCTTGGGTCTTGACCACTACTTTAATCATTTTTATGATGATGATCATAAAATTCAACTTGTAGATTTAAGAATGATCTAAAACTATACATCGCTTGATACCCATTCTTAAACTTTGTTGGTAATTATACTTGTGCTTTTGTAAGATCTATTTAACATGAACAATTCATACAAAAATAATTTAAATTTTATAATTATCATCATATAAAATAATTAAAATTATAGCAAAGATTATTTAACAAAAAAATTATCTCATAATTGGATGCCGTTTGGTCCTTTGATCGCCTGTTTCTCATTTAATGGTCGAAATTATTTTATACTGATTGACCATGATAATGATATCTAATTAATGTGAAACTTTGATAGTATACTACAAACGTCACCGAGATCATCGTTATAGATTTTTAGATCCATCGGTAGTCTTCATCTATCAAATCATCGCATCGTCGTTCATGGTCATCGAAATTAAATTTTTCTGATTGATCAAGATAGGGCCATCGGATTAAGGCGGCCTTTTATGACGACACTCTAATGATAATTATTTAAATAATGAATGATGAAGATGGATATTAAATTTTAAAATTATATAATATTTAGAATAAAAATATAAAAAAAAATATAGCAGGGGTTATATCCAACCACTGCAATATGTTAGGCCTACGACAGCGATTACATGGAACTGCTGCTATAGGTCGTATCTATTGCAGCGGTTATGTATATAGGTTTAACTAATTGCAGCGGTTACATGTAACCGCTGTCATAAATCGACCTATAGTAGTGGTTAGATAAACCGCTAGCATAGATCGGATCTGTAGTAGTGGTTAGTATAAATTGCTGCCATATGTCGGATCTATGATAGCGGTTCTTTGTTACCGCTGCCGTAGGATCTATCACAGTGGTTTCGAAAACTACTGTCATAGCTTCTTTTTGTAATAGTATGGCCTTGTAAAGGAGGCCGCCGATAAAGGTTGTTGGCAATCCGGAAGGCGAGTGAGAAGGTTTGATCTTCATATAATGGTGAAGCTTATTATTGTTATTATTGTGAATCTGTGATTGTTGTTGCTGTTATTACTACTGCATGGCTAAATTTGATGGTTTGCCTCTTTATATTTTAGAAATCTCAAATGATCGTATGCATGTGCATATTTTGCATATGCCTGTTAATAGTCATACCCATATGCTTAAATTTATGCCCTCACGTAGATGCATGAAGCAAACAGACCTAAAAAGAAGAATAAATATTAAATTTATTGAGTTTTATTATTGATAATTTACTTGAAATTGCAAGGATGGTAAACCACACCATCTCTTAATTATGAAGAATCTGGATGAGATGAAATCATTATCATCTACTTGATCTGGATTCTTTTACTAGATTGCAGGAGAGAATGAAGTGGATGAAGACATGCAAAGAAGCTAGAATATTAATGTTTTCTTATAAAAGTAGAGGACAGGGTCACACAGGCATGGGATAGAAGCGCTAGGATTGAGAGTGATAGGAGTTTAATTAGGCAGTCAAGGCCATTTCTTTTATTTTTAGAGATTAAAAAAAAAAGTTTTAAATTTTTAAATCTATAAATAAATTTGATATATTTAATATATTATAGAAGTATAAATATGATGATGATAGTAGAGACAAAAGCAATGGCGACTGTATTAGTGGCAGGAACATAGAAGTTGTGGCAGTGGAGGTGGCTACAATTTAATATGATATTACCAACATAAGATGGTGGTAATATGGTAGAAGCAACAATGATAGTAAAAATAGTAATAATCATGATAGTGATATGATAGAGGCAATGATGGTTATAGTTGGCAATGCTAATTATGTGATGGAGGCAATAATAGAGATGGCAATAGTAGTAGATGTGAAGTAATGGTTGCGAAGATAACAATAATGGTAGTAGCATGGTGTCACGGTATAATAAAATATGAATTTTTTATTCTAAATATTAAATATCAATATTTTTTATTTTTATTTTTTAAAAATAAAAAATAAAAATAATAGCACTAAAGAGTCATTTGGTTGGGGATAATCTGGCATGAAAAAATAATTTTCATATCAGATTATCATGTTTGGTATGAAAAGTGGAAGAAAAAGATGATAAAAGAATTAGTGGGCCTGATGCTTATTTTTCAGAAAGAGAAGGTAAAATAAATACCATTGGGGGTTGGTATTTGATAAATTTTTGAATGATAGTAATCCGTATTTGATAAAAATATTCTCAATAAAGCTACATATATAATCATTGACTTTATTCTAATATCCTTCAAAATTTATTCAATAAAGAGCTTTCGTAAAAAAATTAAGATAGAGATGACATTATGCAATGGATTATTTGATTATAGTCATCATATAAAAACTAATTAAAGATAACAATATTATTTTAATATTAAAAAATATTTTATATTAAAAAATATATTTATAAATTTTGTCATATTTTTAAATATAATTACCTCCAATTAAACGTAATTATCTTTTTTTGATGTCATTTTTTGGAGTAATTTTTTCACCAACCAAATATAATAAAAATTATTTTTTTTCATAATTATTTTTTTAGATAAATACTTCTCATAAATTATAATATTATCCGTAATCCGATATACCCGAGTCAAATGGATCCTAAGTATATTCATCAACTTTTATGAATTAATTGTTAAGAATAAAAATTAATAAATAAAAATGAACTGGGGCCTTAAATTACTTGAGCAATGTTACCATTACATAGAAAAATCATTCAAAAAGATTGCTTCGCACAACCATTCTGCTTCATTAAAAAAAAGATGCAATGAGAAATTTGTGATCCCCAGATCAAAAAAAGATGCAATGAGAACACACCGTACCTGTTGATAACCATTAGACATTTCAGAAAAAACAATAATATGAAACAAAACGTTCTCATCCCAAAATTAAACATCACTCCGGTCAGTCCTCGCACGAGCAAAATGATGGAGAAATTTGTGCTGCCATCTAACAAACTAGCAAGCCGTGTCATGCAACCGTGTTTCATGTATGGGGTAAACGTTTTTCTAACATGCCATTGCTCAAAAAATATGATTTAAAATATCACTTTCAAATGTCTTAGAGAGGGATTCTCTTTATACCCGCTTTTCAAACATCCAAACCCCACACCTTTTCATTGACGCGTGACGCGTGACGCGAGACGCGAGCGGCACGTTTTCCGTTTTACCCGGTGTCTCCAACCACCGGCCAACATATAAACTGATGTATCAACTATTTGTGCTGTCGGCAAGATGCCTCTAGGTCAAGTCTTACGAGGTAAAACAATCTACGAATAGGGAGACTGAGATTCCTGTATCATAGTGAGACAAGAATATAAATTCCCTGCAGAGCATTCCTGTGATCGAATTTATTTTGAATTTGGCAAACATATTGCTCGTGAAGTATAGATCCATTATTGTTGATTGAAGATATTTTTAGCAGCTAATAGTTTTGATGGTGCGATAAAAGCATCCAAATGTACGAATATCACGATAGGAGTAAGATTAGTCAAATCGTCTGCAGGTGTATGAACAGTTTGATTGAAGTTATAGATCAAAGGAAGACAAATGATAACATGGACGTTGCAATTTCTTTTCTTTTATTTTTTTTGAAAAATTATTGGCCAGCTGTTTGGTACAACAACTCTCGTTCCAAGCGACGACTTTCTACCAAATACTGTTCGGCAAACTACGACTTTGGATCCACCGCATAAATTAAAGAAAGTGAGCGGATTCTCTTTACGCATGAATTATTTGCTTAATTTGCACGCAATACACGGTACAGTACAGCATATCATGCACATCATTCATTATGCGAGTACATAATTTATGTTGTATGATATGTATCTGTGCATAGACATGGTCATGCACGATGTATATGTACATCTCGTGTGGTGCACCATACTAGATAATGTACGGTAGAGAATCTATATATATATTTTCTTCTCTCTACAGTTATTAGAAAACGTTGAACTTGGACCACGATGCACTTATTGGAAAACCTGATGGCCTTGGAAAAAAAAAAAAAAAAAAAACTTTCGATCGATACATTGCAGTAATGATGAAACAAACTCCGAACAAATAAAATAGAGGCAGCAAAAGCTCTCAGTGCCCTCTGTCGCTCTCTCCAAATGCTTTTAACCCACCGCACCATGCGTTATATATACTGGAACCCCCAGCTGACCTAGGAAAATTAAACAATACATTTGATAGATTAATAACTCGTAACCACAGAGAAAGAAAATGGTGTAAGCTCTCGTATTATCTCCTATTTCATGTTTAATTGCTGCTGACCAAAAATTTTATTTCTGTTTCTAGATTTTGATGATCGTTTTATATATAGTCCCTGCTCCTGTATATATTTAAACAGCTGTATATGAACAAAACAAATATAACCATACAGAAACAAAAAATTAATTGCATGCCAAAATTAATTACATGAACTTTGAATTAAGGACTAAATTTAAGATGATGATCAGACAAAGGACTGGATGCATGTTGGGTTTCCTGAAG
Organism: Cocos nucifera; assembly: GCA_006176705.1. Taxonomy (NCBI): domain Eukaryota; kingdom Viridiplantae; phylum Streptophyta; class Magnoliopsida; order Arecales; family Arecaceae; genus Cocos; species Cocos nucifera. Next base: position 289,178 of record QRFJ01000256.1, on the reverse strand, counting down.
AAATACATGGAGCCATGGCAGGCCACCAATCTGGGTAACCTCCATTTCCTTGATCACTTGGTAATATGGGTGATGAAGGCATCGAAATCAGCACGGGAGGTGCCACTTTCCGTCATGGCCTGCCGGACGACACCACCTACGGCCTTCGCTCTCGCCCTCACCTCCTTCATCCCTTCCTCGCTCACCATCAGCCTCACGATCGAATCCCTTATCGCCGCCGCCGTCACGACCTCGTTCCTCCTGGCCCAGTCCCTCGCGGTGATACCCACCCGGAGGACGCGGGTCACAAGAAGCGCGTTCCTGGGCTGGTCCGAGTGCATGGGCCACGTCAGCAGCGGGACCCCCATGCTCATGCTCTCCATGCAGGAATTCCACCCGCAGTGGCTCATAAAACCCCCGGTCGAGGGGTGGGCCAGGATCTCCAGCTGTGGGGCCCACCCCCTCACCACCCTCCCCACCCTCTCCACCCTGCAGTCGCGGTCCAGACGTCCCACCAGCCTCTCCTCTTGACCCTTCTTCGCCTTCTGCTTCCCCTCTTCGCCTAACTCCGTGTAAATGTCGGCCCTGTCGGCATCCCGGAGCACCCAGATGAAGCGCTGCCGGCTGGCCTCGAGCCCCCGAGCCAGCTCGACGAGTTGCTCGTCGGATAGTACTGATGTTGTCCCGAAGGACACGTACATGACCGACGCCGGCGGCTGCTTGTCCAGCCACTCCAGACAGGGATGGCGGGTGCCGCGACCGGTTCTCTTGGTGATGGATACCGGATTCAATGGGCCGATGGCGAAGGTTTTCTGGTTTCGCCACTGTGGTTCTCGTGCTAGCAGGTCGATAAATCTTCCTTCGATTCCACGACAGGTGTTGAACAGGCGACCAGAGTCAGCGGCGGTCGACTCATGCTGGCGGCGGAGGAAATCCAAGAACTGTTCGGTGAAGCACGCGTTGTTAGGTATGTTGGGGAGGTTCAGTTTGGCGATGGACGGGTCATCAGGGGGCTTGCGACGAGACTCGCAGTAATACAACAGGAGGGAGAAGGCGGAGACGCTGTGGAAGGAGAAGGCCTCGACGTGGGGGACTGAGGCGGCGACGCTGGCGGCGAAGGCCATGGTGGAGTCATGGATGAGAACGACGCGGCGGGAGGAGGTGGTGAGGGATCGGAGGAGGGCAGAGAGGGGGGAGCGGAAGTGGAGGGCTGCGGCATCGAAGAGAGGAAGGAGGTGGGAGAGGGGGGCGTGGGTGGAGGCGGGAGGGGAAGGGAAGGGGGGAAGAAAGAAGTCGTGGAAGCGGATGGGGTGGTGGCCGGGGTGCTCCGGCTGCCAGCCGAGGGCGCGCTCCCGGACTTGGCGGTTGTGCGAGGCTGAGCCGACGTAGTGGACGGGGATGCAGCGGGCCGCGAGGAGGCGGGAGAGGTGGAGGAGTTGGTTGAGGTGGCCTTGGGCCGGCAGGGGCACCACCACGACGGGTATCAACCTTACCATTGGCTGGACTTCTCTTTTAGAAGCCATCAAAGCATGGAGTACGAGAGGGATAGGGTGGCAGGGTCCAGTGACACGGTGTTAATTAAATAGATAGAGGAAAAGGTTCCACGTTGTAATCGTAGTATTCGTGCTGGGTTGTCTTGACGTGACCTTAAGCAGCTAAAACCTACGCCAAAGGCATGTTTGGGTGTCCAGAATTTATAGACTCGGAAATTCCATCTACAGTGATCAGCTCATATATAAAATTTAAAAAAAAAATATTTTTTGAACATCGTTTTCTCTCTGATCGTGTATGTGAGGTAGCCACCGGTGTATGTGCACAGAACTGCACCGCCGTGGTGCACAAAATATTTTTCTCATAGACTTATACGATGGATGAATAGCACAATGAGATGTGAGTTTGATATAGAATATTATATAAGATTTTATTGGGACATAAAAAGTATTCCTCTTCCTCGTTCCTGTTCCACCTTCTCTCTCCATTTTTTTTTTTTTTTTCTTTTTCAACGTATCCAATATTTTAGATATTAATATATAAATCAGCACTCACATTAAAATAGCGTCCTTCAACAATTCAATAACTCATGTTTTAAAGATAAATGAATTCTCTGCTATACTCAAAAAATATAATAAAATACTATACATAATTAGATATCATTCATTATAAGATGGACAGCTATGCAAATGTATGAACTCACGTATTAAATATTAAAAAAATTATGAATTTAAAAAATATTTGGACGAGACAAAAAACCAAGGTGGCATTAGAGCATTATGGTATATTTCACTTTACAATAAAATGGCTTTGATGACTCTATAACGCTTGCTTTGAAGTGTGAAACGTTTTAGCTCCTCCGATGCGGCGATGCCTCGTATTGGAGTGCTTATACCGTACAGAACCCAAACGAACGCCCCTCACTAGAAATACCAAGAACCCTTTTTTTTTAAGTCTCCAAAGCGAGTATACTTTTGCTCGCTCATGGAAATAGGCTCCAGTGTTAGATACAGGGACACTAGTGGAATTTTCATTGATGGAGCTGTGTTTCTGTATGCGCCTGGCCCTTAAACCATGATGCGAAGGCTTCCAGACCTCACTGAGTTGGAGCTAGAGTACGTTCCCTGTTGCCCACTTGGATGGATATGTGGCAGCAAAGGTCGATCTTGAAGCCATCCTCGCTCTTGTGTTTCCTGCCACTTCTCTAGCTATTAACCACGCATCACAACTGAAAGTCCGGAGGCCGTGGTAGTAGCAGTGGGGCCAGAAGGCCACCAGGGGCGGGCGTAGCAGGAGAGCTAGCTCGACCCCAGAGGCGAGGAGGAGGTGGGGGGTGCAGGAGTGGGCGGAGGAGAATGGAGAGGGTGCAGGCGAGGTTGGCGGTGAGAGGAATGATGAGAATAGCATACGAGAAGAGGATGAGGACAAGGATGACGAGGATCCGACGAGATGGGGGCCGAAAGGAGAGCCCGATGATCGTTGGAAAATAATAATAATAATAATAGGTTCAGAGGAGATTTTTTTGCCATACATGATGTGAGGACCAAGATTTTTTTAAAAAAAAATACAGCACAAATCACAAAAAAAAAAAAAAAAAAAAAAAAAAAAAAAAAAAAAAAAAAAAAAAAAAAAAAAAACCCCTCACACATGCGGTGCGCGAGGCAAGAACAAAAGACTCCTATAGGATCTTCACTCCCAAAAAAAAGTCTTCCTCTTCTTCGATTCAATTCAAGAAAGAATCAATTAATTATCAAAAAAAAAATTATAACTTATAAAAGGTTTTCTTCTTTTTTGATTTTTATTACAAAATTTCTTAATAAAAAAAAAATGCCATCGATTTGAGAAACTTCTTGTCGAGCTTCTTCTTGAGATTCTATTAAAAAGATAGTCAAATTTCTCACCGTAGGTGTTGCCGGACCAAGGTAGTGCCCTCTTTCTTTTTTTCCTCCTTTCTCTAGCCTCGTCATCATCGGAATAAGCCTTGTAAGCTACCGGATTCGTTAAGAACAGTGTTCCCCTATTTCAAGCCTTCTTCCTTCGTTTTATCAGCCAGTGGCTGTGGCCGCTGTCACGGTTGGATCTCAGTCGGCACCAAGTAATGCTGTTGGTCATCGGCCATGTTTCCACAGCATGATCGAACAAAGAAGGGGGAAAGGGGGATGATTCCTGCCCAATTGTTTCTCCCTTCTTTTTTATTTAATTCCTCCCATTTCTCTCTCATTAATTAGGTTAAAAAAACGTATAAAGAAAGAAAAAAAAATTAGAGAACTTGGAGTGGACTATGACGAGAGTTTAAATCAAATTAATTATATTTTATTATTTTTATTATTTATATTAAAATTGGTTATGTAGGAGAATAATTTTCTGAATAGGAGATCATTGAGCAAATTCCTTGGTACTTAGTTTTTAAATTGGGATGCAGATATTCGGAGGTTAGTTTAATAATAATAAATGTAAAGATTCTTAGATACTATATTTATTTTTGTACTATATAATTTTTAGTTCTTCATAGCTGATATTTGTTTTATGATTGTCAATATAATTATTTGTATATTTCGTATTATATGTTTGTATCAAATATCGATAGTTTTTTTAATTTTTTTGGATTATGATATCGATTACTGAAAATTTTAAAAAAATATGATATATATAGTATTTTTCTAACATAATTGAGATATAATAAATTAATGATAAAAAAAAATTGAAATAGTCATGTTAAACTGAGGACAACCTCATTACGGATAGGAAAGTGACACACCATGACAGGAATATAGCATTGAGAATAGCTCCGCCACGGATGTTCCCCGCCACAGATAGGAACGTGTACTTAAGTTTACCATTGTGAGTTAGAGCATGGTTATCTGGTTTGCGAAAGCGGGCTAGAGCACTGTTATTATTGATTGCAATTGTAGGCTAGAGTATGGTTATTCTGAATTGCCACTACAAGCTAAAATATAGTTTATAGTTTACCGGTCATGGGCTGAAGTATGACCGTGATTAATCCAAAACTTTATAGACAACTGTTGATTGATCTAGATTATGTTAATGAGATATAAATGATAAGATAATAAATTATAATTAAGTAAAAAGAGCTTTACTTAATAATATACATATGATATATCGGTTTGAAAAAGATGGATGTTTGATAGTATATAATGTATGTTTTTGTATATATTGGTATTGAGTTATATTGGACATTCGACATGAGATTTAATTTATGGTTTATATTTTCATTTGATCTATTCATATATTATTTTCATATTATTATTATATTAGTATGAGTGTGCGGAAATTCTTATTGGAGTATAAAGCTCACCCCTATCCATTTTGATTTTTTTCAGAGTTATATTATGCCTATACTTGGCTAAGATTGGGATTATGATTTGAAAAGATTAATTAGACAGAGCTTCAATAATATTAGTTAGATGATCAAGTATTATAAATTATATAAGATTTGATATTTGTTAATATAGAACATTTGTAATAAATTGAGATCAATAATATTCATGAAAAGTTGAGATTGTAATAAATTATATAGGCCTTGCATATTCTTTAGAATTTATTTTAAGAAGTATACGATCATTACGTATCCGATCTGGATGTTAAATTCAGAACATGATACATGATCCACTACTTTTCATCATTATGTTATCCTATGGCTATGGTTGAGCATACCAAACAGAAAAAGAAAAAGGGAACGGCAATAGTTTTCTTCCTGATGGGATATTAAGATCCTATAGGACTCAGGCTATTCCCATTGTTTCCAAATAGACCCTAATAAAAGGGATATGGGATGTGATAGCGTTTTGGGCTACAAGGTTGGTATGTCTCAATGAGTCATTGAGTCTGAATTAGGGGTGGCAATCAATCAAGTCAGATCATATATAGATTGAGTCAAATGCAGGCTAGCTTAGAAAATTTCAAATATGAATGATATGTTTATTAAGCATGCCAGAATTTGAAAGCCAAGCCTACCATATTTAATAAATAGATAATCCAATTTATTTTGTTAATCTATATAACTTGCTAACTTGTATAATCTATATAACTTGGTAATTTGTAAACATATTTTGATAAATAGATAACCTACTTAATCTAAGCCGATCTGATTATTAAATGGGTTAAATAGCACGCTGGAATTTGATATTAAATAGTTTATAATGGGTTAACTTATTTTTGATCTGATTCTTTTAAATTCAAATTCAAATCTATTTATTGCAGGTTGAATACAAGTTAGGTTGACAGGTCAGATCATTTAAAAATTGAGATATGATTAGATTATGGTCATTCAAAATATTGAGATATAATTAGGGTCTTCTTAAGTGCATATTTTGCACCATAAAAAAGTTGTATCATTTTGGAGGCTGTCATCTCTAAAACCAAACACTTGGTAGCAAACATATCTATATTCGTGTCTGAGATGAGATGGATGCTGTGGTTGCTTTCTAAAATGGTACGGTACTATGATGCAAAAAATGCACCGCATAGGATCATATCTCAACTTCTTAAATGGAATGGTTATTTTTGTGATATTGATCATAGCCTTCATGCTAGAAATGCCATGTAATGGATTAAGAATGAGAGCGTAATCAATCAAGATTCCCTATAGTATACAAGCCATACTGCAAAATATTGTATAGCCCTCGATGCCTACCATCAAGAGATATGGACGGCCATCAAATAATATACGTCATATATGACATAGTATACACTCGTGGATGGTGCGCGCGCGCTATAGAGGATCCCTGCCCGAGGGCCGTCCTAGAAACCCTGATTCTTGAGTTTGAGTTAGGACCCCCTGCAACTTTCCTGTTGTATTTTCGGGCATTCAGCTGGGGCCAACCGATCAATGATTATGGTTGGATGGAAAGGAACACCAGGTGCAACGAGTCAGTTGGCAACTACAAATGTTTTAGTAACTCAAATGCGCCGCTCAAAAGGTCATGCAGCGGGCGTCATGCACTCTCGATGCATTCTCCGAATTAGTATTGCTGTGGTATCTTCGGCCACTATCAAATCATTCTATAAAAAATTGGAAACATCGTCCGGTACAAACTATAAAGATACCGAAGATTTCTTAGATCATCTTGATTGATTTAATCTTTGGACAATCTATTATAATAGATCATGGCCGACCAATTTTTGATGGCTTGAAGCTAAAGATTATCTCCGATAATAAATTCTGATAACGGGCAGCGTGTTATTGCTTGTCCAATGACAAGTATTCTTCTTTTGTCGATCTATTAGAGATGAGCTATCTCTAATTTTATCAGACCTATCTTCCTTTTAGATTGAAAAAATTCACATAAAAAAGTTCTCCATGATTCAACCTTTCAGAAAAAAAAAAAAAAAACATCGATGTGGCAAACTCGAAAAATTGTTAGAATATGAGATGTGTACAAATCTAATTCTTTTCCTATAAATAAAGAGGTTTCGGTATCCTCTAAGTACTCACAATTTAATTCAAATTTTTTGCTCTTATTATTCTTTAATCTTCTAATTTGAGGACTCCTTTCCCTGCCATTGCTCCTTGGCAACAGTTTGATGGGATCCACCCAAAATAGAATTAAGCAAGCAACTATTAGCTGGAGGACCCGACAGCAGAACAAGCAAGAGAGCATCCAAATTTGTTCTTTCCTTTTCCAGATGCGCCTGCTGTTGTCCCAAAAAAAACTCCGGACCGTGTGACTCTGGATGATTATGGGACAAACTAATGCTAAGCATGTAATTTGCTAGTTCGGTTATAATGAAAGTGTATACCAGCTAGCTGGTTACGAGAAGGGTTTGTTTATTTGATGGATGGCTGTGATTTCATCAACAGACAATATTATTATATCATGCTTCAGCTTGTGATGCGCACGTTTAATTTAAAAAAAAAGGTATGTAATTGGTAGCTTAATTTAATTTATTTTTGTTCTTATTTTTTAATGTGAATATAATCAGGCGTAAGGTTCATATTTTGATATTAGATCCCGCACTGGTATCAGCTTATTATAATATCTGCATGTGATATAATATAAGGCAACGTTATAAGGCCGCACATCATTTTGATATCAGTCGATACGGTAAATCTTGATTAGAAATATATGGATTCATGGGCAATTTAGACAATAAAGCAATTGATGGACTTCTATGATTCTACACTTATAGTTGTGATCCCAGAATGCATTTTAGATTGGATATTGGATTATTTATTTGTTTGCTCGTTTGTTTTTTTCTCTTAAGAATCAAGAGCTTTGTATTCACAGGACGATTAATGCTGCGAGCCGAGCCATTATGCAACAATTTGCCTTTTGAAAGGGAAATTGGGTTTGATTATAGAGGAAAATGGTAGCCAGTTCCCCCATAGACTGGCGTATAATTATTAATCCCTGTTGACCAGGAGTAATAATTTAACCAAATTATTAATCCTTCTATTATCTTTATAGTTTTTGTTTGGGATTTCTGTCATTCTATTTCTTGTTTCTATCCATAATTGTGATGACTTCAAACATTTTTTAACTGAAATTTGAATTTTTTAGATGAAATTTGTTTTCTTCCTTTGGAGACAATGTTGTAAAAGTTAATGATTTGGGTCCAATTTTATTTCAAACTCTCGAAGCGCTCCAAGGACACATATAAACTATGTGTTCATATGGCTTTTTTTTTTTCCTTTGGGTATACCATACGAAATGGATACACCCTACTACCTCAGTACACACCAGCCTAAACTCCAAAGGACGGACATCCATCTTAAGAAACTCCATATCCTTAGAATTACCCTTATTCGCTAACCAATCAGCTCGTATGGTATTAATGTCCCATAATTTCTATTTCATAAGACACAAATTTGATGTTATTTATACTCAAATAGCAGCGATGGAAGCATCCATCTTCCCTAAAGATAGAGTTAAATTTAACATTTCAAACAGTAGTAAAATATTTGTTACTCTTGTAGCAAATAAAGATGTCCACAGTATATATGAAATTCATGTGAAACTAAAAGCCGTGATCGGTCGTTCATCATTATATTGATCGGTGGTACTAACATGATCATCAACGTGAGGTATTAAAGAACATGTAATAAACATGATCATCACCTGTGGAGCTTAGGTCAAGCTATCCAGGATGGGGTTTTAAGATGAGAACTTATATGGACATATATTTAATCTCACATCAGCTATTCATAGGAAAGATCTTGAACTCTTATACCCGTAAGAATGCCATGACTTAAATAGAAGAAGTATATAAGAACTCGTGCAGCTGTGTATTTAGTCCCACATTCGTTATTTGTTAAAAAAATTTTGGATATTTATATAAAACTAAAAAAATCCAAATAATATCTTCCGATTAATTTTTTTTGGATAAGATTATGGATCATTAAATTTAGCGCTATGCATCTAAAATTTGTTCTCTAGCCATATATGTCTATGCTGGATTCTTTGCATTTGGGTGTGTTTTTTGATAGATATAATCCTTGGTGTTCTTTCTAATATTGATTCTGAATATGGCCAAGTTCTTATACAAAAATTGCATTCTAAACTCTCTTGGTGAAAGCCAGTCGGCTGAACTCCTCTCTTTTTAAAGTAAGAAAATAGTTGCTGATGCCTTGCCATTGTAAGAGCTACTTGATCTTTAATTTTGGTTGGTTTATTTGTGGTATTGCATGTGAGGAGGAATGTTTGGGTTGACTCGGTCTACCACATATGTTGCAGCATTTTGAACTAAAAAATTCTAAAATCATTTTCTACAATGATGCAGGAAGTTGCTAAGCAGCAATATATTGAGGTAATTGCAGAATTTTTTTAATTCATAATAATCATGCGAACAGCATGCGTGATGGCTAGACTGAGTCTATCCACATGTGAGCCAATGGCGGCTGGCAAGGCGTCAGGCTGGGACGTCGGTAATGTGTTTGATGTAAAGTTAGTGAGAAGATTTTTGCTTCCTCGGATATGGTTGCATTGGTGCAGCGCTGCGGGTGCCTTGTGATTCTATTGGGTGCATTATTCTATTGGACACTTCGCTGATTTCGATTGGCTTATTTCTCACAACATATGTTAGCCGCCGCTGTGTGCCGAGCCAACGGATTACTATACCAATCATATGTTCGATGTAGGCTTTATGAGAGAGTATAATGAGGTTATCCAATTATGGTTGAGCCTTGGTTTATCCTCCCACCATTATTATTCATTGTGCAGGGTGCTGTGATGAGTTTCCCCGAGCACTTTATGCCTTGAATTGGTGAGGCGTTCGGCCTATGGCCTACAGTCCGAGGGTTGCATGGGTCATCTTGGAACTCATGATTTTACTCTTTAAAAATATCTCACGAGAATGTCTCATTCTATATAAGCTATATTATTTTTTAACTCACAATTAATATTGGACTAAAGCTAGGCTCCTCCCACAACACAACACGATAGATTAATTTCCATCGGGCATGCGTGTAGGCATTGAGTTGAATGTTAGCGTCTTTTGTTGAGTTGCGGATGAGGTGTTTGTTTTTCCATCGATCGCTATCCAGCTTTTGTTCATGGAGGATATTTTATTTTGCCAGACAATGATCAGCATTGGCGGCGCGACTGGAAGGATTAATTGTTTGTGGGCTGCCGGCCGGTGCTCGGATGGCAAGCACAAGAAAGACTAAACTATTCTTTTCTTCTTACAGATAACTGACCATAAAGAGTAGCCTGCCCATGCCCACATCCGACGCACCATCGAACTTCTTAATTTAGAGGACTCCACTTTTGTCTAAGCTTTTAAGCATGTGGCATAAAGTGGCTGGTAATTAACCATGTATGTATGTGTCCAAATATATCACAATCATTCACAGATAATTGCTGGTGCAACTTCTATATTGCTTGACCTTTTGACACTGGATGTTGCTGGACTCGGGTGCGTGAGTGGGCATCTAACTGGAATTTCGTCACGTTGGCATCTGAGCTACTTGGTCTGATCACCTTGTAATCATAAATCCATCATCTTATCCTGCGGTTGGCGGCCCCAAAAATACCAGTAGCAAAGCATACAAGCACATCCAGCAGTCCCCGTAACACAACCGTGAGGGCCCAAAATATGGCGATGGAGACCAAAAGGAAAAGGAATCCAATGTCATGGATGGCATGTGACGACATGAGCAAAAGGCTGCAGACCATCCAGTAGGCTGCAGACAAGGCGAGGCGACGTGTCTAACTGTTATTGCCAAAAGGTGCACACCAGGCAATAGCATCGTATCACGATCACAAATGAAAAAGGGGGAACTGTTTCAGCTGAATCTGACGTGCAACCTATGTACAAAAAGATGGAACGAAGCCTTGGTGATCTTGAACGGACCAGAATGAGATAAGGACTAAAATGGTCTCAAATCAGTTGGCTCAATCATAGAGTGGTAGGGATCTTCCTTTTTCGTTCTGTAAAGTTGGTTAAGTTAGACCTATGAGGCTATCAATAAATCTAGAGAAGCTAACATTTGATGGAACAAGAATGGTGGCTTGGGGCAGAACATCCGTTCCAGCTACGTCTTATAATGCTGAAGCAGTCGCCTTCAAACCAAGATTTTTTGAAGCCAGTGTCGCCATAGTTTGACGTCGGCATAAATTTTTTGCTCAAAAAGCTACAGGGTCGGCCTAAATTTGAACCCAATATGTCAATAAAGTCAGAAAGAGTCGTGTGAACAAGTTCTTGCTTTTGCGAGGGATGGTGCTCCACTATTTGAATTGTGCCTATGTGACATGTTCCCTGTCTGTTTAAATTGATTTTGATGAAATCCCGGGAATAGGAGTTGGTAACCCACCATTTCATCTTGCTATTCGAATACCCACCCACCACATTGCGCTGATAATGATCGATGTGCCCCAAGAGTTTAGGTTGATCACAATTTATGCCAGAAGAAATTCTTGACCACCTGAGAAAGATCATGCATGCATGGGTTGTTCCAATTCGAAGCCAACTGCCGACCCATGAGAAGATGTGATAGGGATTCTAAACGCATGAAGGCTAGAAAAAGAGGCTTTCCCAAAAGTTTTACGGAACGGTCAATGAGTTTTGTGACGAGGGACCACACAGGAGAGAGGGAAATGATGTTAAGCTGACAGTAATATATGACCCTACAAACTGACATCTCCCAACTCGGGGGTTGCTCATTATTCTATTAAAAATTATAAAAGCTATTTTGTCGACAAAGAGTAAATATTTTCTTCTTTTCGAAGAGATTCTGATACCTTGTCTAGTGTCTTAAGCTATGTTGGGATATTAGCTAGAGGTGGATAACACGAGGTTATCCAGGTAATCTACAAAGCAAACCTAATAAAGCATGAATAACCTGAGTTCGTCAACGAGCCGGAAAGGTAAGTTATTAGGTCAAAGTTATTTGAGGAGAGGGGGTAAAATAAATTTAACCATCCATCCAGCTCTTCTATCCCAATTTTCGCTATCAGTTTCTTCCTCAGATAGCTATTTTTTTAAAAAAAAATTCTATAGTACTCTAAAAAATATTTTAATCTTTTTATCTATATCCTGTTCTTGGCCATCAAATTGAATGCAGATGGCTTGGATTTCTCCATCGGCTGTAGCCGATCATATAGATGGCCGATGCATTAGATAATCAAAGTCCACGGTAGTTTTAGTATTGAAATGGGTGGTGGTCCAGTAATTAACTCAAATTTTAGGAGCTTTTTTCAAATGCCCATCCTTGCCTCCAATCTGAAGCCTTGATGCCCGATAGGCAATGATAGAGGCGAGAGCCTACTCGACAAGAGGAGCGTGGTTGGGTCGTTGTTAATGGTAGGTGTTGTTTGAGTGGGGTTTAGCTAGGATGTTATTGTCACTATGAGCAAGAGGCCTAGGAGGAGGGACAGAGGAAGAGTGCGCTAGGTCAAGATGTTATTGTCGCCATGAGGAAGAGGCTTGGGAGGAGGGATGGAGGAGGAGGAAGAGGGGATGCTAGGTCATCATTAAGGGTGGAGGGGGATGATAGCAAACTTGATTCATATTGGCCTTGCCAATTTTGTTATAGTTTAAATTTAAGTTATACCGGAAATAATAATCATATTGGTAAATCTTATGGTTGTATCATGTATGAATCAAATTCTATTATCAATCATTAATATTTGAAATTCAAATTTAAATTCAAAATATATCTAAAATGATAATTATATCGGTATATCTCATGATTGGATAAATCAAAACTACTCTCAATGGTTGATGTTTGAAATTCAAATATAAATTTAAAAGATGCCAAAAATAACAATCATATTGGCATATCTTACGATTGAGGCTGGTATGAATCAAATATATTATTGGAGTAGGAGGAGATGGGAAGGGTTAGGTTGTTGGCAGTGCAAAGGGGGAAGAAGCCGAGGAGAAGGATAGGTGGGGGATGTCGATGATAGTGATGGGGTGGTCAACATTAAGGACCTCTCCACCACCATGATGGAGATGGCAGTAGTGATGTGGGTGTCCCCATAGAGGAGGAGGAGGAGGAGGTCCATGCGATGATGGAGATGCAAGTGTCCCCATGGTGAATGTCGAGGTCTCATGCGATGGCTAGCGATGATGGCATCAAGTTATTTGAAGAGGGTAAAATAAATTTAACCATCCCTCCAGCTCTTCTAGCCCAAATTTTCACTATCAATTCCAACCTTGGATAGCTATTTTTTAAAAAGATTTTTCTATAGTACTCTAAAGGATATTTTAATCTTTTTATCTGGATCCTATTCTTGGCTATCGAATTCAATGTGGGTGGCTTGGATTTCTCCATCGAAGTTTGGTTTCAGCTAGATATATACATGGTTGATGCATTAGATAATCAAAATCTTTGGTTGTTTTAGTATTGAAAATGGATGGCCATCCAATAATTAACTCGAATTTTAGAAGTCTTTTTCAAATGCATTCCCTTGCCGCCAATCTGAAGCCTTGATGCTCGATAGCCGATAGCAGCGGCGAGAGCCTACTTGACAAGAGGATGGTGGTTAGGTCGTTGTCGATGGTAGAGGACTAGGGGGTGGGGTTCGGGATGTTATTATTGCCGTGAGGAAGAGGCCTAGGAGGAGGGATGGAGGAGGAAGAGGGAGGGTTATGTCATCATTAAGGGTAGAGGAGGATATGATGGCAAACCTGATTCATATTGGCCTAAATCATAAGGCACATCAAAATAATTGCTATTTTTGTTATAATTCAAATTTAAGTTACCTAGGAAATGATAATCATGTTGGTGTATCTTGTTGTTACATGAATCAAATTCTTCTATCAATCATTGATGTTTAAAATTCAAATTCAAATTCAAAATACACCAAAATGATAATTAGATTGGCATATCTCATGATTGCATAAATCAAACTAATTATGTTTGAAATTTGATTGAGGCTGGTATGAATCAAACTATTGAAGGAGGAGGAGGAGGTGGGAAGGGCTGGGTTATTGGCACTGCAAAGGAGAAAGAAGTCAAGGAGGAGGAGAGGTTGGGGACATCGACGATAGTGATTGGATGGTGGACATGAAGGACCTCTCCATCGCGATGATAAAGATGGCAGCAATGATGTGGGTGTCCCTATATAGGAGGAGGAGCTTAAAGCAATGATGGAGATGCAGGTGTCCCCACGGTGAATGTCGATGTTACATGCGATGGCCAAAGGAATTGAGATGGTATAGGTAGATGGTGATGACCTATAGTTAATCAGTTACAAACAAAATTTCATCTCGAATACCCTCACAAAAAAATGGTCAAGATATCTCCCATTTTCTTATAAACTAATATTAAGTAGTGTAGCAAAATCCTTTTTTTTAAGCATCTTTTCATTACCATCTCTCACTTTTAGTATAGCATTCTCTCTCTTCTTTGCCACTTAGGTTTCATTGAAGCATCTCTTGCAGCTATGAGCTACTCTTGGTAGTAGCTGAAGACAACTATAGTAAGGTATATCGGCCAAGTAGCTAACTAACTTTTTCTTCTTTTTCTTTAGTTGAGCTCGGTTTCACTGAAAGCAAGGTCCGATAGAGTAATGGAGCATCCATTTCCATTAATGTGCACAGATCCTTTGTGCTACTTGTGCTATGAAAATCCATTTCACGGCATGGTGCGGTGCATTGTGCGAGCACACCGTCCATCGCATGATGGACGGTTGCATGCAGTTGTGTGATGAGTGCATCGCACAGCCCACACCCAAGTATGGCCATCCATCATACAATAGATGTTGCGTATGATACCATACCATGCAGTGCACTGTAGAGGATCTGCACCTACCATTGATACACTTTTGATGCTCATCATCATTCCCTCCTATCTCCCTAGCCCCGTAGCTTACCCCAGCTGGCCAAGAGTCTCCTCTACGGCCCACTCTCATCAATGGAAGGCTCCAGTGACATGAGAGTGTTATCATAAGACTTGTCTTCATCTCTCCCTGTGCCTGCCCCATTTTATCAATTATTAACCACCTCGGTGCTCCAGCATTGTTCTTGGTCAATTCGCTTGGCAAACCTAGGGAAGGGTAACCCTTGGTTCAGCGTCGGGGATGTGCTTTTGGATTGAGCCCAAACTAGTCATTATCATGAATCCTGGGGCCCAGTCCAGTGGAATACTTATAGGCAGTCCTAGGCCTAGCATGATATGCATGGCCCACCAAGCTCGTGCTGGGGTCTAGTCACATCGGATCTGCTGGCCCAATAGAATGCTAGCAGCATTCATCGGCTTTTATCTTTTGAGTTCGGTTGGTGCCAAAACTCAAGTCAAGGCCGTTCGTTTGTTGAAACCTAACTGTGACTGTTGAGAACCTCGTGCAAATCTGCATGGGCCTCCACGCCCATTCCCACTTTTCTTAAGAGCTCAGCATTGTCCGTGATAGCCTGGTTTAGCAATTCTAACACCAGAAATTGACCCTAAGGCATATATTTCAGGGATAACTTTGGTTATCTGGGTTGGTAAACCTTGTTTCAGTGGTATAAGAAGCCTCTATTTTGCCGATGATACTTTTGCTTCTTTTTTTTTTTTTTTTCATGGGCACTCTAATAGTCTCTTGGCAGTCAAAGCTTCTCTACTTGCTTTTGAGTTGGCATCGAGGCTGAAAGTAAATTTGAACAAAAGTGTGATCCACTGTCTTAACATGAACAATGAGGAGTCAGCCAATTGTGCAAGGTTGATGAACTGTAGATTGGGATCTCTCCCAGTCAACTTTGTGGGCCTTCCGCATTCTGATAGAAAGTTGCCAAAGCACTGTTGGATGCCACTTATGGAGCAAATGAGTGCAATGCTTTCTTCATGGAAAGAAAAATTTTTATCTTCAATTGATCGGATTACCCTCATCGATGCCATGCTTCCGGTGTTGCCATCATTTATCATATTAATTTTCAAGCTTCCCCGATGGGTGACAAATGGAATTGAGCAAATGAGGAGGGCTTTCCTATGGAAAGGAAAGGATGGTGTTAGTGGTTTTCATTGTCTTATTAATTGGGGTTGTGTATACGGATCAAAGGAGGAAGGTGGCCTTGGAATTAAGAACATTGATGAGTTCCACAGGGCCTTTCTAGTAAAGTGGGTGTGGAAATTATGAAATGAGTCGAATTTGACTTGATGCAAACTCATATCAATGGCTCCTACCATTCAAGAAGAAAGTTTGGCATTCAAGTGAGAAGTAGCTTGGTTTCTCTTTCTCCAATTTGAAGTATACTTGTAAAAATCTTTTGGCTTTCTGGAGTTGCACTTCGATTTAGCCACGGTATTAGATTTTGGAAGAATAGTTGATTGGGTAAAGTGCCATTATGCTTGTTATTTCTGGATCCATACTCACTAGGGGTGTAAATGGGTTGGGTCGGATCGGATCATGAGTGATCCTGATCCGATTCGATTTCTTGATCGGATCCTAATGTTGGATCCAGACCCAATCTAATTGAAAATCGGATCGAATTCATGGTCAAAAAGTTTGCCCCATTGGATCATTTGGATCAGATCGGGTCCATGTATAATCCGATCTCAATCTAAAAATTTTAGATTTGGTTCGAATTCAAATTTTGGTCGGACCCAATTCGTATGATAAATTAACATATGCAAAATTTATAACCAAAGAAAATAAATATTACTTTGCCTTGACTCTTAATTTATAAATAATTTTTCAAAATCTTATAGTCAAATTGAGTAAAATTTTTAAAAAATAATAATGCTATAAGAGCATTTGGAATTTTAATCACACTCTATTTATCTTATCGTCTATATGTTGGATTTAATACTGAATTCGGATCGAGTTGGGTCCAAATTTAGTAAATCTAAATCCAATCCAGAATATTGAATGGGTTCAATTTTAGAATCCGATCCGACTCCGTGGGTCCTTTAGAATGGGTTGGATCGGGTCTAAGCGAGTTGGGCTGGATCCGGTCAACAGGTCAACTTGACTCGTTTATAGCTCATTTGCTGTGATGTCTAGTGTTTTTGTAGCTTCCTAATGGAGCCGGCAAGTTAGTCCCCTAAGGTTCGAGGCCCTCTCTTGATTTTGTGGTTTTCCCAACTCTAGAAATTGATGGAGATTTTTTCTTTGGTTATCCAGGATTCATACCCGCAACCCCCAAACTGGCCTAAGATTCTTATGTGAAAGGTGGGGTTCTCACAGTTAAAATTAAGCAATATTGCATAGGAGAAAGAGAGAGAGACGTGTGATCGGAATAATAACTTAGATGTCTTGATAATACCATGGAAGACCCTCCATAGTATCACGCTCAATTAATTAAAAATTTCTGTAATAGGGCCCCTCAGTTTTTTTCTTCTTTTGGTCGAATTGGAGATTTTTCTCCAGGATTGTCTTTTCATTTTTCTTGCTTGATTTGGCTATTGTATTCATATATTCTTTCTTCTCGCTGTTCCGGAGAGAGTCTTCATTCCTTCATCTACAATCCACAAACAGAAAAGAATCGAGTGCCATCTTCTTTTTTCAAAAAGAAAATATAAATATAAACTCAAATAAACGATCCCTTGAAGGAGCAATGCTGCTACATTTATTAAGTAGTAGTTGAAGAGTCCTGGTGTGCAACTTATCAAAGATGGGAGTTGCAGATTATATCTTCATAATTAATCTTTTTCCACTTAGGACCTCAAAGTTATTCCCTCCGTGTCTCACACCTAATTCTTTTTTAATTTAAAATCATTAATTGTTCTAAAGCCAACGCATAGAATAAGCTAGTAAGGCCATTATATTAGATCAATGACACATAAAAACTAATCAGTATCATGATTCCAAAAGTACCGCATGGTGCCTCCCTCTTGCACATCAAAATCTTTGCATGATTGATGTGGTGTGGTTTTTTTTTTTTTTTGGACGAAATGGGAGGTGATACCACCCTTGATTTATGAATGAATATTTACAATAAGGAGGATGGATTAAACCGAGTATGCTTACATCCAAGAAGGTTTACATCCAAGGGGTTATAAAACCTGTTGAAGACTGCGGCTGACAAGTTAACAGTGAATGCTGATTGTGATTAGTGAACTGATAGCTAGCTATGATCATTGTTGCATTTAGAAAGCGGTCTTTGATGAATGCTGATTGTGCATCAGTGATTAGTGAACTGATTACTTTAGATAGCCTAATGCTTAGTGCCTTGGTGATGATTTTCAGAACCCCGTTCATCAAGCTTATTGGTCGGTAATCCCTTACCATTCTACAATCCTCCTGCTTCTTCTTAGGTAAAGTGTAGTTGATTCTTGAAATGTCTGTATGATGGCTATAAAATGCATTGAAGAGTTTAAGCAGCTCGGTCTTAAGCATTTTCCAATAGCGTTGAAAGAACTCTGCAGGGTAGCCGTCCGGTCCTGGAGCTTTACCTTTAGAAGGTTGAAAACTGCTTTTCTAACCTTCTCTTCAGTGAAGGGTTGTTGGAGTGAATCCGCATTCTGGATGGTTTCGGTGTATAGCGTTGACCAATCTAGAGTAATAGAGTTTCCGTTTGTTTCTCAAAAAGCTGGGGGTAGACTTCGCTGAAGGTGTCTGCAATCGCTTGTGGGTCTGTTATGTGGTTTCCCTTGATGATCAATACTTGTAATGGTATTATTCTTTCTCCTGTTACTTGCAAATGTATGGAGAAACTTGGTATTCTTGTCACCATATTTGAGTCAGTTTATTCTCGATCTTTGTCTCTATAGAATTTCCTCTTCTCTAAGTATCAGCTCAAATTGCTGTTTGAGTGATTTCCTTTCCAAATGAATTTTCTTCCAGAGAGTCGAGACTTAAAATTTGTTGTCTGATTCTTTGTTTTTTCGTCTATCATGGCGTGGTTCAAATTGAAAGATGGGGACGGGGAAAAGAAAAAGTTTCCACTTGACATAAATGTAACATCAGCTTTATGATTTGTGCCTGAATCTTAATGTTGATGGACATGTTTGTGGGTTCACTAGAATCCATCTGATATGCCTAACATCTAAAATCCAATTGTAAAACAAGTAATATATGAGCACAAACAATTTTATGCTCGAGGACATACCATATTTTCTACTAAATGGGGATTCATGAGCAATTGGATATATATTTGTTTGTTTTTTTTTTTTTTCAAATGTTTTTGTTGGTGTGAAATCTGATTGCCATCGGAGAAGTGTTGAAGTCGGAAAAGACGAGATCGCCGCTGGTGACCTGCAAAATAAGTCTCGTCCGGAGTCCGGGGTGATGGCTCCGGCGAGACACTTCGATGGTCAAGTTAGCTTTTTCGGTTAACAGAAATGGAGTGCTCAGTCAAAAAAATTACAGAGTTTCGAGAAAGAGAAGAGAGCCCAGCCCTCCAAAAACGTATCTAAAAGATTCCTTTTATAGACGGAGCTTGTAACAAACTGATGGTAATAGCCGTAACTGTCGGATAGTGGACTGCTCGGAGCCACGTGAAGTTTGTTACGAAGGATAGTATTTATTATCACGAGGTGCCAGTCCGTTTAAGATTTGATAGTCAAAGTTCGAAGGGGTAGGCATCGGTTGGTGATGACCTTTGAGCTATATCAATTTTAGAGGAGTTCGGACTCCTCTAAGGTAGTTCAGGTGTGGGTTGGTTCATGCCGTGTATGGGATCGGACTCGTGCAGAGACCTTTCTGGATGACTGTGGAAAGTTTGACCGTTGGAGGATTCCAAAAGGGGTTCGACCGCTTCAGAAGTTCGGAAGGAGTTCGGTTACTGAAGGGGTCCGAAAGGGGTTTGGCCGCTGGAGGAGTCCAGAAGGAGTTCGACTGCTGAAGGAGTTCGACTGCTGGAGGAGTTCGAAAGAAGTTCGGCTGCTGAAGGGATCCGAAATGAGCTCGACTGCTGAAGGGGTTCGAAAGGGGTTCGGCTGCTGAAGGGGTTCGAAAGGGGTTCGACCGTTGGAGGAGTCCAGAAGGAGATCGGCTGCTGAAGAAATTTCAAGAGGAAGAATTTCTGATCGAAGCTCTTCAGTGGTTACTAGTTACATTAGGCTAAGCATCAGACTGGACTTCGGTGGGAGAAGGATTTATCCCTAACAATAGTCTCCCTACTTCCAAGTTCGAAATTTGAAGGAAGGAAGGAAAAAGGCGACGGTCGAAGTCCAATCCCGAGTTTTCGTGCTTGTCAAGATGAGACGTTTCGGTGTTTACTGTGCTGGCATTGAAACTTTTTAAGTCTAAAAGAAGTCCGAAAAGATGGCTCTTCGAATCTTCCATTGAAACTTTGCCCTAGGTATGGTGCCATAAAGATTCTGCCCATCACCGCTCCTCTATTATGATGAGTAGGACATGCGGTACACACTGATCGACCGAAGTCGATCCGCAATCATAACTGCTTCGGATTATCTTTGGCTATTTAAAGCCTTCTTATATTGTTCGAAAGTCATTCCTGCCCGAGTCTTCTTCTTCCTTCGGCTTCCGTCCATCTTCTTTCCGAGGGTCTCATCCTTCTCTCGCCTTTCTGAGCTCCGGATATCCTTTCGATTGATCCTCATCATGTCCATCGTTCTATCATCTTTCCTGGATAGTTTAGGTCACTTTTCTAATTTTTCACTTAGGTTATTCGTGCTTATCACTTCTGGCTCCTTGCTTTCCTGATTTTTTTTTTTAGGGGGGGCATTCTTGAAGTTTATCGTGATATGAATGTCTTCCAAAATCTTTCATTCCATCGGTTCGTAGGGCTCGTCTGGACTGACCTTCTTTAATTCTGCACCCCTAGTCAAGGTAGAATCTAGGAACATGTCCCATTCGTCTTTTGCTTCAGACACCATCCCATCCATCCTTACCCTAGACGATCTCTCTCTGATTCGAATCCAATATGAAATTCCTCCAGAATATGACCTTAAACTCCCCAGCTTTGACGATCGGGTCAGCTCTCCTCCGACCAGTCGATTTTGTTTGTACTTAGAATCTTTACACGCCGGGCTTAGACTCTCGCTGCCCCCATTCGTAGTCGTCATCTTTCGATTTTTAAACATCTCATTTGCATCTGTCGTATAAAATTTCTTTCGGTTCGTCATAGGTTTTCTCTTTCTTTGTTGATTAACCAAAGTCCATCCGCCCATTTTGCTTTTTAGAAATTTCTATACCTTCAAGCGCCATCCTTCCATGAAGGATTGGTGATACTTTTTTCTCCAAGTCAACAAGAAGGGGTTATTGAAAGGTGCCCCTTTTTCCGTTCACAACTAGAAGAAAAAGTTATTTTTTGTACATTGCTTGACCTTGCCATTAGGTCTTCCTTCATGGGATTATATTAGAGAGTCAGTTCATCAAGCTCCTAGCTTAGACGGAGCCGACCTTAATTTCTTCGATAAACTTAAGGTGTACCGAGCTTCTCTCTTCTCGACCTTCTAAAGAAACAGACCTTGTTCAACC
The DNA here is from genome assembly GCA_006176705.1 of Cocos nucifera. Taxonomy (NCBI): domain Eukaryota; kingdom Viridiplantae; phylum Streptophyta; class Magnoliopsida; order Arecales; family Arecaceae; genus Cocos; species Cocos nucifera. The sequence continues at coordinate 267,936 of QRFJ01000256.1, read as the reverse complement.
TAGATCTGAGTCCTCGCGATCCCACTGGTACATCTTTTGATTTTTGAATCCATACGGTTTCATGCATGTATATTGCCATTGACCGCTCTTCTTTTTCTGCTACAGAGATGGACACACAAGCTGCCAAGATGCTTACCAAAGGGCTCTTCACTAGGAAGAGGAAAGAAAAGGCGCAAAATGATGGCTCAAAGAGGGCGAAGGTCGGTATTTTCAGCTCCGAAGTCTCCGCCTCCACTGTCGCTGCATTCGAGGTCATCGTTGGCGTTGAGACTACCCCAACTACCAAGGTTGACACCGCTAACATGGGCTCGGTGCCTTCCATGCCCTCAGGTCCCTCCAGCGGGGATCGGATTTTGGAGCTTCCTATCAAGAAAGAGATAGGAGAGGAAAGAAAAAAGAAAGCCGTTGTGAAGACGTCCTGCAAGGCTCGCTTAAGCAGACCGAATGGCGATGACAACGAACGAGGAAAGGATCCCTTTGACAACCTGAAGATCATCTGAGATCTTGCCGATAGGTTTGCCATGCCCGAGGTGGTGGACCAAATGGCCGACCTGGACTCATGGCAGCTCATCTGAGGTTCTCTCAAAACCATCCTCAAGGTGATTGCTCCATTGCTTGACTCTTTCTCTGCTCTTCTACGTTTTTCTTCTTCTCTCTTTTTTTTAAAACATTAATCATTTATTGCAGTCGGATCACCAGATGCTCGCTCATATCAAGAGGATGCGTTGTCAGGAGGCGGAGGCATAGAAGGCCCAGGAGGATCTTCGAGTCGAGGTCCGCCGTCTTCAAGAGAGGGTCAATGAGGTTGAGCACCTTATCGAGGAGAAGGTGGTGGACATCGAAAGTCTTCAAGGCATGCACTATAAAGAGGAGTTCATCTCGGTCGGACTAAAGGCCGCACTGACCTTGGAGGAGGAGAAAAGGAAGGAAGCCAAAAATAGGATCGCCGAACTGAAGACCCAAATGGTGGAGTCGATCTCGGAGGTCGAGCACCTTATAATGAACTCATTTTTATAATGGAATAATATATTTTTTGCTATTTTTATTTTGCATGAATCGGAGGTCTATTTGCTGTCTTATCTGCTTTATCTCATTTTTCTCTCGATCGTCTTCTTATGAAATGCTCGTTGTGGACGCCGAGCTCGTTGTGGATGTCGAACTTATTGTGGACGTCGAACTAGGACCTCTTCTATAAATCAGGATAATTTTGTCTTTCGCATTTAACGTAGTCAGATTGTCGTAAAAAAATACGTGTAAGAATTCTCCACCGAGCTTCTTTCTTCTCCACGTCTTTGGTCTACGAGGTTCCGATTTTTGCTTATGTTAGGATGAGGCTTTCCTTCTGTTCTTAATATGGCTTATGGGGGTGCATTAGGATCATCGGTAGGGCCTCTCCCACCATCCTGTCTTATATCGTCAAGGTCATCGATTTTGCTCACGTTAGGATGAGGTTCTCCTTCTATTCTTAATATGCTGTAGGAGTACATTAGGGCCATTGTCAAGACCTTTCCCCTCATCTCATCTAAAATGAATGAGATCTTCGATTTTGCTCATGTTAGGACGAGGTTCTACTCCTATTCCTAACGAGCTGTAGAGGCATATTAGGACCGTTATCAGGGCCTCTTCCCTCATCTTATCTAAAATGAATAAGATCTTCGACTTTGCTCACGTTAGGATGAGTTTCTTCTTCTATTCCTAACGGACTGTAGGAGCACATTAGGACCATTGTCAGGGCCTCTTCTCTCATCTCGTCTAAAATGAACGAGGTCTTTGACTTTGCTTATGTTAGGATGAGGTTTTTCTCCTATTTCCTAATGGGCTGTAGAGGGCACATTAGGGCCGTTGTTAGGGCCTCTCCCCTCATCTCGTCTAAAATGAATGAGACCTTTCGACTTTGCTCACGTTAGGATGAGGTTCTCCTCCTATTTCTAATGGACTGTAGGGGCATATTAAGGCCATTGTCAGGGCCTCTCCTCTCATCTCATCTAAAATGAATGAGGCCTTCAACTTTGTTCACGTTAGGATGAGATTTTCCTCCTATTCCTAACGGATTGTAAGGACACATTAGGGTCATTGTCAGGGCCTCTCCCCTCATTTCATCTAAAATGAACGAGGCCTTCGACTTTGCTCATATTAAGATGAGGTTCTCCTCCTGTTCCTAATGTGACCGTATTTATCGTGAGACTAAGTTCGGGGGTAGTCCCTCTTTATCACCGGTATACAACAAAGATAAGGGTATTGAAGTAGAAAAATTTTATTATAATCAAATCATCGGTAATACATTCATAAATTTTTTGAATTTCATGATCGAGGTAGGTCTGCCCCCTGAGTTCGTTCAAGTAGTACGTTCCGCGTCGGACGACTTTCGTGACCTCATAGGATTCTTTCCAATTTGGGGCAAGCTTCCTCTGGCTTTGAGGTTGAGAGATGGTGGCTCGCCGAAGCACTAAGTCTCCCACTTTGAACATTTTACCTCTGACTCTAGAGTTATAGTATCGGGCCATCCTTCGCCTATAAGCCACCATCCAAACTTGGACTTTCTCTCTTTTTTCTTCTAGTAGGTCGAGGTTGGCTCTGAGGTCTTGCGGGTTATGTGAAGGAGAAATCCTATTTTTTGGATCAGGTTCGTTCAGATCTGATTTGATCAAGAGAAATATTTCAAATTTTTTTTTCTCTTAGATCTAAATCAAATCTGATACTTTTCAAATATGATTTGATAGATCTAATTAAATAAAATTAAATTAAAATAAATTAAATCAGATTTTATTTATACCTTGTTGTTGGGTAATCTAATTATCCGGTGATAATCTTGCTGATTGTCTGAGGTTCTGGATGCAGCCACGTAATCGTCTGACCTCTATCAATATCCACTTGGATAGGATCTGGGCATCTCCTCCTTCTTGATGTATCCTCCAAAGATCAAATTTGGATCTGATCTTGAAGATTTTCAAAATAACTTTGAAGATCCGATGTCGTTTCTTGCAACAGTATTGCCTTCTTCCTTTCTTGTCGTCTTTCTCTTGCCTAAATCGCTCCAAACTTGAGCCCAAAGCCTCTTGGGTGTGGAGAGGAGAGAAAAGATTTGAGAAAGGCATGGAGGAGAGAGGGAGAGAGTAATGTGGCATGGGCAAAGGAAGAACTTCGCAAAAGCTAGGCGCAGACGGGGTTTATATAGACCCTACTATACCATGCAGTGCCACATCATTCTGGCCAATCATATCTCTTCGTGCAATTAGATCTAAATTTGATTGATGAAATGACATCATCTGATCCAATCAGATGAGAGTCCCTCTCCAACATCCTTAGGTGGTGCCAAGACCGGTCAAAATAGAGTCCTTTGGCACCACCTAGTTTGATTCTAAGAAGCAACCTGGAGTCCCATCTGTATGGGACTCCAAAAATCCTTAAGGCGTGCGCCCCCTCCTTTCCTCTTTCTAGTAAGGAGATAAGCCCCTATCTGCTCTCCTATGGGTGTATGACACATGGGCAGATGTCTAAGTATCAAAGGTCAACGTTTGACCAAAGTCAAAAGATAAGAATTAGCAGAAGATGAAAAATGGTAGGTGTTGTCTCAAATTTATCTCATAAATTAAGATAATCCTTTTCTGATCTAGACAAGCTCTAGTCAAATCAAGTAAAATTGCCTAAGTAAGCACAAACTCCTTTGGCTCAGTCGAGACAACTTTTAATGATAGTAAAAGAAGAACGTTAGGTTCAATCGAGTGCTAGCACGATTTTCTTGAACCTAATTGAATCTCATTCAGATCAATTGAACTGGATTAGTTCAATTGATGATCATCCAGATTCAAACCCTTGTTTGTGTGACCCAGTTAGGTTCAGTTCTGTATGGTAATGGGATATGTCATGATCTCTATCATCGACATCATCGAAACTCCTTTCGATGGATCAGAACTCTTCTGATTCGAGAACAGCTAGAATGATCGATCATCTAAATCATTCTAATTGCTCCCAAAATCCACCAGTGACACCTAGCAGTATATGGTGGCAACCCATCAGAGCTGAAAATGCGAACCTCTTGGTGCAGCTACCTGTGTGATTAAGTTCTTCTATCTTGAGCCCCGATCAGATTAGGGTTAAGGTGAACTCGTCAAACCCTAGTTTCTGTCATATGATGTAATCATTCGATTCAAGTCCGAATGTGAAAATCTAAATAGAAACTCTTTCTATTATTTCACTCTGCCATGGCCATGGGCTTCTGGACTTGATTCTCATGATCATCATAGGGCTGCTCCTCTATCCACCGAGGTAGATAGATTCCCATCTTGATGCAATCCAGTTCCTACAATGAACATGCTATAGCCAACATACACCTCAGGGTTCCATATGGCTAGGAGACCGAGTAATGGTGTAGTCAAACTATAACACCCTCAAGGTGAACTGCCGATGCACCTCAGGTCAAAGAACCAGACACACTACTGCAGCATCGAGTCAGTCATTGACGAGAAGGTAGACTTCCTAATGACTACTCGAGGTGGTCACGCTCAGTGCCCTCGTTCTCTAACGAGTACCTGTACTCTCGCTCCGGTGTCTCCACACCATAGACTCAAGACTCATCTACTAAAGAGAAGCGATTGTACACCAACCTTCCGGATCAATCACCATCCTCGTGATGATCCTATGGTCGGGAGCATTTTATGAGTTAATAATGATTATTCATGTCTTAAATTTTCAACTCTTGAAAATATGAATTATCATTACCATTAACTCAAAGGATGTATCACAGACACTAAATACACATATGTGATAGAAAATAACCCATTTTATTGATTTATAGTCAAAATTATAATTTTGCCCCTAGAAGTGTATTACAAGTGTCAGCCAATTCTGGCTTCTAGGGCACATATATCTAACAATCTCCCACTTGTCCTAAAGCCAATTGGCTACAAGTCTAAGTCCCATCTTCTCAAGGTGGGCTTCGATCTTCTGCTGGCCCAACGGCTTTGTAAGTGGGTCTGCCACATTATCTGTGGAGTTGACTCTCTTGACCTCGACGTAACCCTTCTCGAGGTAATCGCGGATGAGGTGGTATCGCCGCTCAATGTGCTTGGATTTTTGGTGAGACCTCGGCTCCTTAGCAAGGGCTATGGCGCCATTATTGTCGCAGTATAGAGGAATGGCATCTGATGGCATTACTCCGAATTTCTGCAGCAAACTTTTTATACCAGAATGCTTCCTTCGCAGCCTCTGATGCAGCGATATATTCTGCTTCCATGGTGGAATCTGCTATCACATTTGCTTGGAACTCTTCCAGCTGACAGCACCACCATTGCACACAAACAGACTCCCAGATGTCGACTTTCGATCATCTATATCGGACATGAAATCCGAGTCTGTGTATCCCTGGACTTGGAGTTCTCCATTACCAAAGACCAACATCATATCCTTAGTTCTTCTCAAGTACTTAAGGATACATTTCACAGAAGTCCAGTGTTCTTCACCTGGATTTGACTGATATCTGCTTGTGACACTCACAGCATGGGCTATATCAGGTCGTGTACATAGCATGGCATACATGAGGCTCCCTATTGCAGAAGCATAAGGGATCTTGCTCATGCGTTCTATTTCCTCAGGTGTGCTAGGGCACATCTTCTTGGAAAGATGAATACCATGTCTGAAGGGTATTAATCCCCTCTTAGAGTTTTCCATACTAAACCTCTTTAGTACTTCCTCTATGTACATCTTCTGTGAAAGTCCTAGCATCCTATTCGGTCTATCCCTATAGACCTTAATTCCTAGAATAAAGGATGCTTCACCTAGGTCTTTCATGGAGAATTCCTTGGACAACCATATTTTGACTGATGGTCAACATGGGAATATCATTCCCAATAAGGAGGATGTCATCCACGTACAATACGAGGAAGACAACAGCGCTCCCACTGACCTTTTTGAAAACACATGGTTCCTCTTCATTTTTGATGAAACCAAACTATTTTGATCACATCATTGAAATGAGTGTTCCAGCTCCGAGATGCTTGCTTAAGTCCATATATGGACCTTTGCAGCTTGCAAACCTTGTGATCAGTATCACTGGATGTGAAACCTAGCGGCTGTTCCATATAGATATCTTCCTCAAGATATCCATTTAAGAATGCCATTTTCACGTCCATTTGCCATATTTCATAATCGAAATAGGCTGCAACAGGCAAGCAATGTGCGGATGGATTTTAGCATAGCTACTGGGAAAAGGTATCCTGATAGTCAATGCCTTCGCGTTGACTATAACCTTTTGCCACTAGTCTAGCCTTGAATGTCTCCACATTCCCATCTGCACCAATCTTTCTCTTGAAGATCCATTTACACCCAATAGGTACTATACCTTCTGGTGGATCTACCAAGGTCCAGACTTGGTTTGAGTGCATCGAGTCAATTTCTGACTTCATTGCCTCTAACCCATTTCTCGGAGTCGATATCTGATATCGCCTCGTTGTAGGTTTTGGGATCATCACCATGAGCACCATTACCTACGAGGAACATTTTCTCTACTTCCTCTGAAATAATACCTAAGTATCTTTCAGGGGGACGGAAAACTCTTTTCCGATCTACGAGGTGGAGGAGGTAGTGTTCTTATTGGCTCAACCTGATTTGGTTCCAATTGGTCCTTAGCTCGTTGCTACTTGTGAGACTTTCTCATCAAGCTTGAATCTGCTTTCCAATGCCGCTATCTTGAATAAACTATTTTTCAAGAAAGATGGCATGTCGACTCACAATCACATTGTGGTCTTCTGGAATGTAGAAATAGTATCCTAATGACTCTTTAGGATATCCTATGAATCGAGCTCTAAAGGACCTAAACTCTAACTTGTCCGCTTGTTGTCTTTTGACATGAGCCGGACAACCCCAAATTCTGAGATGACTCAGACTTGGTTTCTTACCATGCCATATCTCATACGGTGTGGTAGGAACGGTTTTAGAGGAAAACCTATTCAGTAATATATTTGAAGTTAACAAATGAATGTCCCCAAAGAAAATCAGGAAGGTCTGTGAAGCTCATCATGGATCGAACCATATCCAATAGAGTCCGATTTCTCCATTCTGAAACCCCATTGAGTTGAGGTGTTCCTGGTGGAGTCCATTGAGAGACTATGCCATTTTTCCTTGAGATAGTCTAGGAATTTCCCGGCTAAGGTATTCACCTCCTCGATCTGATCGAAGAACCTTAATGGGTTTTTCAGTTTGTTTTTCTACTTCATGTCTGAATTCTTTGAACTTTTCAAAAGCTTCAGACTTGTGTCTCATAAGATACACATACCCATACCTAGACAGATCATCGGTAAAGGTAATGAAGTAGACAAAATTGCCTCTAGCCGGCACATCAAATGGGCCGCACACATCAGTATGTACTAGGGCAAGGAGATCTGTGGCCCTTTCCCCATGTCCTAACAAAAGGGAGTTTAGTCATTTTGCCTTGAAGACAAGATTCACAAGTTGGATATGACTCGAAAGTCAATGGACTCAATAGCCCATTTTTCTCCAATTTGTTAATCCTATCTTCTGCTATATGACCTAATCTCAGGTGCCATAGATATCTATCATTTGGACTATCCCTAGGTCGTTTTGGCATTCACGTTTTTGCTCGATAGTTAAAAATAGGTACATCAATATGTAGCTGATAAAGACCATTAATAAGGAAAACCATTTGCAATTTTATTTCTTTCATAAAGAATGTTACAATGGTCCTTAAAGAAGGTAATCACATAGCCTTCTTGTGCTAAGCATGAAACAGAAATCAAATTTCCTGCTAGCTGCAGGCACATAATAACAGTCTTTTAAAACTAAGTCTAAACCAGATGGTAATCGAAGAGGGTATGTTCCCACGGCTACTGCAGCAACTCTTGCTCCATTACCGATGCGTAGGATCATGTCTCCATCCCTCAGCCTCCTGCTATCCTCAAGACCCTGCATGAAAGTGCACAGATGAGCACTAGAACCAGAGTCAAGCACCCAACTGGATGCAGAAGAAATCCGTAAGGTTAGACTCAATAACGAGCATACCTCCAGAAGGACCTTCCTTCTTGTTCTTCAGGGTGGCCAGGTAAGTAGGGCAGTTCTTTCCAATGGCCGTCGCTGTTGCAATGGAAAATACTTTTCCTTTGACATCGGCCTTTTCTTCGGCTCTGCCTTCTTCTTCTTTTCTTCCTTCCACCTTCTTGCTTTTTCACAGACTTCTTTTTCTTTTCCATAAGACTTTCTTTTGGAAGAAGTCCATTCCATAGCAAGAACTGAGCCTTTAGAACCTTTCATAGAAAGCTCAGCGGTAACCAGCATATTCATTAACTTCGGCCAAGGAAATTTTGAAGTTTATGCATGTGGTAATTCATGATGAATTGCCCATATGCATCAGTCAAGGATTGCAGAATAATATCATTCTGCAGATCCAAGTCCAACTTCACACCGAGCTTCTCAAGCTCTTCCATGTCCTTGATCATTGCATCAGACAGTGATCTTGGACTGACTGCCCATCACGCATCTTAGCCTTAAAAAGTCATTTCGTGACTTGATACTTTGGCTGCGCGACTCTGTTCACCAAACATCTCCTGCAGGTGAGCCAACATTTGGCGAGAGCAGTCCCGATATCTTCATGTTGGCGCTGGAGCTCATCAGACATCGAGCCCAACATGTAATATCTGGCCTTATTATCTTCGTCTATCCATTTTTCCAGAGACGCTCTCTGTTCAGTGGATGGACGAGGCTGGTAAGGTGGGAGGGTCCTGGTCCAATACATGGTTAACTTCTCGAACCCAAAATAATTTTGTAGTTTCCTGAGCCAATCTTTATAATTGGGTCCAGGTCAGTCTATGTGTGTCCAGGATACGTGCCAATGGGTTGGACGCAGACATTTTTCCTATAGAGAGTCAAAGATTCTAGTTAGATACTGTAATTATGACTTGACCAATTTATTTAGGGAAATTTTATTTTTAAACAAATTAGCTCCCACTATTTTCTCGGATCCCTACACTCCCTCTGTAGAGATGCGAAAATCTCCATGATTAATGATTTCTAGTGGGTGGTGCGGTCTCACCAACTGACTCATCACCTCACCTAACAGTTATTGGTGATGGGTTAGCCAATGAGTGAACAACTCTTGTTCAATGATTCTCTAATCATGGTGCACCCAAACTTGGTCTCTAATTCATGAATCTCACCGTATCCGAAATATTGATCCACTTCTTAGTTAAGTCAGACCCACCATTTGCATAGACTGGATTCCTAATTGAGTCTCTCACCGTATCCAAAATATTGAGCCCAACTCATCCTCCAGCCCATAGCATCCAATGCCTAATAGACATGGTTGCATCTTTTCCGGTGCAACTGAGCCACTGTATCCAGCCGAGAACAATCAACCCCGGAAAGGGCCCGCACATCTACAATGGTGGAAGACCTCAGACTTAATCTTTTCTTAGGGAGAATTGATTCAGGTCTCATTAAACTAGACTTGGCATAGTCATAACAATTATGACTAACCTAGTGGCATGGGTTAGCTCGGATTATTGACCACCTCAGATCAGAACTGTGTCAACAGATATGGCCAGGTAAGTGAGATCCGGTGGAAGGAATATGCCATTAACTCGTACAAGAATGCATTCAGTCGAGTAGCTTCCAATTAAAAATCCAGTCGGTCGTATGTGCCAAACTTACCTTAGACACCAAATTGTTGAGCCAGAACCAATTGGGTTAGCCTACAATCCAGACTCTAACCTCTGAGCCTAATTAGGTCTTGCTTGATCGTCACTCGTGACTCGATCTTGACCCAGACTTAATCCTATTAGGCTGGTCAATTTAAGCATTGTTGATCCCATCTAACCAACTCTTGATTCGGTTTGATCAACCGCTTAGACCTAATTGAGCTACCCAAGCCCGAACCCAGTATTATGAATATGTCTTAGATCTGAAAATTCTCAATTTTAGACCTAATTAATATTTTATAATCTTAATTCTTAATTAAGTAGGGTTCATAAACAAAATATGCACAATAAATCCTAGGGTTTCAGGATCTAGGGTTTTGCAGAAAGTAAGTTTTGGATTTCTGATTAAGGACGAACATGCGCAGCACCCCTACACATCATAAGAACACCCCATCGAATGGAAAGAAGAGGGCCTTTAAACCCTTCTTCATTCTTATGACCGGACGGCCAAGAGGAACGCCTTAATCAGGAACATATAAAAATACTACAAAACTAGTTTTAGATCTATATCATATATCTCATATATAAAAAATTAGATCTAATCATGGCATATATTTTGCATACATCTCATGTATCAATCATGCATATTTTTAGATCTAAATTATCTCATAATAATCTAAAAAATTAGATTTAAATTGATCTATCAAAATAAATTCTAATCTAGATAATTATATGTAGAACTATTCTACAACTAGTCTAGACATGCATCAATCATATCTCATATGATATTTAAAAATTAAATAATTTTATTTTTTATTTTTTAGATGTTATTATAATATTTATAATATCAAAAAATAGTAAATAAATAGATCTAAAATATAATTTAATCAAATTAAATTATGAAACATGCAAGACTATTCTATAGAACTATTCTATTCTAGAACTAGTCATGCATATCTTTAAATCTTAGATCCAAATTATTTAATTTTAATTTTTTAATTTTAGATCTAATCACATCTCATGTGACATCTAAAATTACTTAATTATTAATTAAAAATAAATTTAAAATTAGATCTTAAATAATTTAGAAAACCTGGCTCTGATACCAGTTGAAGGAAAAATCCTGATTTCTTAGATCCAGGTTCGTTCAGATCTGATTTGATCAAGAGATATATTTCAAAAATTTTTTCTCTTAGATCTAAATCAAATCTGATACTTTTTAGATCTAATTTGATAGATCTAATAAAATAAAATAAAAATAAATTAAATAAGATTTAATTTATACCTTGTTGTTGCGTAATCTAATTATCCTGTGATGATCCTACTGATTGCTTGAGGTTCTGGATGCAGCCATGCAATCGCCTGACCTCTACCAATATCCACTCGAGCAGAATTTAGATATCTCCTTCTCGATCTATCCTTGATCAAATTTGGATCTGATCTTGAAGGTCTTCAAAATAACTTTTGAAGATCCAATGTCGTCTCTTGCAACAGTGCTGCTTTTTTCCTTTCTTGTCATCTTTTTCTTATCTGGATTGCACCAAACTTGAGCTCCAAGCCTCTTGGGCATGGAGAGGAGAGAGAGGATCTAAGGAAGGCATAGAGAAGAGAGGGAGAGAGCAATGTGGCATGGGCAAAGGGAGAACTTCTCAAAAGCTAGGCGCAGATAGGGTTTATATAGACCCTTCTGCGCCATATAGTGCCATATCATTCCAGCCAATCACATCTTTTCATGTAATTAGATCTAAATCTGATTGATGGGATGATATCATCTGATCCAATCAGATGAGAGCCCCTCTCCAACATCCTTAGGTAGCACCAAGATTGATCAAATCAGAGTCCTTTGGCGCCACCTAGTTTGATTCCAAGAAGCAACCCGGAGTCCCATCTGTATGGGACTCTAAGCATCCCTATCCTTGGGTGCACGTCTTCCTAAGCATGCACCTTTCTTTCCTCTTTCTAGTAAGAAGACAAGCCCCTATCTGCTTTTCTATGGATGCATGACACATGGACAGATGTCTAAGTGTCAAAGATTAATATTTGACCAAAGTTAAAAGATAAAAATTAGTAGGTGACAAAAAATGGTAAATGTTGTCTCAAATTTATCTCATAAATTAAGATAATCCTTTTCTGATCTGGATAAGCTCCAATCAGACCAAGTAAAGGTACCTAAGTGAGCACAAATATATTTGGCTCAGTTGAGATAACTTTTAATGATTATAGAAGGAGAATATTAAGTTCAATCGATGTGCTAGCATGATTTTTTTGAACCTAATTGAATCTAATTCAAATCAATTGAACTGGATTAATCTAATTGATGATATCCAGATCCAAATTCTTGTATGTATGACTCAATTAGGTTTAGTTCTGTATGGTAATAGGATATGTAGCAATCTCTATCATTGACATCATCGAAATACCTTTCGATGGATCAGAACTTTTCTGATTCAGATAACTAGAATGATCGATCATCTAAATCATTCTAATTGCTCTCCAAAATCCACCAGTGACACCTAGCAGTATATGGTGGTGAACCCATCAAAATTGAAAATGAACCTCTTGGTGCAGCTACCTATGTGTGATTTAAGTTCTTCTATCTTGAGCTCCCGATCAGATTAGGGTTAAGGTGAACTCGTCAAACCCTAATTTCTGTCATATGATTTAATCATTCGATTCAAGTCCGATGTGAAAACCTTAAATAGAAACTCTTTCTATTATTTCACTCTACCATGGCCATGGGCTTATGGACTTGATTCTCATGATCATCATAGGGCTGCTCCTCATCCACCGAGGTAGATAGATTTTCCATCTTGTGCAATCCAGTTCCTACAATGAACATGCTATAGCCAACATACACCTCAAGGATTTTGAATGGCTAGGAGACCGAGTATGGTGTAGTCAAACTATAACACCCTCAAGGTGAACTATCGATGCACCTCAGGTCAAAGAACCAGACACACCACTGCAGCATCGAGTCAGTCATTGACGAGAAGGTAGACTTTCCTTAATGACTACTCGAGGTGGTCACGCTCAGTGCCCTCGTTCTCTAACGAGTATCCTGTACTCTCACTTTAGTATTTCTACACCATAGACTTAAGACTCATCTACTATAAAGAAGCGATTGTACATCAACCTTTTGGATTAATCACCATCCTCATGATGATCCTACGATCAGGAGCATTTTATAAGTTAATAATGAAAATTCATATCTTAAATTTTTAACTCTTGAAAATAAGAATTATCATTACCATTAACTCAAGGGATGTATCATAGATACTAAATACACATTGTGATAGAAAATAATTTATTTTATTATTTATAGTCAAAATTATAATTTTATCTTTAGAAGTATACAACAAGTGTCAGCTAATTATGACTTTTAGGATACACATATCTAACATTATGCTGCTCATTGAAAGCCACTATCCATACTGATGGAAGCTTAAATTCGATCGAGATGACTGTCTCTATTTCAAAAGCTAAAACGAACGATGTTTCTCCAATCGACAGCCTTTGGATAGTGCGGTATGCCTATAGAACATGATAAAGTTCGTCCGCCTAGGCTCCTGTTGCTCTTTCGAGTCTAGTCTTGATGCCTTATCATAGAGTCCGGTTAGCCACTTCGGCTTCCCCATTTGCCTATGGGTGACCTACTGACGTGAAGTGATGAAAGATGTTTAGATCTTCGTAGAACTCAGCAAACCTCATCGCAGCGTACTATCGTCCTTATCTATTATGAGAGTTCAGAGTAGACCAAACCGACAAATGATTGACTTTTAGATGAAGTCCTGTACCTTGGTTGCAGTAATTTTTTCTAGTGGTTTGGCTTTGACCTATTTGGTGAAGTAGTCGATCACAACTAGGAGGAACTTCTATTGTCCGGATGCCATTGAGAAAGGGCCAAGTATATCCATTCTCTACTGCGCAAATGGCCAAGGTGCGCTTAGTGGAGTAAGCTCAAAGGTCGACTGTCTTTGTATGTTTGCATTTCTCTAACAGCGGTCACATTTCTTGACATACTTTATAGAATCGTGGTATAAGATTGGCCAATAGTATTCTTACTGAAGTAGTCTTTGTGATGGAGATCTGGCTCCTATATGATTTTCATAAATTTTCTCATGCACTTCTCAGAATGCAAAGTTGGTCTCTAAAGATCGGAGACATCTCAACAGTGGTAGCGAATATGACCTTTTATACAGCTTGCCCTCATACAAAACATACCAGAAGGCTTGATTTCTGAGTTTTTGAGCTTCTTTCGGATTATAAAGAATAACTCTCTCTTTGAGATAGGCAACTAACGGATCAATCCAGCTCGACTCGAGCTCCATCTGCATAACAAGTTGTGATTTCTCTAAGCTTAGGTATTTTAGAGTTTCAAAAATACTTCTTTAGACAGTTCAACCGGGGCTAAAGTAGCCAATTTAGAGAAAAGATCGGCTCTTATATTTTCTGCTCTCGAAATCTATCGAATGTCAAAACTATCGAATGTCAGAGTCAAATCCTTTACTTTCTCAAGGTATTTGATCATACTTTCCTTCCGTGCTTCATAGTTGCCACTAACTTGATCGACCATTAATTGAAAATCACTATAGACTTGAAGCTGATCTACTTTTAACTCTCTTGCTATTTTTAACCCAACGATCAGTGCTTTATATTCTATCCCATTATTAGTTACAGAAAATTTGAAGCGTAGCGCATATTCGACGGTGACTCCCTTAGGGTTGACTAAGACCAACCCTGCGTCTGCTCTAGTGGAGTTGGATGAACCATCCATGTACAGGGCCCAAAAACCTTCGAAAAAATTGGCACTCTCTTCGGAAAGGCTCGGTTGCAACCACGGAATGCCGGTCTCATTCTATTCAAGCTCGACTTCATCTGGAATGGTATATTCTACTATAAAATCTATCAATATCTGAGCTTTGATCGATGGTTGGGGTTGATAATTGATGTCAAACTCTGTGAGCTCGATCGTCCATTTCGCGATTCTTTCAGAAGCATCCGTTCGATGAAGAACTGCTTTTATTGGTTGATCCATGAGGATCGTTATAATGTGCTCTTGAAAGTAAGATCGGAGTCTCCTAGCAGCAATTAAAAGAGAGTAAGTCAATTTTTCTAACTTAGAGTACCTGATCTCTACATCCCTCAGAACCTGTCTTACATAGTAGACTGGTCACTGCATCTTTGCTTCTTCCTTGATCAGGACTGCTGCCAAGGCCGTCAGAGAGACTACTAAGTACAAGAATAATTTTTCTCCGAGTTCAGACTTTGTTAATAGTAGAAGTGAGCCGAGGTAGTTTTTGAGCTCCTCAAACGTTCGTTGGCACTCCGTCGTTCAGCAGAAATTTTTTGATTGCTTGAGAACTTGAAAGAAGGGCATGCATCGCTTGGCCGATTTCAAGACGAAGTGATTTAGGGATGTCACTTTTTTAGTCAGACGCTAAACTTTTTTGATTATTTTTAGAGCAGTCATCTTCGGAATAGCTCGAATTTTCTCTGAATTTGCTTTAATTCCATGCCTTGACACCATAAATCCTAGAAACTTTTCTGAGATCACACTAAAGGTGCACTTGATCGGGTTCAGCTTCATCTTGTCCTTCTTAAGTGTACTGAAGGTCTCTCTGAGGTCAGCGATGTGGTTTATTGAAGCTTGGCTTTTGACGAGCATGTCATCCACATACACCTTCATGTTGTGGTCGATCTACTCCTTGAAGATCTTGTTGATCAGGAATTGGTACGTTGCCCCTACATTCTTGAGTTCAAAAGGCATAATTCTATAACAGTAAAGACCACGGCCAGTAACAAAAGTAGTTTTCTCCTCATCCTTCGATGCCATCCGTATTTGGTTATAGCCAAAAAAAGGCATCCATGAAGGTGAGGAGCTTGTGGCCCGAGGTTGCATCTATCAGTTGATCAATCTTGGGTAGAGGGTAGCTATCTTTTGGATAGGCTTTGTTTAGCTTTTTGAAGTCTATACACATCCTCTACTTGCCATTGGCCTTCTTAACCAGGACTACGTTAGAGGCCCAAGTTGGATAGCTAATTTCTTGAATAAATCTGACATTGAAAAGCTTATCAACTTCTTCTGCTATTGCCTTCTGCCTTTTTGGTGCATGGCTCTGAACTCTTTCTTTCACTAATCGATGCTTAGGATCAACGGCTAGCCGATGTTTCATAACCTCAACGTCAATCCCAGGCATATCCATCGAAACCCAACAAAGACGTCGGCATTCCTCCATAAAAAGGCGATGAGCTGCTTCCCAACTTCATCTTCTAGATTGGAGCTAATTTGCACCGTATGCTCCATATTTCTATCATTCAGGGGGACAATCACAAGATCTTCTATGGGCTTTCTCTGTTCTTCGGCAAGGTCATCGTGGACATCAAGCCCGTCAACTGGGCAGGGGTCAAGTTGAGTGCCATTTTGTAAGGTGATGAAGTAGCAGTGCTGGGCTAATGCTTGATCGCCTCTGATTTTGCCTAGTCCATTATTTGTTGAAAATTTTATTTTTAGGTAATAGATCGATATTACAGCTTATAGTGCATTCAGACCAGATCAGTTGAGAATTACATTATAAGTGGAGGAGCTTTTACTACCAAAACGTCAATCCACACCTTAGCCTGCTTTGGATACTGTCCTGCAGTCACGGTTAGAGTTATCATTCTCTATACTGGCACAGCATCGCCAGTGAAGCCAACCAACGGAGAGCTCATGGGTCCCAGGTGATTATCGGATATGGACATTTTAAAGAAAGCATCATAGTACAGAACATTAGCGAAACTTTTATTATCTATCAAAATGTGGCGTACATTATCATCAACAATGTTCAAAGAGATTATAATAGCATCGTTGTGCGAGAACTGGACTTCTTGAGCATCCTTGTCAGTGAAAGCGATGGGCTCTTTAGTTCTTCATCTCTTCCCAGGCTTGGCTGATCTACTGGCCTCTCTTCATCGAAGTCCCCCAAAGATGGCGTTAATGATGCCGATCGGGGGTCGATCTTCTCGCTGCTCCTCACCCCTCGGTGGTTCTGACGGTGAGGATGCTCTCGATCGATCCTCTCATCCTATCGATCGATGTCGTAGGAACCGGCCAAGCCTACCGTGCTTGATGAGCTCCTTAATCTCATCTTGGAGCTGGATGCACTCTTCTATATCGTGATCATGATCGTGATGGTAGAGGCAGAACTTGCTAGGATTGCATTTGCCGGGTGAGTGTGCATCCTTTTCAATCTCGGTAGTTGCTCCATGATCTCCATCAGTACTTGGATTTTTGGATCATTGAGAGGGACGTAGTTGTGGAATCTTCTAAAGGAAGAGCTCCATCATGCCTTCTATCCAGAAGAGCTCCATCGTGCCCTTTTATCCAGGCTTCTTCGCCTTTGGGCTTGGATAGGAGTTTGGGCTCGCTTACACTCCGAAGAAGTTTGGAAGCATGGCCAAGCTCTGCTCGATTTCTCTTCAGCTATGAGAACATTTGGTTCGCCCACCTACCACTCCTGGGCGGCTTCATTATCCCTGACCTTAAAGGCCTCCTCAGCTCGGGCATAACCTTCAGCCCGAGCCAACATATTGGCAAAGTTTCTAAAGTACTTCTCTAGGAAAAACAGTAAATCATTCTTCTGAAGGCTGTCCTTGAGTGCGGTCATTGCAATAGACTAGTCCAGATTTCGAACCTCCAATACAGTAGTATTAAATTAGGTGACATAAGCCTAAATAGATTTTTCCTTCTTCTACTTGATATTCATCAGAGAGTCCGAACTTCGGTGGGGACGTCGGCTGCTAACGAAATGAACCACAAACTAATAACTTATTTGATCGAACAAAAATATGGTACCCAGCTTAAGTATTGAATATCAGTTCCTGGCAGCTTCCTTGAGGGTGAATGAAAAAGCTTGGCACAAAATGGTATCTAGTGCGCCATGGAGCAGCATCATTATCTGAAATACCATCAGGTGGTCAATTAGATCGGTGGTTCCATCGTAACTCTCAAACTGTGGGAGCTTAAAGTTCGGAGGGATTGGTTCCTACATAATCTTCTAAGAAAAAGGAGGATCGGTGCAAATGTCGTTACTATGGGAGGAAGAAGCATGACGGAGTTCTTCGATTCATCGGCTCATTTTCTAGAGCCTTTGATCCAAGAGATTTTTATGATCGTTGATCTCCAGGATTTTCTGATGCAATGGGGGCAAAGCTCCCTCTGGGGTTGAGTCATGGTCCGAGCAAGGGCATTCCATCCTCTACTTTCTCTTTTCGACGGTCACTGGTTAGCTAGCCCAAGTCGATCATCCTCAGATCAGATTATGGGGCTCCAGAGAAGCCTGCTTCGATCAAATTGGAATCGGAGCCTGTCGATGCATAGCCTGCACCACCTTCGTGAGACCGCGAACCTACTGGATCAGTAGGTTGAACTGCTCCGCATCTACCATAGCTACTGGTGGAGCTTAAGTTACTGGAGCTGAAGTGGGAGCGAATAGATCTGGATGGGATCTGGTTGTAGAGGCCGTTGATCGTCGGATTGAAGCTTTTTTGGGGGGGCATTTTTTTCAAAAAAAACTCTAGAGAGAAAGAAGAGAGATCGCAGTTGAGCACTTTTTTAAGAATAAGAAAACCTCAGGAACAGAGAGTCCTTCCTCTAGTGCCAATTCTGTTGGTGTGAAATTTGGTTGCCATCGGAGAAGTGCTAGAGTCGGAGAAGACGAGATCGCCGTCGTTGATTTGCAAAATAAATCTCGTTTGAAGCCCGGGGTGGTGGCTCCGGCAAGACCCTCCGACAATCAAGTTAGCTTTTTCGGCCAACAAAAATAGAGTGCTCAGTCAAGAAAGTTGCAGAGTTTTGGAAAGGATAAGAGAGCCTCCCGTAAATGTATTTTGAGGATCCCTTTTATAGATGGAGCTTATAACAAACTGATAGTGACAGCCGTAACTATCGGATAGTGGGCCGCTCGGGACCACGTGAAGTTTGTTATGGAGGATAGTGTTTATTATCGCGAGGTGTCAGTCCATTTGAGATTTAATAGTCAAAGTTTGGAGGGGTAGGCGTCAGTTGGTGATGACCTTTGAGCTATATCAATTCTAGAGGAGTTTGAACTCCTCTAAGATAGTCCGGGTGTGGGTTGGTTCATGTCGTGTAAGGAATCGGACTCGTGCGGAGACCTTCCTAGATGACTGTGGAGAGTTTGACCGCTGAAGGGGTCCGAAAGGGATTCGGCCGCTAGAGAAGTCCAAAAAAAGTTTGGCCGCTGAAGGGGTCCAGAAGGGATTCGATTATTGGAAGAGTCCGAAAGAAGTTCGACTGCTGAAAAAGTTTCAAGGGAAAAAATTCTCGATCGAAGCTCTTCTGTGATTACTAGTTATATTAGGCTAAGCATCAGACTGGACTTCGACGGGAGCGAAGTTTATCTCCAATAATTTTGATAAATATGATAGGGATGCCACCACCAGAATTTGAACCACAGACCGCCAAATGATGAAAAAGATGCCAACCACCAAGCGGACGCTAGCTAGCATTTTAGTGCAGTACGATGATACACAATATAGAGTAGTCCTAACTCTAAATTTTACATCTTAATGCACACCATTTTCGATGCAGCTACCAAGAGGCTTTACTAACAATCTGAATGGATGCTTCAATTGGGTTTGAAATTGATGCCCCTTTGCTTGGCTTAAAAACTGATATATTTTCCAAACTAAACCCTTCATCAAAAGAAAAGTATACTTTAATAATCGGGCAAGGACCAAAGTTGAAGGCAGCGAATCCTTAACAAAATTTGCCCCAATATACTGCTAATTACACTTCGCTAGATACTTGAAATGGGCATAGAAAACCAGAGAGATGGGAGGTTCATGCCCAGTCCTGGCTAGGGAGTTCCCCGGACAGGGAAGCCGCAAAGGGAAGAGGCTTCACATGGCCACCATCCTTTCCTAAGGTTTCCCTTCCATTTTTATTATTGAGCGCATGTGGATGAATTGAAAAATGGCTCGAACCATGTGTGCATGTGGACAAGGGAGCTTGCCTCGGAGGTATCACGGTTGGTGGGCACATCTCCGTCGTTGCATTTGGATGCCTACCCTTTCTTTCTTTTTTTCCTTATGAACCGAAGGAGCCGGTTAATTTGCCACCCCTTCTCTCATTTAAAAACTAAAATATTCATTGAGTTGCTTTCTTTCTCATTCTGGTGCAATAATAACATGGAAAGATTCTAGGCGCAAACCAACGATGAAGATGGTGTGTTAGGTACGTTCACTTTGCTCGCTAACTCACCAGCATCCGGGGAATATATTATTTAAGTTCGTACATATGAGAATGCAAAAAAAAAGAGAAACCATCCATCGTACGATGACTGTATATGAACGGTGTGTTAGGTACGTTCACTTTGCTGCTATGCACTGTATGGTATCTTGCACAGTATGCATCATTCATCGTATGATGACCATATATGAATGCATGCCTGTTGCATATGATCGCATGTAGCCACGACGGTTCACTGCCACAGCAAAGAAACCGCACTCAAAGAGAAAACAGTCGACTTGGTTGGGATGACTTTATTGAGGTGAAGAGCCATGTTCTGTTTGTGCAGCATCGGAGAGATTGCTTGGGTACCCTACAGTGAGAATCGGACGGAAACCATCGCCAAATGGTAGAAATAATATGTTCATCTCTAAATAGTTTTGTCTTAAATTGTTGACTTGACTTGGGAGGAATCATCTTTCTACTAGATATGTAGGCTTAAATTGTTGACTTGACTTGGGAGGAATCATCTTCCTACTAGATATTTATATAGGCTTAAATTGTTGACTTGACTTGGGAGGAATCCTACTAGATAGAGGAGATCTGGAACTAATAAATTTGTTATGCGAAGAAGTTCTAGTATAAAGCTGCAACATGATCGGTGCAACTATGATAAACAGTATGGCCACCATACTCTTGGCATCCACCCTTTTTATCCTAGGCATGCCTTCTACAAACCTATTCACTACCACAACTCTTCTCACCCCCATGCTCCTCTTCCTCATCATCTTCTTCTTCTTTTTCCTTCTCCACCACTTCATGCAAACCATGCATAGTAGTTTCAAGGATCATCATCTTCCTCCTGGTCCAACAACTTGGCCAATATTTGGTAGCCTTCTTATAATGCTCCACCATAAGCCTCACTTTCGTTGGATTTTAGCAATTGTTGAGGGAAAGGACATTATATGCATCCGTCTTGGCAATACTCATCTAGTTGTTGTTAACTCTCCAGAGCTTGGTTGTGAGTTCCTTAAGAAATATGATGCAAACTTTGCATCAAGGCCGTTAACCATGGCCACCGAGTACTTTAGTCGAGGTTTCCTCTCAACTGCCGTTACTCCTTGGGGTGATCAATGGAAGAAAATGAGAAGGGTGATGGTATCAGAGATCATCAACACTACAAGGCTCCAATTGCAATCAAATCTACGCACCGAGGAGGCTGACCACTTTGTCAAGTATATATATAACCAATGCAGAAAATTGGAGGTACCCATTATCAATATTAGGGTTGCAACACGATACTATGCTGGCAACATTATAAGAAGGATGATATTTGGAGTGAGGCATTTTGGCAAGGGTGGGGAGTATGGAGGACCAGGTGAGGAAGAGCTAGAGCATGTGGAGGCTGCATTCACGATTCTATCTTTGATCAATTCTTTTTGTGCATCAGATTTTATGCCCTGGTTGAGATGGTTGGACATTGATGGACATGAAAGGATCATGAAGGAGGCCATAAGGGTTATTAATAAATATCATGATCCTATTATTAAGGAAAGGATGCAAAATTGGAGAGGTAAGAAGGAGAAAGAGGTTAGAGGGGATAAGAGGGAACTGGAAGACCTCCTTGATGTTTTCATTTCATTGAAAGATAACAAAGGGAGACCTCTACTAACAATGGAGGAAATCAACGCTCAAGCTGCGGTAAGATTCTTTTTCTCAATGTTAACGTCGATATAGTTTGAGTAAAATGGAGGATAGACCACCACTAGATTCACCGCTTACTTGTTACATGTTTAATTTTAGAGTTGATAATCCTCTAAGATCGTGTAGCAAGGTTTTCACTATAACCATACAAACAATGAAGTTTCATTTGTTGTATCTTTAAATGGAAAAATAATCTCATCTTGCAGGAATTAGTCTATGTTTCTATAGATAACCCATCCAACATAGCTGAATGGACAATGGCCGAGCTACTTAACCAACCTTTGATCTTTCAAAAAGTCATGGATGAGTTGGACCAAGTGATTGGAAAGGATCGACTAGTCCAAGAGTCTGACCTCTCCCAACTTCCTTACCTCAAAGCATGTGCTCGTGAATGCCTTCGTCTCCACCCTATGGCTGCCTTTAATGTACCCCATGTCTCCTTGGCTGATGCCATTGTTGCTGATTACTTCATTCCTAAAGGTAGCCAAGTTCTGCTAAGCCGAGTTGGGCTTGGCCGAAACAAGAAAGTCTGGGATAATCCACTCCAATTTAACCTAGACTGGCACTTGAAGAATGAGTCTACTGATGTTGGGCTTGCCGAACCAAATCTACGATTCATCTCATTTACTACGGGCCGTCGTGGATGCATAGGGGGCTCTTTAGGAAGCATCATGACTTATATGCTGCTGGCCAGGCTTCTTCAGGCATTTGATTGGAGTTTGGCACCAGGGGAGCTTGGTGTTGACCTCTCAGAGGAGCATACGAGCTTTTTCATGGCTAGTCCTTTCCATGCTTGTGCTAAGCCACGACTGTCATTTCTAGCAAACCTATAAGCTCAAAAGATCAGTCTAATTGGTTTGACTTGAATCATTGTCAATTAAGAGAATAATCAATAAATTCATTTCAAAACTAGTTTATTCCATCAATAAGCATATTGTTTTTCAAATATCTATGCAATATCAAAACATGATTTAAGATCTCATTTTAGACATTGTTAACAAGGGGGAAGATAAGGTGTAGGACCCATACAAGGTAAGAAAGACTGGAGGTAGTCTTAGGTATAGCAATTGCATGTGGTGGGTGCACGATGCAAAAACCTGCAAAGGTTCTAATAAGAACAAACCCCAAATGAAAGAAGCTCCCAAGAAGGGGGAGTTGCACCTAAATAAAGGAGCACTCCATCTAGTGGTATATCAAGGAAAAAGATTCAAGGAAGGTAATGAGAACATCAAAAAAAAAATTCTCTTGTAAAAGCACTTATCAAATTCATGCAAACTAAACATATTTTACTTGCATTTTTAGGTCGTAAGGATCGAATAAGGAGTTGGGACTTCAGATAGTAGCAACCAACCTTCTTCTATAGTAGCCCCAGCAGCAACCCCAATAGTAGTAGCAGTCCTAGTAGTAATAGTAGTAGCCTTATCAACAGATGTGTTAATAATAACAATAGCCCCAGCAACATCCTTAGCAATAGCCACAACAACCATATAAGCAACCCCAACCCAATGACCCCCTTGGAGACTTTGATATCATATATTATCATATTTTTCTGATGTCTATAATATTTTTTTTTTCTAATATTTATGTGCTAATACATGTACAGATTCGGTTAAGGATGGCAATTTTATCCGAGTTGGCGAGTACTCGATCCAACCCGACTCGAATGGGGCGGGTTTTATCCGACCTAATTGAAAATCCGAGGCGGGTATGGATTCTAAAAAAAATATCTGAAGTAGATTTGGATCGGGTACAAATAATAGTATGCTCCGATCCAAATTCGATTTGATATAATTTTAATATATATTTTTCATTCAAAATTATGATAATTTTATATTATTTATACATACCCGATCTGATCCGATCCGATTAATTTCTCTTATATATTTGATCCGACCCGATCCGCATCTCTACTTGACTTAATCTGACCCGATTTGAAGCAGGTATGGGGTGGGTATCAGTATAGAATTTTTACTTGTAGGACGGATATGGGTATAAGCTGATCCGATCCATATCCGATCCATTACCATCCCTAGATTCAGTATATTGGAAGATGCATGGCCAATATAGAGCTTTTTGTTATTTATGTGCTGATACATATATAATTTTTTTTTTGATTTTGTTGTGAACATGTGGAATGATATAAAGCTTTTTATTGTTTAATGGCAGATATATTTATAAAGCTTTTTATTGTTTAATGGCTGAAACATAAATATAGCTTTATTTTATGTTGCTGTGAACATGTTGATTGATATATAGATTTTAGCTACTTCTCAATTGAAAATATGTTTGAAATATGATTTGGATATATAATGGCATAGATATAAATTTATCAATTTTAACGGGGTTACAGCACCTAATTGTATATCCATGCATGATGGAAATGATAATCATGTAAATGTGTATGAATTTGTATAAATGAAAGGTTGGTAGAAAATCATCTAAATGAGATATATAAAAATTAAATTACAATTTTTTTTTATATGTATATCCTCTTAAACATTCAAATTTACATGAATATCCTCATAAAATTACTATTTACATACATACCCTTATAAATATGCTTTTTGAAAATCTATCCATAAGGATATTTTAGTCATTCAAATTTTAAACAATTAAATTTTTAATGGCAATAGATGATGCGGGTATATATATGAAAAATAAAAAAAAAGGGTATATATGTAAAATAAATATTTGATGAGGGTATATATGCAAATATCAATTTTGAAAGAATATTCACATAAATTTAAATGCTTAGGAGGGTATACACACAAAAATCCCAAATAAATTTAACCATCCCTCCAGCTCTTCTAGCCCCAATTTTCGCTGCCAGTTTCACCCTTAGATAGCTATTTTTTAAAAAGATTTTTCTATGCAATCTAAAGGATATTTTAATCCTTTTATCTATATCTTATTCTGGGCCATCGGATTCAATGCGGATGGATTCTCCATTGAAATCTAGTTGCAACTAGTAATGTGCGTTGTTGATGCGTTAGATATTTTAGTCCATGGTTGTTTTAGCATTGAAATGGACGGCAGTCCAATAATTAACTCAAATTTAAGGAGCTTTTTTCGAATGCCCTCCCTTCCCCCCAACCTAAAACCTTGATGCCCGATAGGTGGCAGAGGGTGCAAGGGCTTGCTCAGCAAGAGGGAGGTGGCTCGGCCATCATCGAAGATGGAGGATGGTGTGTGTGTTTGTGTGTGTGTGTGTGGTGGGGGGGGGGGGGGTGTCGGGATGTTGTTATTGCAAGGAAGAGGGCTAGGAGGATAGGGTGGCTAGGTCATTATCGAGGGTGGCAGAGGAAGAGAAGGTGGGGCGGGTCGTTGTAGAGGAGGGGGGGGGGAGGGTCGTTGTAGAGGATGATAACAGACTTGATAAGTATTAGCTAGTCTTAATCACAAGATATGCCAACATGATTACTATTTTTAGTGCATTATAAATTTGAATTTGAATTTCAAACATCAACCATTGATAGTAGGTTTAATTCATAATATGCCAACATGATTGCTATTTCTGATGCAATTCAAATTTAATGGTAATCATGTTAGCATATCTCGGATTGTATGAATCAAATTCTATGATCAATTACTGATGTTTGAAATTCAAATTAAAAATTAAAATATATCGAATGATAATTATGTTGGCATATCTCATAATTGAATGAATCAAATCTACTATCAATAGCTGATGTTTGAAATTTAAATTTAAATTTAAAAAAGATCAAAAATGGCAATCATATTGGCATATCTTGTGATTGAGACTGGTATGAATCAAATCTGCTATTGAAGGAGGAGGCTGGAGGAGGTGGGGAGGGCTGGGTTGTTGGTTCTATAAAGGGGGAAGAGGCCAAGGAGGAGAGGTGGGGGATGCCGATGACAATGATGGGGAGGTGGAGGTGGAGGACCTCTCCATCACCATAGTGGAGGTGGTGGCACTGATGTGGGTGTCCGCATAGAAAACGAGAAGGTCCATGATGATGATGGTGATGTAGGTGTCACCACGAGGAATGTCGAGGTTGCAAGCGATAGCTAGCAATGATAGCATCAGGATTGTGTAGGTAAATGATGATGACATATAGAATCCATTTGATTGGGGTATATCAGATTACGGGATAATCTGATAATTCATAAAAAATATTTATTTAAAAAAAATGATTATAGAAAAAAATAAATTTTACTATATTTAATTGGTAGAATAATTACTCCAAAAAATGATACCAAAAAAGAATTATTATGTTTGATTGGGGATAATTCTATATGAAAATATGATAAAATTTATAAATATATCCTTCAATATAAAATAATTTTTTAATACTAAAATAGTGTTGTCATATTCAATTAGTTTTCATACCAAACATGATAATCTGATATGAAAATTATTTTTCATACCAAACTACCTCCAACCAAATGGCCCCATAGTTAATCTATTGCTAATAAAATTTTCTAAATACCCTCATAAAATAAACGATCAAAATATCTCCCACTTTTTAATAAAATAAGATTAAGAAATACGCGAGCAAAACCTTTTTTTTATCATATCTTCATTCCATCTCTCATCTTTTGTGTAGAAATATCCTCTCTCCTCTCTGCCACTTAGGCTTCGTTACTCTCGGCTATGAGTTCCTCTTGGTAGTGTTAGAGACACCTATAGGTAGGTTTGTCGGCCAAGCAGCCAACAACTACGTTTTTCTTCTTCTTCTTTGGCTGAGCTCGATTTCATTGAAGGCAAGGTGCAATAGAGCGATGCACCACCTGCTTCTATTGATACCCTCTTGATGCTCACCATCAGTCCCTCCCACCTCCCTAGCCTACAATCTTGCCCCACCCTACCAGGAGTTTTCTCAGTGGCCCAGTCTCATTAATGGAAGGCTTGGGATGAAGCTTGCACATCACTCTAGCGACGTGAGAGCGTTGTCAAAGGACTTATCTCTCCCTTTGCCTCCCCCTTTTTATCAAATATTAGCCACATCGGTGTTCGAGCATTGTTCTTGGCCAATTTGTTTGGTAGAGCTAGGTAAGGGTAACCTTTGGTTTCTACTCACAGTGTTGGTGTGTTAGGATTGAGCATGATATGGAGAGGAAAATCTTGCCTCGATCGAAGATAACAAGCAAGAAGCCTCGATTCAGTCCGATCATAGTCCTGACCAACCCAAAGTACCATCGAGGCCAACCTTAGCTAATAAGATGGGAAAGGTTGAGCCTCAGTTCCACGTGGATCCCAAAATCCCGGGATCATTGAGAACAGTAGTGATGACCGGACAAGGTAATGGAGAACCTCGAATCCCACCAAATAAGGCCACTGAAATCAACAGCATTGCACCCAAAATGGCAGGAGTAAGGCAAGGCCCCTGCACTCCTAACCTTTTTGGTGTATGGATCTCTACCTATAGGCTCATAAAAGACCCCAAGGTAATTAAGACAATCTCCCCCACGCTCACTCTTTTCTATCTATTTTTGACTTTTGATAGTTAGAAGATCTTCGACGAAGCTAACTCTGATCAAAAATTTATTTTATAGATACTATCATTGCTATATATATCTTAACAAAGAAATCTCATTATGTCATTCTAATGCTGCTACTTCCAAGCTAATTGAAAATTCAGTCAATACTCGTACTCAAGCGCAACAACTATAAGCTCCACTTCCACCACCCCAACTAGCTGTGATGGTAAACTCAGACCAATTCAATCTATTGGTTGAATAGGTGGCGATTCATGTAGCAATAAATTGAGTTCAGCCCCATTTTTGAGGAGTAAGAGATTGAAAAATTATAGCATCATGCCAAGAAACCTCATCACACCGTTTTACTGCCGCTACTTTTAGGCCAGTTGAAAATCCAACCAACACTCGTGCTTAGACGCAACAATCAGAAGCTCCGCCTTTGCCACCCTAACTGGTTGCGGAGGTGAATCTGTGCTAGTTCAATCTACTCATTGAATAGGTGCAGGTGTTGACCACGACGTTCGGTGATGCAGCAACAGAGCCTAATCTAGTTATCATCATGAATCATTGGGCCCCAAAGCTCGTGCCCAGTTGTAGTCACATTGGATCCTTATTAGCCCAATAAGTGCCGGTGTTGAGCACGACGATCGGTGATACAGCAATAGTGCCTAATCTAGTTATCGTCATGAATCATTGGGCCCCTAAGCTCGTGCCCAGTTGTAATCACATTGGATCCCTATTAGCCCAATAGAATTCTAGCAGTAGTCCTGGACATTTATCCTATGAGTTTGGTTGGTGCCAACTCAAGTCAAGCCCATTCGATTGTTGTAACCTAACATTCACTATTGAGAACCTCATGCAAACCTGCATGGGCCTCCCCGCACGTTTCCTAGGGTTACCTTCAATTATCTCGGCATTGTCCGGGATAGCATGATCTATCAATTCCAAAACAAGAAATTGACCCTGTGGCATATATTCCAGGGATAAGTTTGGTTATCTTGGATTTATACTCCCCAAATCAGGCCTAAGATTCTTATCGGAAAGTTCCATCTAGCTTGGGATTCCCACATCTAAAATTAAGCAGTATCGCATGTGTGTGTGTGTGAGAGAGAGAGAGAGATGCGAGGCTTCAATGAATTGGCTTGGATCTGTAGACTTTCCATTTCCCTTCTAATGAAATCCTCAAGACCGTCTCGTGCCTTGGCCAACGTTCTTTTCTCGTTTGCTTTATCAGATTATTTTATTTTTAATTAAAATAATGTAATTTTGTTGTCGAATGCTTGTGTTGATGAGAGTGGCTCAATTAACACTGTTTAATCGACAACTTTGTTGAGCATCGATGGAATCATTTTTATTTTAACGTGTGCTTGTCTGTATCTTTATTTTGTATTCTGTGATGGCGTATTTCCAGCATGTGGACTCACCCTGGGAATCATTTTTGATTAACATTTTTTTTTCCTTCGATCTATCATAGTGGGCCTTAATTGCTTTGGCCCATGATTCATTAACCTTGACCTAAGAGACATGTTAAACCGACTCAAGCAAGTCGGTTTAGTGAAGAGATAGGAGGCGAGGTAGATATAATCAGGTACCCTCTTCTCTCGTTTTCTTCCTTATTTCTCCTGAGTCCAAGTTTGGCCTGCTAACAAGGGTTTTGAGCACGTCTTGTTTCATGGCTGCTTAAAATATTGGAAGAAAGCGAAATCAGGTATGTATTTCTTTCATCTAATATTTAAGATTTCATGTCTCCTGAGTTTTTCAGATGAAAAAAATCAATAAACATATGGATTGTTAACCCTCCTGATTTCATTAAAAAAAAAAAAAAAAAAACTCACACGAGGAAAAATCAACATATATTAGTTCATGAGAGCAAAACACAGCCAGCTTCAATCAAAATTTCCAGTGACTTCCCATGATGCGAAGTGGCAGCAATATTGGAGCTAAATTTAAGCCAAGATCATGTTCAGAACTTCAGAGTTGATGAATTAAAGAAGAGGAAAAAGATAACAGACATGGAAAGAATCATTACAATATCCTTCATAATCATTCCTTGGCATAGTAATAATATCCAATCCACAAAATCCACTGCCTGATAAAAGAGGGGGCACTATATATATATATATATATAGCTTTCAAATTTAACTAAAATATCAAATAGATAAAGCAGAACAACAACCAACTCTAACAAAATAACATCTTCATAATTATCGATCCAGAACTATCCAATAAAAATATCTAATTCAAAATTAAATTTATCTTTTTAACATCCTCCCTTAAACTTAATTCTCTTCTATCAATGATTCTTCTAAGTGAATCCTTCAATTTGCAAAATACTTCAGAGTTGAGGGGCTTTGTGAAAATATTTGCAATTTGATCTCTGGACTTAATGTACTTCAATTATATCTTCTTCTTGACTTGGTTTTGAATAAAATAAAAGCGTACGTCAATGTGCTTGCTTTGTTCATGTTACACTGGATTCTTGGCTGGCCCAAATGCCGATTTGTTGTCGATATAGATTTTGGTAGCATCATCTTATGGTTATTGTATTGTCTTCAAAAGATTTTGCAACTATATGGCATGGTATACACATGAAGAGGCCACAACATATCCAGCTTCATATGTAGAAAGTGCCGCTATCCGTTGTTTCTTTGAAACCCATATAAATGCAGCATCATCCAAATAAAATATGAATTCGGTCATATTTTTTTGGTCTTCTAGATTTCCACCTTAATCACTCTCTGAATAGCCAACTCAACGAAAGTTGTTAGAAACCAAATAGAATTGTCAACCGTGATTGAGAGTACCTTTAGGGTAGCGTACAATTTGCTTTGTAGCCTTTGAATGTATTGACTTTAGCTCTTCTATGAAACGACTAATTAGCCTGACACCATAGAAGATGTCCGGCCTTGTGCATGTCAAGTACCTCAACTCCCAACGACTCTCTTGAAATTTATTGGATCGACTGTCGCTCCATCATCATGCTTTGATAATTTGGTCCACATTATACTAGTGTACAAATTGGCTTGCAATCCTCCATCTTGCATCTTTTGAGTATCTTCTTCGCATAGACCTTCTGAGATATAAAAATGCCCTCCTTGCTTTGAGTGACTTCAATCCCAAAAATTGTTTGGATCAAATAATAGGGATAAATACCTCATCGTAATCAACTCTGACCTTCTGCTTTCATCCTTTAGCTACTAATCTAGCTATATGCCTATCCACTACGTTTTTTGCATTTTTCTTCACTTTGTACACCCACTTCACTCCAATGGCCCTTTGTCCTTTAGAAAGAGTGGTCAACTCCCATGTACAATTTTTTTTCCGATGGCTTTCATCTCTTCATCTATGTCTTCATCTATGGCACACTTCCACTTTTCACTTTTTATGGCATCTTCAAACTCAATAGGCTCGTAATCTGCAAAGAGGTAAACAAGATGTACTTCATTTGTTACCTCATATAGTTCTTTTAGACTTCTCATCTTTTGTGGTACTCTTGGACTGTCGTCTGATGATAAATCCGATGAAGTGGATAATGATGGTGCCGATGAAGGCATTGGTGTTGATGGGGGTATAATAGCGGGTGAAGACTTTTTAACTTCAATCTGAGTAAGCTAATCTCCCATGACCCAGCGAATGTTATTGTGCCAACTCCATTCACCTTTGTCATTGAACTCCACATCTCTACTAATCACAATTTTTAAATTATTAGGATCAAAAAACTTATAAGCTTTGGGTTCAATGTTGTATTCGATAAAGAAGAACTTTGAGCTTTTGTCATCTAGTTTGTTCTCTTTTGCTCTTGAATATGCGTATAAGCTACACATTCGAAGACCTTCATATGTAAGATGTTTGGCTAGCTTCCTTCCTATCCATGCTTCTTGTGGGGTTTTATTCTCTAAGCTTATTGTAGGACACCGGTTCAAAATATAGACTATGTAAGCTACTGCCTTGGCCCAGAACTCCTTTGGTAAAATTTTTCTTTTAATCAAGCTTCACACCATGCATGTTGAGAATAGTATGGTTCTTCCTCTCCGCTATGCTATTTTGCTAGGGCGAGTAAGGAGCAGTTGATGCCAAATCCTGTTCTCTTCACAAAATGTTTCAAATGAATTGGAGGTGAACTCACTACCTCAATTTGAGCGAATGACTTTGATGGAATAGCCGCTCTTATTTTCAACAATCAACTTAAACTTCTTAGACATGATAAAAACTTTTGCTTTCTCTTTTAAAAAATATACCCAGGTTTTTCTTGTACCTCATCAATAAAAGTTAGAAAATACTGATGCTTATTGAATGATGTGGGGATAATGGGTCTGCAAACATCTGCGCGAATGAGTTTAAGTAGCTTCTTTGCTTTGTATCTGGCCTTATGTGGAAAGCATCTTCTAGGTTGTTTGCCGAGAATACAACCTTCACACAACTGGTTGGGTTGGTTGATATGAGGTAAGCCGTACACCATCTACTTGTTTGACAACATGTTGAGACCACTAAAGTTAAGATGCCCGAGCCTCAAGTGCCACATCCATAAGGCATCTTTTACGTAGGCTTTCAAGCACTTAGCTACATCATTCTTGATATCAAGGATGAACATCCTATTCTTTGACATCTCCACTTGGGCAATCAAATCATTAATATTATTTCTCAAATAAAGTTTCTTATCTTTCATATAGACATTATAATCCTTTTCAAGCAGTTGTCCCAAACTCAAAATATTACTCTTTATATATCCAGAACTTGATACACATGAGAAATAAATTGATGACTATTATCTTTGAGGTAGATCAGAATTTTACCTTTCTCTTTCATTGGAACCTTCGAAGAATCTCCCAAAGAGACTTGTCCTTCCACCAATTTATCTAACTCTGTAAGCATGGTTCTATAACTGCACAAGTGATTAGTTGCCCCACTATCCAAATACCAACTTTCTTATTTGCTAGCTTCATCTCCTTTATAGGCTAACAATAATAAAGGAGCCTCTTTCATTTTCTCAACATAATTAACTACCTTTTCAACTTGGTTATTAGTTTTATTATAACAATACTTAGAAGAATAATGTCCATATTTTTTACAAGTGTAACATTGAACCTTAGATTTAGACCTCTGACTTTTTCCATCTAGTCTCCCATGTTCACTGTTTTGATTTACTTTATCTTTGCTTCATCCTCATTGTCCATGGCCACAGCCACACTCGTAGCCTCTACCATGACCTCAACCTCTCTGCCATGGCCTTGATTGCTTAGGTTTCTATCATCTTTTGAGCTTTCCTATGCTTCTTTCAATGAGAGCTTTGTTTGAAGAGCATGTACCATCACTTCCTGCTTCTTCTTATTCATGCGATGCTTATGGGCTTGCAATGAGCCCATAAGCTCATCCACTGACATCTTCTCTAGATTTTTCAAATTTTTAATAGCTGCAACAACATAATCAAATTTATCATCTAATGACCATAAAATTTTTTCAATTCACCGGATGTCTTCCAACTTCTCACCATTCCTTTGAAGTTGGTTCACGATAGTCAAAACTTAGGTGTAGTCCGAGATGTTCTCAGATTCCTTCATTCACAAGGCTTTGAATTCTCCTCATAGTATTTTGAGGCAATTTTTTTTTACCTTGCCAGTGCCTTTGTAGGCCTTCCAGAGAATCTTCCACGCTTTCTTGGAGGTTGTTGTAGTGGAGATCTTCTCAAAATTGGCTTCATCTAAGCCTTGGTAGATGAGAAAGAGCGCCTTCTTATCTTTCTTCCTTGAATCTTGTAGGGCATCATGTTGTCCAAAAAATATGTAATGTTGAATCATCTTGATGCTCAACATAGCCTCTTTCGACCACCTCATAGGCATCCTATGACCCAAGTAGAGCTTTCATTTGAATGCTCTAGTTTTTAAAGTTCTCCTTTATTAGTCATGGTACTTGAAGTTGCATCCCATTCGCCATCTCGATCTGGCTCTAATACCACTTTAATAAAAGAGGGGGGCACTAAATATAAAAAAGAATAGGAAGAAATCAATTAAGTGGAAAAGAATGAAAAAAATGAGACTTCTTATTATTAGTGGATTGATTACATCCTCTACGATGCATCATATATATAGCTTTGAATTTTAACTAAAATATCAAATATATAAAGCATAGCAACAACCAACTCTAACAAAATAATATCTTCATATTTATCCATCTAGAACTACCCAACTAAAATATCTAATTCAAATTAAGTTTAGTTTTTTAACACTGCCCATCTTCTATGAGGTTTAGGACATGGAAAATCCTGACAAGAACAAGAATATTTTTGCATTTTTTTGATCAAGAACAACAAGGAACGAGAAGTTAGAAGATGTTGATAGGGAATGGTAATGATGAAACCCAAACAACAAAGTTACAACTCACTAGTGAACCAATGAATTGAATCTAAACCATCCATGATCAAGACATGCAAGAATATGGAGAAAAAGAAAACAAAAGAGAAAGCCACAAGCACAACAATATAACACAAGAAATTATGTGGTTCGTCCACTATTGGGCTGTTAGATGTATGACCTGAAAAGTCAATTATTAGCTGATACATTATAATTTTTTAGGATATAAGTTTGTACCTAATTTATTAAATTTAAAAATTATGGATAATTATTTCTATTCTAGAGTAATGTGTCCTAGAATTATCCAAGAAATTAATAGTCAATGGCACATATTCTCAAAAGTTAAAAATTCAAGATGTGTCATTATAGATTAATTTCTAAATACTCCTGATCGATGATTATCATGGGGATGGTGATTGATCCGACTAGACTAGTGCATGGATCGCTTTTCTTTTGGATAGATGGATCTTCATTCTATAGTATGGAAATACTAGAGCGAGAGTGTAGGTAGTTAATAGAGATCAATAGTACTGAGCATGATCAAAAATGATAAGTCACTTGGATATCTATTCACTCGTCAGTAATATCTCGATGATGTAGTTATGTGAGTGGTTCTTTGACCTGCAGTGCATCGATTGCTTATAGTGGGGTTGCTATAGTTTGACTATATATAAACATGATTCCTATCCGTATGGATCCTTATAGTTGACGTAGGCTGTAGTAAGTTTACTATATAGGATTAGGATGTGCACTTATAGAGGATCTATCAACCTCAGCAGTTGAAGAGTAGTCCTATGCGATCTAAGAGGCTGAGTCCATAAGTCATGGCCACAATAATGTGATATTGAAAAAAAGTTTTTATGGGATTTACGATTAGACTCAAATTAATTAAGTCTTGTATATGATAGATGCTTAGGATTTGATGAGTTTTCATGATCTGCATCCTATCGAAACTCTCAATAGAAGGATTTGATCATACGATAACTATACTTAGAAGTTTATCATCATATTCTGCTGGATTGCCACTACATGCTGCTAGATCACTGGTGGATTGCTAAGATTATTTTTAGATCAATGATCATTATTGGATTAAGTTGAAATTATTTTGATCTATCGAAAGAAGTTTCGATGATACTGTGATAGAGATCATGGTATGTCTCACCACCAGATAGAATAGAATCTGAGAAATTACATATAAAAGGAGCATGTCTTGATCAATAGCTTGGATCATAATAAAAAAATCAATTTGATTGATGGTTTGAATTTAAAAATTACTAATTTGTAAAGGTTACATATTTAGTAATTGCTAATTATTAGCATAAGAAACTTAATTACAAGTATTGCAATTCAATTAGACTGATTAAATTATGGATCAAGTCTTAATTAATTTAAATTAGATTTAATTTAATTAATTTTAAATTAATTTAAGGCTTATTCGATTTAATTATCCAAGTTAGACTTGGATTTCAATCCTTATTAAATTAGGTTTGACAACCTTTTTGAATTTGATTCGATTTGGGCTCGAATATGATTCAGATCAAATCTAAATTGAACCCAATTGATTTTGACCACCTAAACCACCTTCCTGAGCTTCTCTCTCATATTCATGTAGAAAGAGAGAAGGTGTGCTTAGAGACGCGCACCCCTTCTCTTATGCATGTGGGAGAATAACTAGAGGCACCTCTTAGGGTTGGGATTTTATTCAGATGAGTTTTGATTTGGTTCAAATTCTGATTTGAATGCAAATCAACTCTTATCTAGTTGTGGGCATAGGAAAGAGGATGTATGGAATTTTGTGTGACAAAAAAATTTTAAAAAAAAGAGGGCGTGCTTGAGGTGAGTGAGCGCTAGGGTTTTCTCCTTGCCGCTAACTCTTTCTCAACACCATCTCCTGCTTCTTTCTTTCTTATCGATGCCCTATATACTCTAAGATCAGATGAGATATGAAAGAGAGAGAGTTTAGAGAGAGAAGAAGAGAAGAAGAAGGGTTCTTCTTCCTCTTCTTGGTGTTTTGAGCAAATCCCAGAAAAGCTACACAAAGAGTTCGTGCAGCAAATTTTCTTCTTCAAGATCTTGAGAAAGAAGATTATTGATCCAAGTACGGAGCGAGGCTTACAAGATGCTAGCACTTCGATGGCCTCAGTGCTTTGATTGGAATGCTTTGTATGGATACCAGCAGAGGCTGGATGCTTACATAGCTACATCCGAAACTCCGGCCATCCACAGAATCTGATCCAAGTAAGACAATGAAAAGTGGTTTAGATAATCCTTTTCTTAATTTTCTAATTTTGATTTTAGATCTATTTATAAAATTTATTCATGCATGTTAATAAATCCTTAGGTAATTTCTTGATTAGATCAAGGCATGTTTTAATATTCAAATTATTTTAATATTTATGTTCTGCTACTTTCTTTTCATGAGATGAAAAATCTACATGTTATATCACCTAGAATTCCTAACACGGGCTACATCCATGAGCACAGAGAAGATCAAAATCCACTATCAACTTGAAAGATTACAAAAGTTAGGAAGAGATTACCACTTTACAATAATGGGCTACTACTTTCCAATGAAGAACCCTCTTCTTGCCATACCTCCTAAGCACCCTTCCAATTCCACGAGCCTACTTCAGAATGCTCTAGGAATCTCTCCAATCAACTTTGGAAACTTGGACAAGTAAAAAGAATAAGAGAACTCACCACTGCCAAAACTCTTTCCTCACCTCTCTTCTCTACCCCAAGAAAAGAGAATACTCAAGAGAAGAATAAAATTGATTTTTTTTTACTCAATACAATAGAAGCTCTCTTTACTAACCCATTTTAGCCTAACTAGCTAGCTAATACATCAAGCCCAAACCCAACTAACCTATTACATGAGTTTTTGAATCAAATCCAAAATAAGCTCAATAAGTTAATTAGTGAATTTGATATCACCAAATCCAATAATCTCCACTTTGATAGCAAAGTCACCATTCTCCACATCTCCATGCTAACCATATGCCTCTATACTCCTTTCATCTTGAAGCCCAAAGAAGATAAGCTCTATTTCAATTTCTCTATACCGGCTTCATAAGCATATTGGCCACATTCTCATGAGTGTCTACCTTCAACACCCTCATCTTATCATTTTCAATGACCTTCGGGATGTAATGGTATTGCACATCAATATGTTTGGTTCTTTTATGATAAATTAGATTCTTTGCCAAACATATAGCACTCATACTATCACATACCATTGTCATGGGAGCTATCTTCATACCAAGCTCTTTTATCAAGCCTTGAAGCGATATCGCTTCCTTGCTTGCTTTCGTTAATGCCATGTACTTGACCTTCATGGTCGACAAAGCAACCACCATTTGAAGCTTAGACATCCAACTAATTAGACCATTCCTATTTTGAAATATATAATCCATTGTTGATCTTCTGTTATCAAGATCACCAATAAAATTTGCATCCACATAACCTTGCATTGGACTTGAGCTATTGCTGTAAGTGATTGCATAATCACTAGTCCCATTCAAGTAATAAAGTACCCACTTCATCGCCTCCTAATGCACCTTCTTGGGATTTGCTATAAACTGACTAAGAACGCGAATTGTATAAGCAATATCCGGCCTCATACATACCATAGCAAATATCAAGCTACCTACTATACTATCATAAGAAACTTGATCCATCGACTTCTTTTCATCCTTCATCTTAGGACATTGCTCTAAAGATAACTTAAAGTAAGATGCAAATGGTGTCCTCACCACCTTTGCTTTGTTTAATCCAAACCTTTTAAGCAATTCATCATAAATCTCCTTTGTGAAAATGACAATGTATCATTTTGCCTATCTTGCTAGATCTCAATATATACCAAGAATTTGACATGCCGGTCTAAGGCCTTTCACTTCAAAGGCTTTACCCAAATCTTTCTTAAGCTCTTTAATTATTATCCTTTTTTTGCATGTTATAAGCATATCATCTATATACAATACCAATTCTAAAAAGTTACCATCTTTGAAGAACTTTAAGTAAACACAATGATCATACTTACTTCTTTGGAATTTTCAACTTAACATGAATGTATCAAACTTTCGATACCAGATATTTGTTTAAGCCAATATAACAACTTTTTAAGCTTACATACAAGATGCTCTTTGCCCTTCTCTATGAAGCTTTGAGGTTGATGCATATAAATCTCCTTCTCTAGATCACTATACAAGAATGCCATCTTCACATCTAATTGCTCAATTTTCTGGTCATTAGTAGCAACAAGAATAAGAATAAGCTGAATAGAATCCAACTTAACAATAGGAGCAAACAATTCAAAGAAATCCATACATTTTTTTTGTGTAAATCCTTTAGCAACTAACCTTGTCCTATACCTTTGGATCATCCCATCGATTTCTTTCTTTATTTTATAAGCCCACTTGCAACTAATCGCTTTTCGACCCTTTAGTAAATCCACCAAATCCTATATTTGTTTTTTTATGAAGTGCCATCATTTTCTCCTCCATAACTTCTTTCCAATGGTTTGCATCAATAGCATTAATGGCCTCTTGAAATATACACTGCTCTTGCTCTGTGATTAATGTCTGTAGTGTACTTGGGTCCCCAAAATCCTTTAGACAAATAGGTGTGCGCTGCTCTCTTGTTGAATGCCGAGACATATCATATACTTCTCCACCTTTATGAGAACTCTCCTCCTCAACGGAATCTTGCTCAACTTGCTCTTCAACCTCACCAAACTCAATCGATGCATTCTTCAATTCAGCTCCTTCATTTGGTGCATAACTTGAAGATGAAAGTTCAAAACCTTGAGTCTCATGCGAGATTTCTTTCTTCTATTTACTTTCATTTTTCATGCCTCTTTTCAGCACATTTGATTCATCAAAGTGAACATCACATATTGTGATAATTTTGTGGGCCACTGGATCCCATAACTAGAATTTTTTTACACCTTTTGTATAACCAACAAAGATACACTTTCTTGATTTTGGATCTAACTTTATTCTTTGACAACTAGGAACCAATGCATAAGCATGACAATCAAAAATCTTCAAATTAGAGCAATCACAAGAATTTCTGAACTATACCTCTTCCGATGTCTTTCCATCAAGTGCCATAGAAGGTGAGTGGTTGACAAGATAATGTACCATAGATATGGCCTCGGCCCATAACTCGTGCTCTAAATCGACATTGCTTAACATACTACATGCCCACTCCATCAATGTATGGTTCATCCTTTTGTAACTCCATTTTATTATGGATCATAGGGGTTGGTGTAGTGCCTCAAGATACTCTTATCCTTGCAAAAGAGTTCAAACTCTTTAAATTTATACTCCAAACTATTATCCGATCAAAGAACTTTAATGTGATGCCCAATGAGATTCTCTATTTTGGCCATTAAATGCTTGAAATGCCTCACCTTTCAACTTGAGAAATTTAATATAAACCTTCTGTGAGAAGTCATCAATAAATGATATGGAGTAGTTGGAACCACCATATGATGTAATAGGGGAAATCCATACATCCATATGAATGTAATCAAGTATACATTTACTTATGCGAGATTTGACGTTATAGCTCCATCTATGATGCTTCCCACAAACACAATGCTCACAAAATTCGGAATTACCAAAAACAATACTTGGAATAAACTCTCTATTAGAATCTTCATACCCTTCTCACTCATGTGACCCAACCTCCTATACCTTAACAGGAGTGGAAGGTCATCATTTCCCATTGCATAAGCTTCATTCATTATTGTGCTCGCTAATAGTTTATACAAATTGTCAACTTGGATACCCTCCATAACAACCATTGTACCTTTAGAGACTCTAATAACTCCATCTTTTTTGGTGAATTTGTAGCCTTTCTTGTCTAATTTGAAAAGAAAAAGCAAGCTTTTCTTCAAATCCAGAACATGATGTATATTTTCAAGCATCCGAGCCTATCACACCCCAAACCGAGCACGTGATAGGCACAGTATACTTGCAAGATGATCCCAACAAGCATGCAAGTCTCCAAAACAAGTCATAAAAAATTCAAAATAACAATAATAATAATAGTTATCCTTTAATCCTTGAAAATCAATTGAATGAAAATCCAATTAAATTATTTTTCATAACAAATATTTTTACGTAACATTAATCTTAATGTTTCATCAAAAATAAATATTCAAACTAAATTGAATTGAGCTAAACTAAATTGAGCTAGGAATCTAAATAACTTAAATAACTCCAATCGATCTAGTGCACTCCCTAAAGTCCCAAGCAATCATGATTCATGATCTGAAAAATAGAAAAAAAATAATGAGCTACACTAGCCCAGTAAGCAACATAACACATCAAAGTCAGGTCTAAGTATGCTAAGCAAATAAATTACATAATATTAACTGGAAGGAGAAAATCTAAAATAATACATATTTTTTTGAAAATAATTATTTTCATATACCGATACTGAACTCAATATCAAGCTACGATCATATAACCTAGTGGTATGGGTTTGATAATAGAAATATATTGCATAAAGTGTCAGATAATAGATATCACTATTCTAATCATCAATAGTTCGGTATCAATACTAGTTTTTTGGATTACAAGTTGATAGATCCAACGTATAATCCCCATTGGTAGAGCCATGTCATAGCTATGCTGAGAATATATATATAAAAGCAATTTCACAAGTTCCTTAGTCAAGTTTTTCAAATATATTTCTCAAAACAATGTACATTATTTTCAAGAATAAAACTATACATGCTTGACCCATTTATTAAATTGAAAACAGAAAGCATAAGTCAAATTAAAATAACTAATTATAATTTTTTAAAGATTATTTAAAAGTATACTTAAAGCATTAGATTACTTATCTTATCATGCTTCAAAATCTGACTTTAATCAAATAGATTAGATTAGACTGATCTATTCAAAGCCATTAAAATTTAATTAATTGGTCAATTTGTTAGAAGTCCATTGATAAAATATCCTAAAGAGCCCAAATAGATCAAGAGAGTGAAGTAACCCAACTAGGGGTATGACTAGGATAGCTTCATCTAATTACGGTCACTTAAAATATAATTATTCGATAAAGATCAATAAGGATTAGATCTTATGATACTTAACAAAGGCTTGGATGGTATGAGTATTGTTCGATCGATAGAATGGTTCAAAACTTTTTACTGGAATCGACTCAAATTCAAAACAACAGGTCGGATTCACTTGATTCTTAAATTATATAGAGAGAGAATATCAAAGAAGAGAAAAAATATTTGCATCAAACACGGTCAGTTAGGCAATACTGTTCGATGTCTCGATTGATCTAATCAAGATGATTTAATCAAATTATAATTGAATTAGTATTTAGATGATTCAATAAAAATCATAGGTAATCAAATCTAATGGTATCTAGATCTAGCCAAGGTGGGTGCCTGCATGCTATTTGACGACCGCGGATCAGAACTCTCTTTGTTAAGGTCAGATTAAAATTGTTGAAAGAAAATTTACTGGATTAATTGTAGAGAAAGAAATCTATGAAGAGTGAAATATTCTAGAGAGAGAAAATTCATAGAGGAAAAAAAGGTGAAACTTCTAGAGAGAGAAATTAGAAACTCAAAATCATAGAAGAGAGAGCGGAAAGAGAGAGAAACTCATTTTTCTTTTCTTTTCTCTTTTCTTTTTCTTTTTTCTTTTTCCTTCATATTTTTTTCTTTCCTTCTTCTTCCTCTTTTCTCTTCTCTCTTTATGAAACAAAGGACTTATGTCTTTCACTTTCTCGCAAGCAAGGAGGCTCTCCTCCCGGTCAACAACCCTCATGGTTGGAGTGGTTGGAGGGGCAGTCCCCAGCAGTGATAGCCGACTTGGTTCGATGGCCGGCAGCAGCCCAAGTGATGGAAAATCAAGGATGGAAATGGAAAATAGGGAAATTTGAGGATCGGTAAATTTCAAATGATATCCAGCAAAAAATCTAGAAAAATTCATACTTAAGACTCATAGAAGATTAAGAGGAAGAGATTTACCTTTTTTTTTTCATGGGCTTTGATCTGATTTCCAGCAGCCAAAGCAAGAAAGAACCATCAGTGAATTGGAGGAAATCAAAGGGATTTTGATGTCAATTTTGTGAGGAAAAATCTAAGAACTTGAGGCCTTTACATATAGCTATAATTCAGAGGATTTAGAGTTTAATTTGATCTCTATTTCCTAGTGGTTTTAGAGTTTGATTGGACAAGAACTCCTGAAGGAGTTCTTCCACGTGTTTTCCCAATCCACAATAATTTACAGCTTCCCACGTATGTCCAGCACATGAAACACACATGCCTTTTTTTTTTTTTTTTTT
The DNA here is from genome assembly GCA_006176705.1 of Cocos nucifera. Lineage (NCBI taxonomy): Eukaryota > Viridiplantae > Streptophyta > Magnoliopsida > Arecales > Arecaceae > Cocos > Cocos nucifera. Next base: position 226,252 of record QRFJ01000256.1, on the reverse strand, counting down.
ACATGCTTTAAAAATTATGTTGGTTGGGGGGAGGGGGTTGTGTTGGGGTTAGTGAGTTAGGCCCAATTGGAGCTCAATCTTTGAAAATACTTAATCCTTCATGTCATCCTCGGACTACTAGATAGTCTTTCTCTTAAAGTGCTCACTTTACAAAATCTTGAAAAATGTTATATGGCATTTTGAAACTAGATTCTTTATCCACAATATATATCAAATTATTTTGGTTTCTTTCAAATAAACATTAACATCTTGATCTTAAATTAAATTACATAATTTTTTGTCCTTGAAATGTATTGTTATCGATTTACTCCATATAGAAACCCGATTTATTCTAACCTATTCTTGATTTAATCAATATCATAAGATCATAACTGATTCCAATATACCCTCAAAGGAAGAGCATTGGATATTCTTCAAGATCGATAAATAATCTTAACTTCTTTCAACCAATAAAAAAGTCTAAGCTTTACATCAAAGAGAAATGATATCTTCACCAAAATACCCCAAATTCAAGATTAAGAACCGATCATCTACCAACCTTAACTTCATGATGCTATAAATTTGCTTGGCACAATATAAGTAGGAGTCCTACTACTCAAAACCATCTAGCATCCAAAATATCAAAGAATAAAAATTTGTCATCTTTCCAAATCAATGAGTTAATATTATCGGCTAACCTAAAATAATTCAAATCATCATACTTTCACTGTGCACTCTGATTTAAAACACCAAAGTTTACAAAATTTACTAAATGACTTCCGATCAAAATACTTTTCTGTATCATAAATTGAGAAGAATAAAGAATTTCAAATTCTAAGAGCAGCTTTAGAGAAACACTTATATAAGCAATTTCACAAGTTCCTTAGTCAAGTTTTCCAAATCTATTTCTCAAAGCAATATAAATTATTTTCAAGAATAAAAAGTGTACATGCTTGACCCATTTATTAAATTAAAAACAAGAAGCATAAGTTAAATTAAAATAACTAATTATAATTTTTCAAAGATCATTTAAAAGCACACTTGAAGCATTAGGTTACTTATTTCATCATGCTTCAAAATCCAACTTTAATCAAATAGATCAGACAGACCTATTCAAAGCCATTGAAATTTAATTAATTAATTAATTTCTTAGAAGCCCATTGATAAGAAATCCCGAAGAGCCTAAATAGATGAAGAGAGCGAAGTAACCCAACTAGGGGTGCGAGTAGAATGGCTTCATCTAATCACCATCACTTAAAATATAATGATTTGATAGAGATCAACAAAAATCAAATTTTATGATGCTTAACAAAGGCTCGAATGGTATAAGTATATTATCCGATCGATAGAATAGTTCAAAACCCTTTACTGGAACCAACTCAAATTCAAAGCAAACACTATTTACCATCACTAATAGTTCTTCAGCCATCGCTAATAGAGATGCCATCACTAATACCGTCATAAAAGTCAATCTAAAAAATTCTATCGCTAATTGACACCATTAGTGATGGCAAAAATCGAGATTGCCAATAAAAAATTCGCGATGACATTAGAGATGGAATAATATCATCTTTAATTATTTTTTAAAATAATTTTTTTAAAAAAATAAAAAATATTAGTGATGATAGTTTTGTTGCTAATATCGTCGTTAATTATTATTAGCGACCAACTATTTCATCACTAATGCCATTTCTACTTTTATTTAATTTTTAAATTAAATAAAAAAATAATTTTAAAAAATATTAGTGATGATAATTTGGTCTCTAATACCATCGCTAATAGTTATTAACGATGGCAACTATCATTGCTAATACCAATGGTAATAGTTAATTTTATTTTTTTAAAAAAATTATTAATAATATTTTTTAAAATTTATTTTAATTAATTATAATAAATTATGGTTTTTAATATCTATTATAATTAAAATTTAAATATAATATGATAATAAAAAATTTAAAATTAATTATATTATATTAAAAATAAAAATTATGTAATTTTTTATAAGTAATATCAAAAAAATATAATATATTTAAAAAATAGATCTGATCCTCATCGTCATCTATTTTCTTCTCCTCCTGCTCCACTATAGCAGCTGGTAAATGAGAGCTAAATGTCCTAGCATCCTATAATGAGAAAAATAAAATAATATTAGTAAGTTTCGATACAAAGACATATATTTTGATATGGAGGCATATCTTTTAAAATACTCTTTTGATTCTCGAACAGACTATTTCTACACATTTCATTCGATGATACGGAGCTATAGACACCCCCAGCCCATTGATTGAATGATTAGATTAAATTTTTAGCCCCTAGTTCCTTTTTCTAGACTTAAATCTAAATGTACAAAACTTTTAAAAATAAAAATTTAAAATAATTAAAATAATTTAATAATATAATTATCTAATATGATGGTTGGAATGACCAGTCCAGCTAGTCGCGCAGCTATAGATCCTAGAGAAGCTCAATGATCGTATCGCGAATGGCATCCAGGAGGCTCTAAGATCGCTGACTCAAAAGCCTCTGCACGACCTCCTCCACATGCGCATTGCTCCAGGTCTGGAATATTGAGGTATGTGAGGATGCTGAAGAATATCAAGATGATGGAGGATCAAAGCTATGGTCGAATTCTATGATTCAGCTCCTACTCATCCCCTCAATGGTGCTGAGCCATCCCTCAAGGTCAAGGAGGATTAAGAAGACAAGTCATCACCATACCTCTCAACAACATACATTGCATAATGCATCTACACAATTCAAAAATATATTAGTTATAATATAAAAATTAGATTCTATAACAACTTAATTAGTAAATAAAGTTTAAAGTTCTTATCATGATCTATTATGACGTAGAATCTAAATAATCACCAGTCCTCCTAGACTGGTGTATGGCTCACTATAATTGTAGCTGGTCTGATAAATGATTTAGCTATCATATCTACAATAAATAAATAATATAAATTAATTAAAATATGCATATAAAAATTTTTATAATTTTAGTGAAGAGCTTTGATATTGATTTCTTGTCAGTCTGTTAGCCATAATATATATGTTGATCAAGCCACCGCCTATATGCCTGATCAGATCCTACTGGATGATTCAGTTTTATCGAGCTCCCTATCACCTATCAGAGTACTTCTCGCTACTCCACTAGTCGTAGAGGGCCTGCCATATATCCGCCACCATTCAGTGATTCATGAAAGATCTCCAATCTGATGATGACTAGAAACCAAAGTGCTGGATGGCAGACTACCTCAGACTATAGAAACCATCTTGGAGCCTTCGTATGGCCACCTTCTCAAAGATCTAAGGACCAGCCTCTTCATCTTGGAGAGTCTCGAATCGGTAGTACTCCTGCAAGATAGAAGCAAGTGTGTATTTATATATAACTCAAATACCAACATATCAAAAATTTAAAAATTAAATTAGTTTTGACATACCAAAAATATCTCCTAGGCTGCATCACATGCTTCGGATGGTTAGCTAAAAAACTCATTCATTGACCTCGGCATTAAGCATCAGATGATACCGGTAACCACATGAGATACTCCAGACTCTCTAAATATGCTGTAAAATTAATTTTAAAAAATAAATATTAACTCTAGAATTACTAAATTAGAAATATATTAATTAAAGTTATAGTACTTATGAGTGGCTCTGAACGTGGATGAGCTGTCTATCCTTCAACCGAGTTTGAGGTGCCATGAGCTGGATGGGTCATCGACCATAACTCTATGTTGGTAAACCGATCGCTACTGCATGTGACTATGGGGTCACTAGTGATCCCCTATCATTCGAACTTGAGAGTAAAATATTTAATATGAAGAATATTATATTTGTTAGCAAAGGATAAAATAATAATATCTAAAGTGCTAGAGTTTAATTACCATTTAGTATGAAATGTGCAAAATCATGCGAGCTGACCGCATGATCGCTTTCTCCTCGAGAGCTCTATCCTTAGTTGGAACGGCTTCAACTTCTAGAAGACATGATGTATAATATCTAAAAATAAAAATAAAAATCAAAGCAAGTAGATGACCTAAAAATTAGTTCAAATAAAATATCTATCAAAATATAATAAGACGATCAAAATTTAACTCACATGTAATAAAGATTGTTAGTTAGCATCTACAATATATCAACAGAAAAATAATTCTCATCCAATAATACATGATTATGTGTTAGTTTGCTAGTCTCCTAATTTAGACATTGTCTGATTCTCATCCAGCAGTATATGATAATCTCAGTATATGAAAATGTGAAGAAGGCTCAGATCTACCATTGAAAAATAAGGCATTGCAAGTTTCTCTGCACCTTTAACCATGAGATAGCTGCAAGCGGTTATTTATGATATAATAGACCATCCAAGCTTGCCCTGCATTGCAAGTTTCTTTGCACTAAAGTACAGTGAGATGGCTACAAGCGGTAGTCTGTGATATAACAGACCATCCAAGCTTGACTATACAACAACAAGAATAGAATGCGTCACCTCCATTTAGGTGCATCTCGCACAGGCAGTCATCATAGCCTCTCCAAACCTCCGACCACCTCCTTGAGTTATAAATCAGAAGTATAAATTTTATTTAAAAATAAAATAATTTAAAAATAAAATTCATGTGCTTACATAGCCTAGTTATTTGGCAAGCTCCAAGTCTGCATGCACAAGATGCGCATCTTGACCATCCCCATTTGCAATGATATCCTTTACTTCTGTGATTAAGCTTTTGAGAATGCTGCACACTTAGGGCAAGGACGGGCTCGTTATCTTAATAAGAGATGTGTCAATAGATAAATACTTGATAGTAATACAATAGTTACCCATTCATATAGGAGTAGATTTATGCCAAACTACAAGTGTTGGTACTAGTATAGGAAGATATAGGAGATAATATGCATGAATGAGAAGCTCTACTTGTCCAATACATTTATTGATGGACTATAGGGGTTGTCATAGTTACAGCCTTGCTTAGTGTGATGGACTATAGGGGTTGTTATAGTTGCAACCTTGCTTAGCATCTAGGGGATAGCAATCCTATAGAGGATAAGCATGACTATAACCATAGCAACCCTATCCATCATGATTATAACAGCGGCAATCTAAAAGATTATTACATAAACATCCACCAATAATCAGATCAAACACCAAATGTGTTAATCATTTGCTCAAGCCATCACCATTAAGGTCTTGTACATTAGCAAGGTCTTGGACAAGTAAAGCCTCCAAAGCCCTTGCAATTGTCTCCCACATCCCGATCTCTATATAGGTACCAATGCTTGTAGTTTAATATAAATCCACTCCTATATAAATGGACAACTATTCTATTCCTATCAAACATTTATCTATTGACATATTTCTTATAAGAACAATAAGTCCGTTCTTGAACTAAGAGTGTAGCATTTCCAAAAGCATAATCATAGAAATAAGAAACATCATTATAAATGGGGATGGTTTGCAATGCTGCCCAAACTTTTTCTTGGTTCGAGCACTTTGCATACCAAGATCGAAGCATACAGGGCACATCTCAGCCCCATATTTGCAATATTGCCCGAATCTTCCTCTAGTTCGAGTGCTCTACATGCCGAGATTGGAGTATGCAGGGCACGTCTCAGTCCTATGTTTGCAGTCCAAATCTTTTCTCAGTTCGAGTACTCTACATGTCGAGATCAGAGCATACAGGACACGTCTCAGTCCTATGTTTGCAGTCTAAATCTTTTCTCAATTTGAATACTCTGTATATTGAGATTGGAGCATGTAGGACACATCTCGACTCCATGTTTGTAATGCTACTCAAACCATCCCTCGGTTCGAGCATTCTACATGTTGAGATCAAAGCATGCAAGTTACATCTCAGCCTTGTGATTGCAGTCCAAATTTTTTCTCGATTCGAGTACTCTGCATGCCGAGATTGAAATGTGTTAGGCACGTCTTGATCCCATGTTTGCAATGCTATCTGAACCTTTCCTCGATTCGAGCACTTTGTATGTTGAGATCGAAGCGCGCAAGGCACATCTTGACCTCATGTTTACAGTCTGAACCTTTCCTCGGTTCGAGCACTCTACATGCTGAGATCGAAATGTGTAGGGCATGTCTCAGCCTCATATTTGCAATGCTGTCCGAACCTTCTCTTAGTTTGAGCACTCTACATGCTGGGACCCAAATCTCATATAAATTAATACTAATTAAATAGTTTTTAATATCTAATTATATTTAATTAATATAATTTAAATAAAAAAATAATTTTTAGTGATGGTATTAATTATCGCTAATACTCACAATAGAAAAAGACTACCATATAGGATTGAGGCACGGGCTGGCATGCAGAAATTAAGGCATGAGGAGGCATGGGCAAGCTGGGACTGAGGCTTGGAGATGCGGCCATGAACGAAAGCTCGAGAAGATAGGAGGTGGGAGGCGGCGGGGGGCTCGAGGAGATGGGCTGGGTGCAGTCGAAGGGAAGCCACCGATCGAGGGAAAGAGGGGGTGGTGGAGAGATCGTGTTGAAAATTATATTTCAAAGCCAATCATCAACCTATTGATGATTGTACTATTTTATTTTTATAAATAATTTATTATTAAATAAAATAAAATTTTAACTTTTGCATCATAAAGTCTACATCTTCTAATAAACTTTATTTATTATGATGAAGTCCTTAGGACTATTTAGTTTTGATAAAGAGAGGATTTATCGATCAGTCCTTAAATTATTCACATTCAAATGATACATTATTAATTAGGATGATAATGTTTATTGAGTATAGATCGTTGTATGCCATATAGATTAGTTATCCTCTTAACCAAGAAGTATGAAGATACTAGTATGACATACAGATAAAATGTAAGGATACATCGTCATCAAACGTGACCAACTTTAGAGCATTCTGCTGTCAAGAATTACTCTGATGGGATATGAGTATAAGTGTTTCTTAGACTTGAGATCATCATGGTGGTTTGCAAATAACTCACTGTGCTTTGATGCCGAACTACCTAAATTTTTAATTCAGTGATAAAAGATTTTTGGGTATAGTCAGGTACTTATGAAATCAATGCATGATCAAGATAGGATTGACCACTCCAAGGGTTTGGAGAAAATGCATCACTGTAACCTTGGCTAGGATAATCCATGAGATGGATTTGCTATTTTAAAATATAATATGGATGGCCTAATCAGGGTTAATAGTTAAACTCTGAATCATCCTATGAGCATTAAGATCAAGGGGATGAATTATACAAAAACTATATCCACATGGGTTCTAAGAGTGTTGCTTTACACATTCGACCTATCTGACCGTCGGATATCATTATTAGATGATCACTTTGATTGATATAGAAATTTATTTTTATACTATCAACTTAAATTCAAACTTATGGGGTTACACATATAAGAGATCTCAATCTGATCGGATGGTTGATCAATGATTTAGAATAATTTTAAGGTCAAACAATCAATACGATTGATGTTTGACGTAGTGCAAGTATTGCAGAAGAATCGATTAGCAATTAAATTAATAATTAGCTTAATTTGATTAAGTCAGAGAATAGAGATTAAGTTAATTAAATATAATTTAATTAGATTTAGTTTGGATTTGATTGGATCAAGTTCAGTTGGTTTATTGGATGAGCCAATTGCAAGAAGAACAAGTTCCTATTTAATTAGGACTTGTATGCATTCAATTTTTAATTTGATTAAAAATTAAATCTAATTTAATTAGACTCTTAGTTGGACTAAGATCATCTCTCATTGGATTGCATTAATTTTGATTTAATTAGATTCAAATAATAAGTTGGACTAAGTCAAAACTAGAAGTCCTTGTGTGATTAAGATTTTTCTATCTTGTGCCACCTTGCTTTCCATGCCCTCCCAAACCAATTTTCTCAAAATTTTCATGAGAAATTTTATTTCTTGAGAGTATCCATATTCTTTTTATGTATCCCATCATTTTATAAGAAAATTAGTTGTGGAATAGATCAAAACAAACAAGTTATTTTGACCTAGGTCTCTATTATATAGAGTTTGACACATCATTTTTTCTTATTTCTTTGAGGCACCAAATAATTTAATTTTTCTCTAATTTTTTTATGAAAAATAGAAGACATATTTGCACATATTTCTTAGAGTCAACGAAAAAAAATAAGGAGGGGATGCCTAAGAGTTGGGTGCCCCAATCCTTGCTAAATTTGGACCTGCCTTTCTAGGTATTTGACCTAGACAATGACTCTATCATAACTCTCTATTTAAAGGGAGTTAGGGCATGAGTTTTCTATAGGATTTAGACCTAAGAGAGAGGTTTGGGATGTGGAAAGCTTGGATGCAAAGAAGATTTGGGCATGGTGCTTCATTGAGATACAAGCTATTGTGTCCTGGTGAGAGAAAAAATAAGGGAGAAGAAAGGGTTCTTCTTTAGGTTTTCTCTTGATCCCTTCCTTCTTTTTTTGTGAGATTTTGAGAGGTGAATCCCTTCACAAATCACTTTCTTCTTCTTCTGAATATTGGAGGGTCCAAGAATTGAAGGATGTTCCAGATCAGCCATTGAAGAAGGATCAGTATAGTACTAGCATGCTGTGCTAATTTTCTATCATCAAACTTCAGATCTTAGATTGGGGCCTTGTATGGACATCCTATAGAGGCCGGACATATGTACGGCTTAGAGCAACGACCTCAACCTCGAATCAGTAAATTGAAGAATCTAACTTGCTAAGGTAAGGGTGATGCAATCTTTCTTTCGATGCTAGATTAGATCTAGTATAATATTACTTTGCTGTTAATTTGATCAACATTATTTTTTCTTATTTTTTAATTTTAGATTTAATAGCTTGCTTAAATCATGTGATAAGATCCTATATCTAGGGATCTTTCATATATTATTAATGAATTAATATGATTAGTTCATCTCTTTCGCTGCATATTTTGAAAAAGTTTTAAAATCTAATCATGAAACCCTAGATTTGTTTCTTTCAGACCGAAGGATAGGGGAGAGGGGGGTGGTAGACTGGGATTTTGGGGAGATGGGAGAAGGTCGGGAGCTTGCGATCAGAGGCTTGAGGAGGTAGGTCAGGTGCAACCCAGGGGGGAGGCAGTCAGAGAGAAGTAGCCGATCGGGGGAGAGAGGGGGTGGTGGGGGACCAAAGTGCTAGGGAGAGGGGGTGGCGGGCTGGGATTTTGAGAGGCGAGAGGAGACCAGAAGCTTGCACCATAGGTTCGTAGAGGTAGGCCGGATGCAGCTAGGGGGAGGTAACCAGAGGGAAGTCACTGGCTGGGGGAGAGAGGGGGTGGTCAGGAGACTGAAGGATGGGGGAGAGGAGGGTGGCAAGCCAAGGTTTCGAGGAGACTGAAGGTTGGAAGCTTGCATCCAGGGGCTTGGAGAGGCAGAAGTTGGCTGGAGATTCGGAGAGGTGAGCCGGGTGCAACCAAGAGGAGCGGTCGGGGGGAGAGAGGGGGTGGCGGGGGGCTTGAATGGTAGGAGTGGAGGGTTGGCAGGCGGGGTTTCGAGAAGGCAAGAGGAGACTGGGGGTTTCAAGAGGCAGGTCAGGTGCAGCCACGGGAAAGCTGTCGGTTGGGAGAGAGAGGGGGTGGTGGAGGAACCGAAGGATGGGGATAAAAGGATGGCGGGCCAGAGTTTTTTAGAGGCGAGAGTCCGAAAGCTTGCACACGGGGGCTCAAGGGGGTGGGTGAAGGCTGAAGGTTTGGGAAGGCGGGTTAGGTGCAGCTGTAGAGAGGCGGCTGGGGGGAGAGAGGGGTGGTGGGTACCAAAGGGTGGAGGAGAAGGGGATGGTGGGCCGGGATTTTGAGTAGGCGGGAAGAGGTGGAGAGCTTACGGTCGGAGGTCCGGAGAGGCGGGCCAAGTGCAGTCGAGGAGAGATGGTCGAGGGCTCGTGGAGGTGGGAGGCAGTCGGAAGCTCGAAAGGATGGGTCGGATGCAGTTGGGGGAGGCCGCTGGCTGGGGGAGAGGGGGGTGATGGGGGGACCAAAGGATAGGGAAGAGGGAGGTGGCGGTGAGGGATAAAAGTATTGGAGGAGGGTTGGTGAAAAAATGAGGATGCGGTGGGCAGTAGGATGGAAAAAAATGGGAGGACGGTGGGCAATGGCATAAAAAAAATGAGGACGCGCGGTGAGGTAAAAAAAATGAGGATGAGAAGATTATTAGTGACAGCAACTTTCATCGCTAATAATATTCTTCCGTCGGTAATATAAAAAGTATTATTAACGATGATAAATACCATCGATAATAATATTTTCATCACTAATAATTATATTTTTAAAATATTTTTTTAAAAATTATTAGCGATGGTATTTTTATCGTCGCTAAAGTCATCGCTAATATAATTTTTTAATATTAATTTTTTCTTCTAAGTTATTTTTTGGATGGTTAAAAATTAATATTTAATTTTATTAAATTTTTTGACTTAATTAATTTATGGATCAAGTCTTAATTGATTTAAATTAGATTTAATTTAATTAAACTTTACTTAATTTAAGGCTAATTGGGTTTTAATATTCTAAGTAAAACTTGGATTAATTCAAAGTCTAAATGAATTAACTTTGACATGATTTTGAATTAAATTCAAATTGGATTTGAATTGGATTTGAATTGAATCCAAATTAAAAATTATTTTTTTATAATTCATTTAGATCACATTAAATTTAATTAGACTTGATTTAATTTGAATGTAATTGGATTTTACAATCTAATTAGGACTTGGATTCAAAGTCTAATTAAATTAGGTTTAACAGGATTTTGAATTGAGTTCCAATTATATTTGGATTAAATCTAAATTAAAAATTATTTTTTTCTAATTGGTTTTAATCAAATTAAATTTAATTAGACTTGACTTAATATGAAGGTAATCGAGTTTTACTATCCAAGTTAGACTTGGATATTAAAGTCTATTTGAATTAGGATTGACGGATAAATATGTCGTCGCTAATTCCATCACCAATAATATTTTTAAATAATTTTTTAATTTAAAAATTTATTAATAATGATAAGTTTTTGTTGGTAATAGCCAAAATAAGCCATCGCTAATATATATTTTATGTTTAAATATTATAAAAAAATTAAAAAATTTAAATAATTTTAATGGTGACTTATGCCGTCATTAATAATAATGAAGGCATTGCTAATAGTTTATTATTAGCGATGTAATATTTTTTTTATCACTAATAATCTAAATTTCTCATTCCTAATATATATTTTTTAAATATTTTAACATAATTTTTAGACTTTTAGAGATGGTGGTTTCCATTGCTAATAATATTATTGCTGTCACTAATTATATTAGTGATGGCTTTTTTTTATCGATATTATGGTGGTAAAAAGCTTTATTAGTGATAAAAATTTTTATCATCACTAATATTTAATTTTTTCGTAGTGTTCCTTAATCATGTAGAGAGATAATATCAAAGAAAAGAGAAAATAATAGGATGGAACATGGCCATCAGGCAATATTGCCCAACATTTCAATCGGTCTAATCAAGATGATTTAATCAAATCATAGTTGAATTAGTATTTAGATGATTCAATAAAAATCATAGATAATCGAATCTAATAGTATCAAGATCTAGCAAAGGTGGGTGCCTATGTACATGCTGTTCGAGAATCACGAATCGGAACTCTCTTTACTAGGGTGAGATCATAATTATTGAAAGAAAATTTTTACTAGATCATAGAGAGAGAAATTCATGAAGAGTAAAATATTCTAGAGAGAGAAAATTCATAGAGAAAAAGTGAAACTTCTAGAGAGAGAAATTAGGGACTCAAACTCAAAGAAGGAAGAGGGAGAAACCCTCTTTTCTTTTCTTTTCTCCTTTCTTTTTCTTTTTTCTTTTTTCTTTTTTCTTCTTTTTTTTTTTCTTTCTTCTTCCACTTTTCTCTTCTCTCTTCTTCATGAAATAGAGGACTTATGTCGTCCACTATCTGGTAAGCTAGGAGGCCCTCCTCCCTACCGACAACCCCCATGGTCGAAAGGACAGTCCCTAGTGGTGACAGCTAACTTGGTTCGGTGGCCAATGGTGGCCCAAGTGATGAAAAATCTAGGATGGAAATGGAAAACAGAGGAATCCACAAATCAATAAATTTCAAATGATAGCCGGTAGAAAATCTAGAAAAATTCATATTTAGGACTTATAGGAAATTAAGAGGAAGAAAGGGAAGTGATTTACTTTTTTTTTTTTTTTTTTGACTGGTTTTGATCTGATTTTCGGTGGCCAAAGCAAGGAAGAACCACCAGTGAACAGGAGGAAATCAAAGGGATTTTGACATCGATTTTATGAGGAAAAACCTAAGAAGTTGAGGCCTTTAAATAGAGTTCTAATTGAGAGGATTTAGAGTTTAATTTGATCTCTATTTCTTGGTGGTTTTAGAGTTTAATTGGAGAAACTTTGATACCAATTGTAGAGAATGGTAATGACAGAACCCAAACAACAAAGTCATAACTCACTAGTATAAACCAATGAATTGGATCTAAATCATCCATGACCAAGATATGCAAGAATATGGAGGAAAAAAAGATCAAAATGAAAGCCACAATCCATGACCAAGATATGCAAGAATATGGAGGAAAAAAAGATCAAAATGAAAGCCACAATCCATGACCAAGATATGCAAGAATATGGAGGAAAAAAAGATCAAAATGAAAGCCACAAGCATAGTAACATAATATAAGAAATTACGTGGTTCATCCACTACTGGATTACGTCTACGGGCATAGAGAAGATCAAAATCCACTATCAACTTAGGAGATTATAAAAATTAGAAAGATATTACCACTCTACAACAATGGGCTTACTACTTTTCAATGAAGAATCCTCTTCTTACCACATCTCCTAAGCACCTTTTTGATTCTGCAAAGCTCACTTCGAAATGCTCTCGGAATCCCTCCAATCAACCTTGAAAATTTGGATAAGCAAAGAGAATAAGAGAACTTACCACCTCCAAAATTCTCTCCTTACCTCTCTTATCTATTCCAAGAAAAGAGAACACTTAAGAGAGGGATAAAAATTGACTTCTTTTTACTCAATACAATAGAAGCTCTCTTTACTAAGTCATTTTAGCCCAACTAGCTAATACATCAAGTAAGCCGAAACTCAACTAATCCATTACATGAGTTTTTGAACCAAATCTAAAATAAGCCTAATAAATTAATTGGTGAATTTGATATCACCAAACCTATATCAGTTTTAGTTAGAAGCTGATGATGTTTCTTCCATGCCTCTATAAAATCATCGAGCACTTGGAGTGAAGATCCTTTCTCATCTCCCTCCTCCTTTACAGCAGGACTAATCATCTCAGCATATTTAATTGCTTTTTCCTTCATTTCCTTTCCTTTCTCCTCATGTAACACAAGTTTGGTGACCCTCTCCACGTGCGTATACTCGAAGGTATCCTCTGCACCTCTTGCAAGCTCGATGCAAACACCCAATTCCTCATTTACCGGTTCGTAAGGGGCAAACTAAAGCTTACTTCGACCAACATTTTCAGTGACCTCACATGATGTCAGTTGGCAGAATGCTAGCTAAAGTCTAAGCCAAGAGGTTTAGAGTTGATGCGTTAATAAAGGGTAAAAAGATCACGAACGGTCAAAAGATCACAGACATTAATTGGAAGACTTATCACATCATTCTTAATTATTCATTGGCTTAGTAATATCCAATCCCCCGAAACCCATTGCCCATCTTTTTTTTTTTTTAATAGAAACTATTTAGTTGGGATTAATCTGATATAGAAAAATAAATTTCATACCACATTATCATATTTGGTGTGCAAAAGGATAGAGAGATGGTAAGAAAATGGTGACTCTCATATTTATTTTCTAGAGTGAGAAGATAAAATAAATATTATGAATGATTAGTATTTAGTAAGATTGCATTTGATGGCTGGCAATCTATCTAGATTGCCGGTAATTTAAAATGGGCTCATCGAATTACTGTATTTGGTATGTATTTTGGATGGCAATCCAAATTATTTTAGCAATCTATATTACCTCTCAAGAGGCAATTTATATAGTTTTGGAAAGGAATGGCTATCCAGATTACTACTTCTTTGACAATGTTGCAAAAAAAATTTGAATAAAATTATGTTTAAAAAAATTATATAAAATCCATCTATCCAACTGTAGTGACGCCATCGATGAAAGCTAGCCCCGCCGCAGCCTCCCCTCCCCCCATCCTAATGGGCTCCTCCCATTTCTGTCATGGCTTTGGAGATGATGATTATGGCGACATGATGAAGAGGAGCATGAGCTCCTCGTGAACTCCAAAACCTCCAAGGTGAAGGTCCTCAAGCAAGAGCCTAAGGTCGTCCCATACCATGCTGCTGCCTCCGCTCTCCACCTAACTCTCCGTTGCTGGTACCCTATGCCTCCTTGGCCTCTCCATCTGTGTTTGGGACTCTATAACATCCTTCTCCCCCACTGCTACCTCCCCCTCTTCCTATCCCAATGAGCTCCTCCCATTCCTCCCATGAACACGGAGACGATGACAATGGCTACAACCATGAAGAGGAGCACAGACTCCTCGTAAACTCCGAAACCTCCTAGGAGAAGGTCCTCGAGCAAGAATCTGAGGTCCTTCCATGCCACGTTGCTGCCTCTCCGCTCTCCTCCTAGCTCTCTATTGCCAACACCCTGCACCTGCTTAGCCCCTTTGTTCGGGTTTAGGACCCTTGCAACGTCCTCCTCCCCACGCTTCTATTTGTGTCTGTGATCGTCTGAAGGCCCAATGGTGAGTGCGAGATTGACCTGCGGTCGAATTTGGTTGATGAGTGGTGGCCGGTGGTGGGGCTGACCTCCAAGGGGGAGCGTCAGGCTAGGGCTTTGGTCGTGTTCAAGGTTTAAGGTTTACTTTCGTATACATGGTTGCCTTTAGATCGGGCGAGGGCCACTATGGCCTTTATTTGTACCCAATATAGTTATTTGAATTAGGAATATTTTAAAATTTTGATTGTACATTACTAGTAATCTTATTGTCATACCAAATATATTAATCAAGATTTTCAAAAATTTTACTATAATATTACTTGCATGTACCAAATATAGTAATTAACATAATTGATAATTTAAAGATTGTAATCTATTTTGAAAATAATCCACATTAACTTTCAAGATTGCCTGGTAGTGCACTGAATGCAGAATAAATTCTTAAATGATGATAATTTATACTTGACAAAAATATCTCCAATAAAATTTATATATAATCATTGAATTTATTTTGATATCTTTTCATATTCATTCAGTAAAAAACTTTTGCAAAAAAAATTAAGATACAGATATAATTATCTAAAAGGATATGTGATTATAGTCATTATATAAAAATTAATTAAAATTATTTTAATATTAAAAATTTATTTTATATTAATGAATATATTTATGAATGTGTTCATATTTCTATATAGGATTATCTTCGATGAAATATGATAATTTTTAAAATATATTTTTTATAATAATTTTTTTATTAATTAAATATAGTAAATATTATTTTTTTTATAATTATTTTTTTAGATAAATGAGTTTAAGAGATTATGCAGCGTACCAACTGTTTTAGAACATGGGAGAAGAACGACAAGGACAAGAAAATTTACGCCTTTTTTTAGTACAAAAAGGACAACAAGCAGGAAATTAATGATGTTGATGATAACTCAGCTTTTAGAACCTGGCGATGCTTCCTCCATGCCTCTGATAAAATCGTCAAGCACCCGGAGTGCAGATCCTTTCTCATCTCCTTTCTCCTCCACAGCAGCCCTGATCATCTCAGCATATTCAATTGCTTTCTCCTTCATCTCCTTACCTTTCTCCTCATCTAACACCAGTCTGATGATCCTCTCCACATGCGTATACTCGAAGGTATCCTCCGCACCTCTCGCAAGCTCGACACAAACACCCAATTCCTCATCAAGCATTTTGGAGTTATAGAATTGATCCGCCATCAGTGGCCACCCAATCACAGGCACTCCTCGGCTCAAGCTCTCCAAAGAGGAATTCCATCCACAGTGGCTAAGAAACGCACCGGTCGACCTATGTGATAATATTTCAAGCTGGGGAGCCCATTTCCTCACCAAGAGCCCCTGCCTATTCTTGCCCACCCTGGCCTCGAATCCCTCCGGCAGCCATTCGTCTCTGAACTCTTCATTCAAGTCAAATCCAGCAGGTGGTCCGACGAGCCAGAGAAATGGTTTGTCGCTCGCCTCCAATCCCCTCGCCAGTGCCATCATCTGCGAAGCAGTGATGGTGTTCTGAGAGCCAAATGATATGTAGACCACCGAACCTGGAGGGCGAGAATCC